>ML170183.1:116152-302483 GCA_004355085.1 Rickenella mellea
GTATTATATTCTGAAGCTCAGATCCACTGCCGTATTATATTCCGAAGCTCCGTTCTACTGCGGTATTATATTCCACAGCTCTCGTATTATATTCTGGTGCTCTGATCCAATGCTGTATTATATTCTGAAGCTCAGATGCACTGCCACATTACATCTTGCAGGTGTTATATTATATTCTGGTACTCCAACCCACTGCCATATTATATCCTGCAGGTGTTATATTATATTCTAATGTTTCAATCCACTGCTGTATTATATCCTGAAGGTGTTGTATTATATTCTAGAGTCTAGACTTCCACTATGCCATCCACTACACCACTGTATTATATTTTATCACTCAAATTTGTTGTTGTATTATATCCTGCCCCTTAAATTTACTATTATTTTATTCTGTAGTTCATGTAATATTTATTTGCAGATAAAGAATATATTTTGTATTCTACTATTCATCATCACTATCCATATCTGTTGAATCAGTAATGAGACCAGTTTCTGCATTCACTGATGTATGATTCAATAAAAATTGCCTTGCCCAATCAACCTGCAGACCATTTGAATCCAACACATTAAGCCACATTCTGCAGAATCGACTGGCCAGCTGTATCAGCATATGACTCTGATAAGCTGCGTAAGCATCCAGACCAAGTGAGATATCTTGTGGTGCATCTGCTCGGCTACCTCGTCGTGCAAGCCATGACTCTGATCGCCACTTGAGGAATGCAACTGATCGACGCATTTCCTCAACCAGCAAAATGACTTCTTCATCCCACCTCTCAGCTCTTGCCTTTGATTTGGCATATTCCGACCGCAGACCTGAAGTGCATTGATTACTTGCATGAATATAAAAAGTGTGAATCACAAACCGGCATCTGTAACCCTTTTAATTTCACCATCACTGAGAGGTCGAGAAATTTTCCATATCCATGAGTGTTCATGAAAACCTTGACCTACCCCACTACCATATGCCCTCCTGCTACCAACTATATCATCCTCATCTCCGTGTCCAGGGCCTCGAATATCCTCAGGCTTCAGTTTCTGAAGTCGCTCCTGCCAATCTCCATGTGGATCAAGTGCCAAAAGTGCTGAGTAAGCATCTCGGTATCGTTCTGCACAGCGAAGACTTTTTTGGTGGAATCGACTGATCAAATTCCTTGCTCGAGTATTAACACGCTGGCCAGGTCCTGAGACTTGTATTTTCTTATAATCGCAGAGTCTGCTGTGTATTCGTAATTGTTGACGAAGTTGACTCAGGGCATCTTCAGCTTGGGCGTGACGAAGACTAAATTCCATATCGTGAAGACCTGGTAAACATCCACCATTTCTCAACTCGGGAACCCTAGATGGAAGCCACAGTTCAAAGTCTTCAACTTTGACACTGTTTGCATCATTCTCAATCTCATCATCACCGGCGTTGTCAGGAGAAGACCTTGCACAGACAACTCCTGGCATATAGACTGACTGAATGTTACGCCACGCTTCAATTTTACGCCGAAGAGCATTCTGACGCTCTTGTAAGTTTGCCGAAGATGTGGTGGTTTCGGCATCTTTTGAGCGTAATCTAATTGAACGTCTGCATTTCATGAATAATAGACTCCATTCGATAACATGATTCACTGACTGTTGTTCTTCTAAGTCTAGGCCAGTATGGAGAAATGCACTGGGAGTCACATTATGAAGAGCAAGATTTCCGGATGCTGCCTGAACAGCTTCGTCATTGGCAAGTGCCAAGCGAACATCAGCAAGTGTGGTCACTGAATAAAAACTTAATTTACAGACTTGAAGATGCAGGTTATTTAATACCTTTGGCACTGTCCTTGTATGGATCTGGTTTTGTAGAATCTGCATGCCATGCTTCAATCATCGCATCCCATTCAGCAATATCTTCTGTGGAAAATGTAGCAGAGAATTCTTGAAAAAGGGTTTTCTGCTTGGCCTGGTTCTCAATTGCCTCTTTCAGTTTTGCAAGAAGAAGAACACCTGTTGAAACTTATAAAAACCAGTTTCTGACAGTTAGCACCACATACCAAGCCCAATTACTTTTTGCCAATTCCATCCACCCCAATGGTCGTCCAAAGTCATATGACGTGATCCGGCACCCATCTCTCGAGTACTGGTTGCAACAGCATTAATATGTGCCCATTCACGTTCCACCCCTTCTCCATCTGTGCGTCCAACACCTCTACGAAAGTTCATCGAATACTTGGTATGACATGCAGGACCATGAGCTGGGAGATGGAATTTTGGTATGCCAAAAAAAATCGCAAGAAGTATAATATTGAGATGCATAAAAGCAGGAAAAGCCAACATTCGCGGTCTGAAATTCTTACTCCATTGACACGCAATGTCATACGTGACTATGAGGCTGGTGCAGACTACACCGATAAGTGTCGAGAGAAAGGCGTAGTCCATATTAACATATCTATTTTCCGTTATTAGCATCAGCATTAGTATATTATAAAATATTTACACACTTTTCGCCCTTTTGCAAGTCAGTAACTCCATTCTTGCGCACAAGTGCATGGCGGGCGCAAACAACTGAACCAACTCCTGTTGTGACGTAGCCTTTCTGGAAACGAGTATTTGCATGATCGACTGCATGCAGATTCGATTGGCATTCATTTATCTGCAATTAAATATCAATATTTGAAATGCAGAGTCAATCATATGACATGTATCTACCACTGGTGCATCAGGCGTAACATCCAAGACCTCCTGATACTTATTCTTTTCCACAAAATATGCCCAGCCTGACCCTAGCTCTGGGTCCTTAATTCCACGATCCTTAAGCTTCAAACGAAAGTTTGCGTCGACAGAGACCATCAGAGTATAAATCCAACTAAACAATATTCAATAAACTCTCAGTAAGAAAGGAGGAATCATGGAACCTTTCATTTGCGGGAGCATCTTGCCATCCATCAGGGAGATTACGTCCGGGATGTGGACAAGCAGGACACTCGACCGCACAACCACCAGGTGGGGTGTTGTCAATACCCAACGGGTCATGGCCCCTCCCACTGCGTTTTAACATAAAGAGGTGTCGCCATATTAGAACGCAAAGCATTCCTTTCTTGTAGCGATCCTAATTTTATCTTCAACAACTGATTGTTTGGAAACAATTCATATACTTACTGGAACCACCTGCACTCCACTGCCATCGGTGCGGCGGACTAGGGTTTGATAGAAGTCGTAAAACGTAATCTTGCTTTGATGTGTTAAGATATGGAATGTGTCGAGGGCGTCAAATGTCATGACAGTCTGGGGCTGGAGAAGAGTCGCCGGAAACCATCGCATACGAAGAAGCTGGACTCTATGCAACGTTGAACCTGACGAGTGACCACATTCACAGTAGTCGACATGGACATTGTGAATACCACTGGTGTCGATGACCGTAAGGGCTCGGCCAGGCTGAGGTCTTGTGCAGGTATCGCCACCGTGTCCCAACTGCACGCGGAGTCCGATCGAATATAATGTCATCTTCTCGAAGAACGTGCCGGTCCACCGCTTGATAGTCTTTATTAATAGCCGTCGAGAAATTATGGAATGACAAACTTACCTGAATACGATGTAATGGCAAAGTCTTATGCCGTTCCCGCAGGCATCCCTCACAATACATAGAGGTACCTAGGCAGTTAATGCATCGAAACACTGGCTCATTCTTTTTGCAACCGGCGCAGGGTCTTCCGACGGGATGGTCAGCACGTCCGTCGTGGCGCAAGAGTTCATCGAGATACTCAGTTCGGTGCGCAAGCCAATCGTCAACAGGATGAGTCTGTTGGATCGGTGAAAGACTGGGGATGGTGTGATTGAAAATGTGAGAACGTACCTTGACAGGTTTAGCGTGAATTGCGTTGACCTCGGCCGTGCCAGAGTCGCCGTTTGCGCATAGATCCAAGTCATTCAAATAGAGATTGCTAGTGTCATCCAAGGCATCATCTTCACGTTGAGATTCCGTTGCAGTACCAGCATTGTTAGTGAGATCTACTGCAATCCGACGTTGTACTGTTGTCCGCCCCATGCGCCCATCAGCTAAGCGGTGAAAGTTGACTTGTGTTGCGGTAACGTCGGCTGGCTTAGTTCGTTTGGAATCACCTTCATCGTAGAATTCGATTTGCGCCCTACGTTTTGCCATCGACAGTAAGAGAGACAAGAGCAGAGACGGTGTTGTTGATGGCAACAGAGACAGACGTTGAACAAGGCGGTGTTATTGATGGCGTTGATGTCGGCAATGAGCTTGATCAGTCCTCGCGTGATTCTTGCTAAGGCGTCACAGTGTCACACATGTCACAAATGCGAAGAAATTTTGGCAGGAGAATGGAAAATGTAGGGGCGTAGCTATGAAAGTGAGGGATAGATATTACAGAGT
This sequence comes from Rickenella mellea, assembly GCA_004355085.1. Classification (NCBI taxonomy): domain Eukaryota; kingdom Fungi; phylum Basidiomycota; class Agaricomycetes; order Hymenochaetales; family Rickenellaceae; genus Rickenella; species Rickenella mellea. Next base: position 120,516 of record ML170183.1, read on the forward strand.
GTGTGTAAAAAAAATTGGAGCTTAGAAAACAACCCCCACTCAGCAGACGGAGACGAAGGTGGTGTGCACACGCATCACGTAACTGATTCTGTAAAGGGAGCTGCTGCCAGTGCGTCGCTTTGATTTTTCATAACGACGTGATAATAAAGACTATAGCTACTGTTATACATTGCTTACGACACATCAACATGTTTGGAAAATCAGAGAGTTGGTGTGGAAGGAGTCAGACAGACTAGCAATGCCGCCATCATGATATAAAAGCGCCATCTCCTCCGCGATGTCAACAGCACGTGCAGCCTCGCGACGAAGAGTTTGAAGTTCTGTCCAGACTGCTCCATGTCCAGAAGGGTCGACATCGAAAGCCTGCGCCGAGAGCTTGTCAATACATGCCTGAAAATCCCTCCCCACCTCAATGACAGCATCCAGATCCTCTAGCGAGCGCGACTCGTCTCCCTCTCCCAGCTGAACTCGGACATACTCCTCGTAGATTTTGAGACCCCACTGATGATGGCCTGCGCGCGTCCACATTGCCAGTATCGTTTGCGCTAATGTGCACGCATCAACGATGTTGTTGGTGTGGGCCAAGCCGTCGAGTGTCGATCGCATTGTGGCCGCAAGTGCTTCAAAGTCCATTGCTCGCGATTTAGAGCACCTAAAAATATATTTGAAATGTCCAGTTTAAAGTCCTTGGACCACGCTTACCTATTTGCAGATGTACCCTCCACAAATCCACACCCCGTCGCCATGGCTAGCGATTGCGCTTGATGATCGTTGGGAGCAACAAGACATCGAGTGAGGCGACGGTCCTGCTTGCGCCACAGGGCTTTCAGACGTTCGTGCGCTATGTTCCTGTAAAATATTTAGTCAAGAACACGTCGAGACAGGCCACAAAAATGCCTCACTTGTCGTACCAACGTCGACGCCTCAGACGTGCAGCTTCGAGTCGCTCTTCGTCTGTCTTGTATTTCACTGGTCTAGCCATTGGGTACTTGCGTGAATGGTGCAGCGGGTCCGATGCTGTCACAGCAGGTTGGGCTCAGGATGCCAGATGTGTTACAGTAGAATGGACATCACCAATGTTCTCGTGCAGATGCGTCGGACTTAGAAATGCTACCATATTTGGCCATTGGCTCCTGGATCACTCAGCCAATTGCATCGCAAGTTCTGGACACAAACTCGTCTGATCCCTCTGCAAGCTCAAGCACCATCAGAACACTGGGGATATGCATTCAAACGGAGTTACATAGCATTTGTGAATTCGTGTGCGATCGGAGAGGCAGGCATGAACGCAGAGGGTGTCAAGTGACAGCATTGTGCATACGCCGCGGAAGTCCAAACTCAGCTTCCTCAAATGAAGCTGCTTCAAAATCTCATCATTAATTGCATTGGCAAACGGTACGCCAGATTCTCTTTCGCATTTCCCATCCACTGCAATCTGACATACTATCGCTGTCTCGGAACATATCCTCGAAATCGACAAACCTGGGCTTGACCACAAACGGTCGTACGAGTCGGTACGACGTATCCACCCACGCAAATGGAAGAACACGCAGTAAGGGTGGAACATGAGGACCAGTACCAGTAGGGATGGTCAGAAGACGAAGGTGGAAGGTTGCTGTGGGCATCGTCTCTTACGGTACATTTATCATACATCACAATGTCTCAAATCGCGGTCAAGACATATTCCTTATATTTTTCTGAGTGACCTTGTCTCATTGGAGTGACACGACAACGTTCAATTGCATTGCATAATTCTACGAGACCTAAACAACTGCCATCAAACCATGCGAACCGATCACTTGAATACTATGGCTATGTTGCTCTGCAACCTAATGAAGAGTATGGAAACGGCCTCCTTCGAAGTAGAAATCAACGTCAGATCGGATGCTAGGGACAGATTCGCTCTCCTCATACTCTTCTTCGCTGTCTTCCTCACTAGGTAATAAAAATTAGCATAGTGTCTCCGTGAAAAAAGCCGCTAATACCTTTCGATCTCGATGGGTTCGGTAATGCCATCGGGACAGGATGCGAACATGCTGGATGCCGGCGATGCAGGTGCGTCTTGAAACAATGTCGATAGAGCGGGACTGGAGTTGGTTGGCTGAATGGGCGTGTCTGATTGTGGTCCGTCGTCTCCTTCGTCGTCCGTGACTGAAGGTGGTGGTGGAGGGGGAGGCTTTCGTTCAACCCTAGGTGGGATGACAACGACAGCGTCATTCGCTGACGCATACTCAAAGGCCGCTCGAGCGTCGGCTTCCAAGGTAAATCTCTTGTAGAGTCCACCGGGTATACCAACCGCATTTTTAGTAGCTAAGGCCCTGAAACAAATAATTGAGTTAGATAAAGGTAACACAGGTTGTAGAACTTACAGGTCGTCGTAAACACCAGGAACTGTGCCAGCTGTCACCACGTACCACCTGCGGCGCTTGACAGTAGGAATCGGCGCTCGAGCGTTGGAGAAGCGGGTGTACTCGCGATTGACGACATTGAAGATTCCTCTGGTAATACCGGTAATAGCGTCCCAAACTTGGGTAACCACAAACTCAACAATTGCCCCTGTGACCTCGGATGTGAATCCGCGCTCGGGAGGAGGAGGGGAAAGCGTGGGAGCGAGATTGCAAATCGTGTCGACGTTGTTGCGCGCCAGATCCTGACCAAGTGAGTTGTCAGCAGTCATAATCTAGCTCACCCAGTTAACGCCACTCGAAAATAAAGACGGGGATGGAAGGCTTACTCTCCTAACAAAAAACTCGTGGATGTCGCCGATGGACTCCACATCGTCGCCTTAAAGCATCACGCCACCTCTAACTGTGTTCTGCAGGGAAATCTGTTCGCTTCGTGCGTAACGACAAACGGAAAGTAATGCAATATGAACGTTGTAGGCGCTGGGAAAAGAAGACATCAATGTTTCAAGTGTTGGGATCAAATGATAAGGTGATACTTAACTAATTTGGTGATGCTTTGATGGATGGAAGCAATTAAGCGGTACCATACGAGTGGGTCCGGACTGGGAGTGACGCAGAGGCCGAGATGTTTCTTGTCATTACGAAAGTCATATATTGTAGGCTGTAGTGGAGAATTTATCGAGCACTATCCAAATTTTAAATTAAAGCAATTCGGCATAACAAATCGCACGTACAAAGCGCAAAGTATTTAGGCTTAATGACTTCGCAAAGACACTCCATGTCTTGCAGCTTGATTCCAGATTTCTGATGTGTTTCAGTTGCGACGGTGTGCACGCGCACGGCCAGGGGGGATGTCGGAAGTCGTCGTTCCGTCGCTTGCTATATTGTTCCTCAATCTGAAAAAAAAAACTGACAGTAGGATTTGGATCTGTCGTTGGTAAGGTACAGCACATAAGCGCGACTATCTGAGATATCTGAGACTTCACCGGTGTGTTAAATGCCCGAACAGTCGGAAGATGTATTGCACTTTTTGCAATGCGATGTTGATGCAATGATATGGGAGTAAATGTATTCTTGTACGTCCCTAGAAAACTCTGGATGAGCGACAAAGATGGTTTGACATACACACACCTGGAATTTAAATTTCCATGTGGACTGGTCGACTAGCGTGATTTGATGGTGGAAACACTGATCGGCCATAATTTCCCCTTGGAAGACAGGGTTGTCAATGTTTCTGAGCAGAAAAAATGACGAACTTACGGATAATTTCAATTCCAGCTTTGATAAGATGTGCATCCATGTGGACAGCGTTCGGGTGTCTCAATTTAACGGTAGAAATTCTCCGTGGTGTTGATTGTCGCAAAGATTGTTGTAGTGGGAAGGTGGACAGCAGTCGAGTATCTCGATTTAACGGTGGAAATTCTCCGCAGAGTTGATTGTCGCAAAGATTGTCGGTGGGAGAGGGTAGAGGGTAGAAGCAGATGAGAAGCTGGACCGGTACATCAGAACATCCGTTTCGGCGAAGTTTGCATTCATGTGGATGAACTCGAGTATCTAGATTGAAATGTCCAAAATCATCGTGATGTTAGTTTGCACACGAAACTTTACACAAATAAGCTTCATAAGGCGATGCACCATTTTGTTTAACAAGCGAAGAAAATTATCGATTGTCATCGCAGAGCTCACCTGACGTACTAAACCCTGCTCTCTCGCGCTTCTCCACGTCTGCTATCACTCACATTACCGAACTCTTCGTTTGACAATGGCCAGACGCCCTTGGACCACTGCGGTTCAGGAGACTTGGTTGAGGAATCATTTAATTGAATATCGGATCGCGAAACGGGACAGAAGACTCACCGCCTTCTTCGGCCGAACCAACGCGGCGTACTTCAAAGAATTTCCATTCATTGAAGGGGCACAGGGTGGTCGTGGCGCAACCTACATTGGCACAAAACAAGTAAGCGCCTCTCGCTAATCCCCAATCATTGGATACACTCACATTCTTTGCGGCAGAGGATATGCGAATGGTTCGCCCAACATGGAAGGCAGTGAGACGGTTGAAGTGTTCGTGTATCTCGATTTACCGGTCAAAATTCATTCCGATGTTGATTGTCGCAAATTTGTCGTACTAGTAGTCAGACGGTCGTAACATTGATCGGACCTAGTTTCTTTATAGAACACAAAATCATAAATGTTTCTGAGCAGAAAAGATGACGAACCTACGGATAATTTGAATTCCAGCATTAGAGTATCTCGATTTCACGGTGGAAATTCACCGCAGAGTTGATTGTCGCAAGCTTTGTTGTGAGAGACTGGACCGGTGCATCAAACGTCCGTTTCGGCGAAGCTTGCCTCCAGATGGACGGACGCGAGGATCTAGATTGGAGATGTGGCAATGTCAGTTCACATACAAAATTCTGCGAGCACCAATCAGGGTCATCAACTTTGAAAGTCATCATAAAATTGTATAACAATCGAAGAAAAATTCTGAGTCGCCATCGCAGAGCTCACCTGACGTACTGCATTCCACTCTCTCGCGCTTCTCTGTTCTCACTCACGTTCTCGACTTCTTCATTAACGATGGGCCGTCGCTCTTGGACTACCGAGACTCAGGAAAGTTGGCTACGGAGTCGTTTAAAGGACTACTGGACGGCCCAAAGAGACAGGAAAACCACTGCGTTCTTCAGCCACACTTACGCGGCATACTTTAAGGAATTTCCTTTCGTCGAAGGGGCGGCGGTTGGTCGTGGTGCAACCTTCACTGGCGCCAAAAGTGTAAGCACCTCTCACTGATCCTCAAGCGTTGGATACACTCACATTCTTGATGCCAGAGAATCCACGAGTGGTTTTCCAACCACGGAAGGAAATCCAATTTTCACAGGCCGTCCACACGAATCAAAGTCCTCAAGCTCCGAAAGAAGAAGGCCCGCAAGATGTCAGCTTGGCAAGTCTATTCGGACCTTTACTACGCCGACAAATTGAAGCCTACCATCGATGAGCAATACTCTGAACATGTTGAGAAGTCGAAGGCTGACAATACCGAACCTGAGAAAGCAATCGCATTTCGCAACAGACTGATTAAGGAAGCGTACGAGGCCGAGTCGGACAGTGTGAAGGAGGAGGTGGAGGTGGCGCGTGAGCGCCTTCTCGACAATATCTCTGTAGTCCCGCCTGCTGGCATGACGGAGGGTCTCGACGACGATCAGATCAACTTGCTTGGTCGCAACCTGGGCCTGGCAAAGTACGTTCTCCTTGATCTTGAGCTTGAGCTTGGCTGAGATCATGTCCAGGAACATCGAAGCGCTTCCTGTCACTCTCCAAACACTTTGCGAGGAAGTTGAGCGGCTAACTGGCTGGGAGATCCATGTCTGGGCCGGTGGTCCGAACGTCGCGGAGAACGGAAAGATTAGATGCTTTCGGTCAGTTTCAGTCTTCGCATCACCAAATCTGTCACTGACCTTCAAGCAGCGTATCATCGGGATCGACTAAGGTCCAATCGGCCAAGGATTTTCCCACATGGCATGGCGAAATCGACAAGGCTATCACGGAACCTTTAGTCCGTTACCTTCATATTAAACACAGTGAGTACAATTTGCAGTGTAATCTTACTCACTGACGTCATCCGCACAGCCGAGAAATCCACGCGAGATCTGTGGATTGTTCCACCTGCGCCTGGACCCTCCGGACCGACCCCGCCCAGCAATGACGCAACCACGCACGTGCGATCGCCGGCCGAAAGGTGTGTGAATTCGGCATGACCTGGTTGCCGTGCTGATGGCACCATTTCAGCACCTCTCACGACAACAACAAGTACAACAAAGCTGAGGGAAAAGAGGCGAACGAGAGTGACGAGGAGAGTGGATCCGAGAGCAGTGAGAATGACGAGGATGAAGGGCATTCGGGAATCAACATCGGGAACGGTGAGGACTTTATTCAGCGAGCCTTGACGCGCAACTTACCACAAACAAACATCTGCAGGGACGAGCCCACAGACCAAGTCTCTTGTGAACCACGAGCTGGACAAAGTCAAAACTCTCCCTAGTGCGTGGACAAATTGCCCTCTCCACCAATATTCATTGACCTTTCCACCAGATACCACAATCTCTGCCGGCGCCATCGATGTTCAGCAGCATGTATCGACGACGAAGGAAACTACAGCAGCAGTGACTCCCAGTGAGACGACTAACGCCACTGCCGAGATACCTCCTGCCAAAGGTGAGTCGGACGCCTCTAACCACCGCACGTACTCATTCATTGTGGATTCTTAGATTTATTGTCGACATGTACTCCGACTCGTCAGCCGGATCTGTTTGATTTGACAGCAAAGCAGCCAGCGCCGGACAACAGTGAGTGTCTTTAATTTGACATCATATATCCTGTAAATAAGGACTACAAGGTACCACCAACAACGATGCGACTGCCGCCGTTCGTACATCAAATCCCAATACGTCGATGCGTGATGTCGCCACATCTCCCGCGAATGACACCACCCCGCTCTACCCAGAAGAACTCAGCGACTGCGCAAGTAATATTATGGATGTCAAGCCGTGGATCAACAAAGGTTACGATGACCTTCGCTTGGGCACAACATCAGTGGAGTCTCGCCGCCTAGCCGCACTGTGGCTGAAGCTCGAGGTGGTTCTCAATCACTCGGAGGTGAGCTCAACATCATTTCTTTTATTATGCCAGTTATTACACATACTCACGGTTTCCTCAGTCAGCAAAGGGTCTCCCTTCTGCTGGCCGGCCAGTCGAACTCACCGAGTACCTGAATCGCAAGAATGCAGTTGCTCCAGAAATCACCGATGCGTCGGACTTCGGCATACGATGGCGCAACTATTACACATCAATACAGGTGGCTATTCGCGACGTCAGTGCCTGGCCGCCATCGCAATCCAAATCCGAGTCTACCGTCTGGTCCTCTCTACTCAAAGGCGGCCGCAAGGGACTTTTCTCCCTCCTCATATCCCTCTCTTGGTGGCAGAAGTTTGGGACCACGAGGAAGCAGCGTCTGCTTGTGGAGGAGGCCGTGAGGGATGCTCACTGGCTGCTTTCACAGTTGTTCGTTGCCGCCACCGAGGAGATCGTGCCGGAGAAGCTTGTTGCGAAGGAGCGTGAGAGTCGCGAGAGTTTCCGGCCAAAACGGTATGGGTATTTTCATTTGAACTCTTTCCCATGCTAAGATCGAGGTCATGTAAACTCAACTAGGGTCAGGGTAACCCTAATGTGGCGTGGGAATGCTTACAACGCAGCAAAAATCCCCTCATCACCCGATACCGATGGGAACCCTTGAGCTCCTATGCTATGATACAAACTTCTAAACCTTACCGAGAGCATATTTAACACCCAGAAACACCTTTTTATTACCTCCCCAACCTCTAGACATCATCGAGAATGTAATGTTCTAATTAAGGCAGTGAGGGTTTGGTGATGTAAAGCTTTGTCCTTGTTTGTTTTATATTATGTAAGCGGCAAAAACCTCGAGCTGGAAAATTCAAAAGTGCTCCCACAGCTTCGAAAACAATGTTCTGAATGATTAAAAAATTTGGGATATTTCCGAATTAGGAGGTCAACTAAGGCACTTCAGAAAATTTTAAAGCCATCCATCTGAAGCCAATTACATCCCTAGTCTTCCGTAGGAAGTCCTTTTCTCATAAGTGTTTTAGTCGCTGAGTTGTTCAAGGATGGTCGTTAGGGTTGGATCACGTGACTTTTGAGGTGGTCGAGTTTACATGACCTCGATCTTAACATCTCCACAGTTCAGCGAAGAGTCTATTCAAGTCTCGGTCAACAAACATTCCCAAGTTCGATTTAACCACCGACTCCACCGTGGACATGATCAAGAATCCCCCGAACGCCGCTACCGAGGAGATTGCGCCAGAGAAGCTCATTGTGAAGGAGAGTGACAGTCCCGCTACCAAGGAGCATGTGCTGGAGAAGCCCGTTGCGAAGGAAAGTGACAATCACAAGGAATCCAGGCCGAAGCGGTAGGTGTATTTTTATCTTATCCCTTTCTCACGCTAACGTCTTAACAGTTCTACGAAGAGTCTTTTCAAGTCTCAACCTGACGAAATCGATTCAACCGCGAAGTCCACCGCGGACATTATCAAGAGTTCCCCACACGCCGCCACCGAGGAGCATGTGCCGAAGGTCATTGCAAAGGAGAACGTCAGTCACGAAGGTTCCCGGCCGAAACGGTATAGCTATTTTTATCTTAACTTGTTCTCATGCTAACGTTCTCAGCAGTTCGGCGAAGAGTTTATTCAAGTCTCGACCTACCAATATTCCCAAGAGTGATTCAATCACCGACTCCGCCGTGGACATTATCAAGAGTCCCCCAAAGGCTTCGACAAGTCTGGCCAAGGCTCAACCGAAGAAAATAACGCCGATGCAAAGGTATTTCTACTATTATGACAATTTATTAATGTCTCATGATTGTTCAGGCCTTCGAAGCGCGCTGCTTCCCAGAACGTTGAGGCACCCATTGCCACGGCAAAACGGTGCGTTCCTTCTTAGAATATATTTCTTTTCTTTAACCTTCATGCTACGCAGGTCGAGGAGGTGAACAACGAGTGGTTTTCACTGCTATAAATATGCTCTGCAATTTTTTTCTGATGCAACTCAACTTGCGATTCCCCGCACAATTCAACTTGTGCTCAGTTCTCGTGACATCGTTCCTATATAGCAGTTCGGCAGGCGAAGTAGTTATATAAAAAATTGTTTTTCATAGAAATACACCAACTTTTTCTGTGAATTATGCGTGACGTGCATCGCTGTCGCCAACATGAGGCACTCGGTGTTAGGTATCATGTGTCATGTCTAAGTTATAATACAAGGGGAGATGGCTCGAACAGATAATACAGTGAAAAATAATACAAGGGCAACTGGAAGGAGAGAAAAACGGAGGCATGAAGAAAATAACTGCAAATAATAATACAATGATGATTGGCAGGCGAAGAAAATGATATGAAGGCAGTGACAGCTGCGAATAATAATACAACAAACACCAGAAGGTGAAGAAAATAATATGGACATGGGGGAACAGCTGCAAATAATAATACAATGACCATCGGAAGGCGAAGAAAATATTATGGAGGTGGGGGAACAGCTGCAAATAATAATACAACGACCATCTGAAGGTGAAGAAAATAATATGGAGGCAGGGGAACAGCTGCAAATAATAATACAATGACCATTGGAAGGTGGAGAAAATAATATGGAGGTGGGGGAACAGCTACGAATAATAATACAATGACCATTGGAAGGTGGAGAAAATAATATGGAGGTGGGGGAACAGCTACGAATAATAATACAGTGACAATTGGAAAGTGAAGAAAATAATACAGTGATGATCAGAAGGCGAAGAAAATAATACAACAGTGAGGGGACACCTGTGGGTTGTAATAATATGGTCACCTGCCATTTCAGAAAATAAAACAGTGTGCAGTGCATGTTATAATACCACCAGTAGTCGCCCCATACCTGTCCGTAGAAATAATACAGTCTTTTTCAGTTGGTCACTTATACATCACATAAATGTACCCTTACTAGTATATTGTATTACAGGACTAGTAACTAGTATTGTGGATGTCACATGTCAACATCGCGTGTTGTGCCTCATATCTGGCGTCTAACGACCGACTCGCTCTTTTCTTCCGCTCTGCGCCGCCTGTCTCTCGTCCTTCATAACCGATGTCTATCGATCCAGGAGCATACGGAATTCAAAATGTTACGCACGGGAATTTCGCAGCTCAATCATCGGGAAGCACGGTTGTAGCTCATGCTGACTCACATACTGTGAGAGGCCGCGGTGACAAGCTTAATCTTCGGGTGCGCTCAGACTGCTTCCGACTGGCACAGATGTTTATGTTTCAGTAGAAACTTTGGTCCATTTCACGTCTTGATAACGGCAAATACACCCTCAGGAATATCGACACTAACCATTACGCAGCATCCCCAAACTTTCCCGCGCTCGAGCAGAACATTATTATCACAGAAGATCTACAGCAATGGGACATCAAAGAAACGGGGGTCAAAGGGAGATATGTGTACGTTTCGTTCCGCAATTTTTGGTGCCGTAACTTTTAATACCATTGAACCAGGATTTATACAACTGCTGCAAATATCGATTTAATCTGGGGACTAATAAATGGACAGCTTGGCACCCCGGTGAGTTTGATATGACATGAGGTTGAGCTACTCGTAACCTCCGTGAAGTAGATATCTTTGAGAGATACCCCTCAAACTCCAAGCAACCAGTGGGAATTAACGAAAGTCGACTCATGGAGAGTTGTTGGTGCATTGCGAGAAAAGTTAGCGGATCTCCAGAACCGGGAAGCGACGCTCCTGGACGAACACCAGAAGCGCCAGGACGAGCACACGAAGCACGATGATGTTGTTGAACGTCTGAATGCAGTCGCTGTGAAAGCATCTCTAGATGCCCGGCATGAGAGAGAACGACACTTGCAGGCAGAAGCTGAGCTTAAGGCGTCGTATGAGAGGGCATCTCGCCGGGAGAGAGCACGACACCTACAGGCCGAGGCAGAACTTAAGGCCAATTATGAAAAGTTGCTCGCAGAGAGCGCTCCAAAGACTTCACAACGGAGATGCATTTGCATGTAGCCACGGGATGTCATTACGCATTGTCTAAAGATTTCTGGGACAGCGATTATTGAGATACTACAGCGGTCCATTTCCCGAAAGCGGACTTCACATCAGCGTGAAATCAGTATTCATGCAGGATAGCGAGCAAGATATGGCATGGAATTGGTTTCAAATAACTCGGCGTCGGTCCTCCGTGATGCCACGACAGAATTGCAAAGATATGCCCATTCTCAACATTTCAATTGCGGCCAGCAATGTCACAGAACCATTATGTCATACTATACCGGAGTCGCCGTAAGTCCAGTCATGGCGCGAGTACCGCATTTTAGTTCCCATGGCTTCTTTCACTTGTTTGAGATATCTCGGGGAGAGGCTAGTGCACTCATGTAATTCGAGGACGTCAAATTGACCCCATGTGGGGCGCCGCTGTAATTCAGCTAGAATGACGTGTATAGCAGAGTCGGAAACATCACTGCAATGGCTGAGATGCAGAGATAACAACAATGGAAATGTGTGACTATCCTGGAATATTCTCCGAAATTGCAATCCAAGTGAAGAACTGCCCATGTGGTAGGTGGTTGTTTGGTCACCCCGGTGTCGCCAAACACAAAGTCCAAAATTAGCACCCAGGGTTCGTTCGCAACAACTCGTCTCTCTCCCATCGAGTACACATCATACTTGTTCCATAATCTCTACTCTTCCGTCAAACTCGCGGGAGTTAGAATGGTCTACTGGCAAAATCATCAGGCTCATGGACTTTCACTTCGGATTGTGTGGACTCTATTTTGATGGATCGTCGCAAGATTCCATCCACCGCCCATCCTCCCCATCCTCCGCATATTCTCAGTCCGCAAGGAAGGATACAGTACAGGCGATCGTATTGGGAAGCTTGCCGGATCCGCGGTTGGAGCTGTTATTGGGTGTGTGGGCGGGGTGTAGGAAGAGAATGGAGAAGATGAAGAAGATGGCGAGCTTGGGGAAAGAAAAGCACGTCGTCAAAGGAATGCGCTACAAGGATGTCCTGGCGCGCGACCCCCCGAGACGATTCAAGATGGTCCATTCGAGGGTGAGAAAATGGACGCATTCGTGAGCCAATCGTAAAGCCATTTCATAGCAATCGCACTCGACGAAGAGGAACCGCGAGTTCATGCACTGTCCTCCTGAGGGATTATCGTCGAGACGACGCTGTTCGATCAGCGTGTAACGTCGGCTACCAGTTTCGAGGAATCCGATTCTAAAGTGGAGAGGAGCAGCTAATTAGGGAGAAACGCAGAGTTAGGTCGTGGTCTTGCGGGCACAACGACGCAATATGAAGAGAGAGTAAGAAGGCGAGGAACATACGTTCGTGAACACTTACTAATTAATGATTAGGTCAAGAGAACATGTGTACGTTCTGCGGGGGTTACCCTCCGCCGAAGGCGAGGCAAATGGAAGTTCTGCGACAGCAGGAGCGCCATTCGAGGCAAGACTCGGGCACCAGATCCTGTGCGACTGATCGATGAACGCATCCAAGGCAAATATTCATCATGGATTTCACATTTCGGAGAGTGTCCGCAGGGATGAGCTGCATGTCCTGATCTCCCCAGGCAGGCTTTCGTTTTCGTTGCGGGAACAGTATCCTGTCCCAGAATTTGGGTACGGCTTGTTTCAGTCGTTTACTATGTTCACAAAACATCAGTTTGTCACTTTCATTTTCCCACATTTTCCTTAAGCGTTTAACCATTATTTAGGGATACCAATCGCTCTTCTCGAGGAAGGTAACTGGTACATGCAGTGAAACGTGCTCTGATATCGTGCACATTGTAGAGGAAAGCACACTCCGTTTCAATTGCACCCGATGAGATTCCCAATTCTCCTGCTTGACGTACCAGACGAATAATAAGAACTATATCGGCCATTGTTTGATGTTCAATACTTCAGTCCCTGAATCGGCTTTCCCAGTGACATATAACCCGCGGAAATTCACTGGCCGCTCAGAGCCGCAGAGCTTCATTCTGACACTCGTCACTCCTGTGTCAAGATCGACGTGCAATTGAAGGGGTTTCAATATGTCGAAACCTGTGTTATACCATACCAGAAAGTTGACGTCCATCTAGTTTCTTCGGCATCGTACACCTCTTTCATCCCTTTCTGAGGAAATGTCCATCGCGCCTGGAGCGTACCTCATCCGAAATGTTATGCATCGGACTTTCGCATTACAAGCGGGGGGGGATTATGTTACAGGTTATGCTGCTAGGGTCCAACCCTCTGCCCCCCACAGGACAGATGATGAGCAGTATACCCTTCTGGTGCAATATTACTGCTTCTAGGATGCACGGGAGTTAATATTTCAGTAGAAATTGTGGTCTATTTCACGGCTTGATAACGACAAGTACACCATCAGGAATATCGAAACTAACTACTATGCAGCATCCCCAAACTTTCCGGCGATCGATGGGCACATTATTGCAACACAAGATCTACAGCAGTGGGACATCAAAGAAACAGGTGTCAAAGGGAGATATGTATATGTTTCGTTCCGCTATCGTTTTACGTCGTGAGCATCAACCTAATACCAGGATTTATACAACTGCCGGACATGTCGATCTATTCTGGGGTCTAAGGAATGGAGAGCTGTTCACCGGGGTGAGTCTGACGCTGAACTAAGCTTGAACTACATGATGTCGTCACCGCGAAGTAGATCACTCTGCGAGACAGACCAAATACACCAAGCAACCAGTGGGAATTAACGAAAGTTGATTTATGGGAAGTGGTTGGCGGATTGCGGGCAAAGTTAGCAGACCGACGGAGCGAGCAAATGATGTTCCAGCATGACCGCAATTCCCTCCAGATTGACCGCAGGATTCTCCAGAACGAGCACACGAACCTCCAAGCGGAGCACACGAGCCTCCAGAACGAGCACAAAAAGCTCCATGACGAGAACACAAAGCTCCACGACGAGCACACGAAACTCGAGGTCAAGTTCTCAGAGCTCCAGGACGCGCACGCAAAGCTGCAGGAAGAGCACGGGAAGGTTATGGAAACTCGAAAATGGAGGTGGTTTAGAAAGCGATAAGGTTTCATTTGCGCAGTTTCCAAAGCACATTTTCCGCGGACAGTTATCATCGACTTATTGCGTGAACGGTGGTTGGTCTGCGTGGATGTTTAGATGGTGTTGTTCGCGAATGGCAAAGACGTTGGGTGGTTGTTTGGTCCTCCGAGTGGAGCCAAACACGAGATCCGAAATTATCACTCAGTCAGCCTTCTCGTGCTTCGACTCCGACGCCACATCTCAGCCTCATTCAGTCGTACGCTGCTGTGTCGTCGACGGGTAGCTTCGATTGGTGGCCAAAACCCGCCTGCTGATGTCGACGCTCCGAGTACATCATGTGCGGTCGATTAATCGTTGCAAGTGAAGACGATTCTGACTCTACTTCCACCACCCTTCGATCATCATACCCACGCCGGTCTCAATCACATTCCTAGCAACACTCCCTCCTCTTACCACTGCGATACGGGGATGTCCAAACGCGTGAATTCGACGAACGGGATCCCAAGGGCGATACCGCCGCTCTCGCTGGTGGCTCGCCAGGATGCTCACCGCTTATTATGAAGAAGGCACTGTTCGATCATTGTCTAACGCCATGTATCTTTTCGTTGACCGCTTACATCAGCTAATACGGCCGGGTTCGGCCATTTGGTATGTTCGTAACGATTCGTTTGTTCCTAACATTTCTTCTTACATTTTCCATAAGTGTTTAAGCAATTGTTTAAGCAATAATTACGATTATTCTCGAAATCTTCCTTACCCGGTGAGCGGCGAAATGTGCTCTAATAGCCTGCATCAGCAAATCGGGATTTCACTGAGCCCTGAGAGCCCTGACGGCGACTTTGTAAATTCATTATCTCATGGGTAGGGTCTGAATAAATATCTCGAAGTCACCTGAACACTTTCAGATACGCAGTTGCAAATTTGTGGGTGGTGCTGGGCTTAAGGCGTGACGAACTGGTATTGCTGGATCAAAGTCAGATTTTGGCCAGGAGGACCTGCCTGAGATCTGACGGTCCTGAGACGCCCTGAGACGCCCTGACAACCGCTTGTCAGGACTTGTCAGGACCAATGCCATTTTCCTGATGCTGCACAACGGCGGGAAAGCACGCTCCGCTTCAACTGCGTGCTCGAGGCGGTTTCCACCTTTCTAACCAAAGCATAGTGTCCCCTGCTAGATATATCAGTCATTATTTCCATGTTTCAGTACTTGGGTACGGCTTGACATATAATAGAATCGTGGTAAATCAGTGGCTCTCAAGACCCAGACCCAGGAACCACCTGTCAGCGAGCCTCATGGATGTCACGTGCTTACATCGTGTTTGTGCCTTACATTTGGCTGTCAGCCATTGACGTCCAACTGGCTTCTTCATCGCTACGCCGCCTGTGACGGTGATGTTCATCGATCCTGGAGCATACACAATCCAAAACGTTACGCATGGGAATTATGCAGTTCAGCGAAATGGATCGGTTGTAGGTTATGCTAATTATACCGAGGGAAGCATGGGGGATGATGGCATTGACCTTGTGGTGCGTTAGTTATGCTTGCGGGAATCACAGAATGTAATGTTTTAGCAGACAGTATGGTCCATTTCACGTCTCGATAACAGCAAATACACCATCAGGAATATCGCAACTAACGACTATGCAGCATCAGTAAAATTCCCCACGATCGAGGAGAACCTTATTACAACACGAAATCTACATCAATGGGCCATCAAAGAAACAGCTGTCAAAGGGAGATATGTGTATGTTTCGTTTCACGATTATTCATAACTTTGCTTGAACTAACCGCAAACCAGCATTTGTACCACTGGGGCTCATATTGATCTATTCTGGGGTCTACCCGACGGCGAGTTGGACACCCCGGTGAGTCTGATAACTGAATTCAGTTTAAATTCATTGTTTATGGCGGCGACGTAGGTCTCTCTGCGGGACAGACCTAATACCCCAAGCAACCAGTGGGAAGTAACGAAAGTGGATTTATGGGAAGTGGTTGGCGCATTGCGAGTACAGTTGATTGGCTACCAGAACGAGGACAAGTCACTCCGAGAAAACAACCAGAAGCTCCTAGGCGAGCACCTAAAGCTTCTTGACGAGCACACAAGACTCCAGGACGAGCATGCGAAGCTTCAAGTTGGCGCTGAACGTCTGAATGCAGACGTTGTGAATGATGCCCGGCAGGAGAGAGAACGACTCGTGCAGGCTGAGGCTGAGCTTAAGGCATCTTACGAGACCGCATCTCGGCGAGAGAGAGCACGACACCTACAGGCCGAAGCTGCACTTAAGGAATCTTATGAAAAGTTGCTCGCAGACAGTGTTCCAAAGTCTTCGCAACGGAGATGTATTTTCATGTAGCCATGTGGTTTTATTTGCACTATCCAAAGATTCTTCGGGGAATTATTGGAATACTATACAGGAAGAGTGAGCGGTAGATATTCTGTTCAGACTTCATTGAAAATTATGCAGAACATCGTGATTGTTCCCCTAAACGCTCAACAGTGGTCTCAATGCGGACCCTTTTCATGCCAGAATGGACTTGCTTTTACAGTCCTTGAGTGAGGGTCTGTGATATTTCCGAATTTTTTGATATAAAGTCGTTTGGATTACGCACGAATTCCATCCCCGTTTTTGTTGACTCGGAGGGTTTCTTTATCCGAGTTGTAATAAATAGGCGTCATCAGTGCCTTGGAAAGAGTGATTGCATAATTCGAGTTGCACTGAGAATTCACGGGTTGCTCATGGCTCAGACAGTTATCAGTTTTGTAACCCACTCGAGGTATCGCTGAGGATGCTCAGCGTCAGAACCTGTGTCAGCCTTGATTGAAAAGGTTCATGGGTGTCACTGTTTGCCACATGTCTCCGTCACGACGTGCCTGACATCGAACCAAAGTCTCGTTCACCCATTGCCATTCAACTGGTTTCCCCAGCTTCATGCCTCTCTGACAAGATTCGCGCATAATATCCATCGATCCTGGAGCATACGAAATCCGGAATGTTACGCATCGGAATTTCGCTTCTCAAACGGCGGAACTCAAGGTTGTAGCTTATGCTGCTAGGGAAATGCCCTCCTACCAAGCGTTCACGCGACAAGACATAGAGGATAACCAGCCTCTCCGGGTGCGTTCAGGTTATTCATGATTCTACACACTAAGGAAGTCAACATTTCAGGAGAAAGTATGGTCCATTTCACGCCTCGATAATGGCAAATACACCATCAGGAATATCGAAACTAACGAGTATGCAACTTTTCCGACCCTTCCAGCGACCGACGAGAACATTATCACGACACAAAGTCTGCAGCAGTGGGACATCAGAGAAACAGGTGTTAAAAGGAGATACGTGTACGCTTTTGTTCCGCGATTTATTTCCCTCGTAACTTGAAGTAACCTAGGAACCAGGATTTATACAACTGCTTCAAGTATCGATTTATTCTGGGGTTTAACTAATGCACATTTCGGCACCACGGTGGGTCTGATGCTAAACGTACATGAGGTCGAGCTATCTTTGATCACTGTCCAGTAGATATTGCTGCGAGACACACCTAACAACCCAAGTAACCAGTGGGAATTGACGAAAGTCGATTTATGGGAAGTGGTGGGCACATTGAGAGCAAGATCAGTGGAGCTCCGGGACGAGAATGCGATGCTACGGAGTTTGATGCTCAAGAACGACCGTAAATTGAGGTGTGTTTGCATGTAGGATATCCCGGAAGGTCACTTGCACGTTATACAATTCGGAAGGTTGTTTCGGGCGGCAATCTTTTAAGGGGTACGAAGGGCGTCGACGATATAGAGGTACCAGGAGAGAGTTCATTCCTGACTCGGAGGCGGTCGGCTCGTCTACATTTGGTCTACCAGTATAAAGAACTGAGGCACGCTAAGACACATAAGTTGTAAGGTCAATGAGCTCGTGTTGTCTTTATTCGAGTGGTTCCAGGATGGCAAAGACGATTTGTGGTAGTCGCGTACGCAGCTATTGGGTGGTTGTTTGGTCCTCCCAGTGTCGCCAAATACGTGGCGGTGCAACGTCCAAAATTAGCCCTGCTCAGGACGCAGGGTTCAAGTCATCAACCAACTCTGCCCCCACCATCGTCTGCGACTCCGACTCAAGCATGCCAACCCCATCCACTCGTGTTTCTACTCATATTGTCTCACTGCTCTATCTCCGTCAAGCGAGGAATACTTCTCTCCACTTTCAACATTAGCTCGAAACGAAGTCCTCTTCCATGATTCATCATAATGGTTCAACCTGACACGACCACCATCTCTTTATCGACCTTTCTCGTCGTTGCGAATCTCTTCAGGCGCACCTTCGCATCCACCCATGATCAAAAACGCCGAGCGCCGCATCCAGCTGTCTTTTCCTCTCTATACCCAGCCCTTGCATCGTCGACAGCAGCCTCAATTGGTGGCCGTACCGGCCTGCTGGTGTGGATACCACGAGTGCTTCAAGTACTCTGGATCCGTATTGGACGTATTTTGCCATGACTACAATTACGCCAACTTTCTCGGTACTCTCAAGTTGTTCTTCGGTGCAGCGATGTCCGACGACGATTCCCTCCCTAATTCGACACATCCACTTTGACTCTCTCCTACTCAACGTCAACATCTATCATACCCCTCATTGCTCTCCATCCTCTCACAGGCACCCATCCAACAGTACCACACGCAAAAAACACCCCCTCCTCCTCGCCTCCCCATCTTCACCCACCAAATCTGCTAGAAAAGACCAAGCACAAACGATCGCATTGGGAAACCTGCTTGGGTGTGCGTTGGGAGCTGTTATTGGGTGGGTTATTGTAGGAGTCTGGCACTCTAAGTGTTCGAGGAAGGACGGAAGTAGCGGAAGGAGACGGAGAGGAACGCGAGCGGTCAAGCGCAATGTCAAAGGAATACGCTACGAGGTCGTTCAAGCGCGTGAATTCCCAGATCTCTAGAAGCACTGTTACGTTACTTCCGTGGATGACAACGAGGAGTTGGATGCATTCGTCGACCGATGTCATCCCATTGCACTCGCACTCGACGTATACGCCGATAACAGCTCCAGGGTCGAAATCAATAAAGACACCTTTAGGCGCTCGTAGCCCACGAGGATATTTGCGGCTCATCGTCGAGAAGGCGCTGTTCGATCATGGTGTAACGTCTACCGTCTGTCCCAATTCTGGGTCCAATGGAGCGACCCGCCAAGCCTGGCGAGGCAAAGAGTTACTTTACGATTTAGCTGGCCCACCAACGCAAGATGGCGAGAGAGTAGGAAATATATACCCTGTGCGTGGAAAATACGTTCAATGGTTTAAAGATACTGAATTGCTATCAGGCCGAAGTGCTGTGCGGACCGTAGGAATAACTTCCGCAGGTGGCGACAAATCAAGGTTTCTGCAATGCCAGCGTATATTTGAGGTACTTTTCGGGACCCCAGATTCTGTGCTGTTGAGGGGTGACTGGATCTAATGCAGATATTCATTCGCGCGTAGTGAGCCTTGCCTGACGTATATGACGAATAAAAATCAGAACAACACTCGCTTAGCTTCCAGTATACCGACAGGTTCACGCGAAACCCCTGTGGATGGTTCTGACATTCGAGGTCCATCGGAAATTCGATTATTCTCTGGTTGCTCAGAGGCTTAGTGACTCCTTCTGATTCTTTCAGTTTTATACTGCGATCACTATCGACTGTCATTGAAGATGGTCCAGGTGTCGAAATAGGTGCCATCCACGCCAGATATAAAAGCTTCAGGCTATCGGCAAACCACATGGATGCCACATGGCGGCATCTCGTTGTGCCTTACATTAAGCGCCTAACAAACGTGTCACTCACACATTGCCATTCAACTAGTTTCCTCAGCATCGCGAATCCCTCCATCCTTCATAAGCGATGTCTATCGATCCAGGAGCGTACACAATCCGAAATGTCATGCATCGGAATTTCGTAGCGCAATCGTCGGAAGGGACGGTGGTGGCTTATGCTGATAGGATCAAGTTGTCCGTGGATCCGTACGAAGGAAACAATCCATATGGTGATGACCAGCCTGACTATTGGGTGCGTTATTACTGCTCCTGGACACCACGGGAGATAATGTTTCACTAGAAAGTGTGGTCCATTTCACGTCTTGATAACGACAAATACAGCATCAGGAATATCGAAACGAACGACTATGCAGCGTCCCCAAACTTTCCCGCGATCGAGGAGGACGTCATTACCACACGAAATCTGCAGCAATGGGACATTAAAGAAACAGCTGTCAAAAGGAATTATGTGTATGTTTTTTTTCCGCCCTCGTTTATTTTCCCGGCCTGAACTGGAAGCAGCATTTACACAAATCGCGCAAAGATAGATCTATTCTGGGGTCTAACTGATGACGAGCTGCTCACCCCGGTGAGTTTTGTGCTAATTTTGGGTTAAACTATTTTCACCACCGTGAAGTAGATCTCTCTGCGAGACAAACCTAACACCCCAAGCAGCCATTGGGAATTAAAGAAAGTCGATCTATGGGAAGTGGTCGGTACATTACGAGCAAGGTTAGCAGACCTCCGGGACGAGCACACAGAGCTCCGAGATAAGTACATGGAGCTCCGGCAGGAGCATACGAGGCTCCGAGACGAGCACATAACTGCAAAATGCGGGTGTGTTTGCATGTAGCCACCCGCCGTCATTTGTTCATTCTCCAAAGACTTTTCGGGCAGTCGTTATAGGGATGTTACGAAGGAATATGTGCGCGGTATGGTCAGATCAAATTTCCTTGGAAATCATCGCCGTTGTCCCCCTGAACACATTCAGTCGCGCTTCCACCCGCCAGTCGTCGACTTCAACAGGCGCGTCAATTTACTCAAGCGAGTAAAGTTTGTTCTCCAAGATGCTTTTCCTCTCCCAGCAACACAAATTTCAGTATGCGGAGTGAGCCACATAGACAATCTTCCCAGTCCCGTCCAGCATCCAGTATACCGGCTGGCCCATACTCAATGGTATCATGCATTACTTTAGAGCTTCCGGTGAAGTGCCAGATGACAAAAGGTTAACACCTGCTCCATTAGAGGCGCTAACATATTAACAATGCGGTAACGGTCTGATTCTAGCGTTCTAGGTGGATCGGGATTTCGATTATTCTCTGGTTGTTCAGAGGCTCAGAGTCTCCATCTGATTCGTTTGGTTTTATATCGCGATCGATCGCGATCCACGTATCATTACGTGTCAAAATATGTGCCATCCATGCCAGAAATGGCTATCGGCGAGCCTCATGGATGCCACATGTTTGTAACGTATTGTACCTTACGTCGACCGTCTAAACGAAAGTGTTGTTCAGTCATTGACAACCATCTGGTTTCTTCAGCTTTACGCCTCTCTCCCATCCCTCATACACGATGTCCATCGACCCTGGAGCATACGAAATCCGAAACGTTATGTACCAGAATTACGCCAATCAATATGAAGGAAAGGTTGTAGGGTATGCTGATCATGACGTGCCTAGCATACCAAGAGACGTTGACGTTGACCTTACGGTGCGTTATTACCGTCACTCTGGGAACATATTAATTTCAGTAGGCAATATGGTCCATTTCACGTCTCAATAACGGCAAATACACCCTAAGGAATATCGACTCCAACGACTATGCAGCATCCCGAACCTTTCCCTCGATTGAGGAGAATATTATTGTAACACCAGCTCTCCAGCAGTGGGACATCAAAGAGACAGCTATCAAAGGGAGATATGTGTACGTTCCGATCAGTGATCGCTTTGCATCGTAACTTGAAGTAACCTTGAAACAGGATTTATACAACTGCCGCAGATATCGAATTATTTTGGGGTCTAACCAATGGATGGCTGTTCACCGAGGTGGGTCCGATATCATGTGGTTAAACTAGCTGTCATCACAGAGACGTAGATCTCTTTGCGCGACATTCCGAATACGCCAAGCAATCAGTGGCAATTAACGAAATTCGACTCATGGCGGCTGCTTGGCCAAGTGCGAAAAAAATTAGCAGAGCTGCGGCACGTAAACTCGAGACTCTCTGAGGATTACCAGAAACTTCGGGACGATTACTCGAAGCTCCAGGATGAGCACACGAAGCTCCAGGACGAGCACACGAAGCTCAGTAATACCGCCGAACGACGGGATGGAGACGCAGTGGAGGCTGTTCAGAAAGGGGGAGCACGAAATTTGAAGGCCGGGCCGAACTCAAGGCGCAGAGAAGGCGTCCCGCCATTCGCGGGTCGAGACTGGACTTAAGACGTGCTATGAAAGGCGCTTGCAACGCTCTCCCAGGAAACTGAAGACCTGAGGTGTACTTGCATGTAGAAAACCGTGAGGGTGTCATTGAGCATTTTCCAAGGATTTTGTGGGCAGAGGTTATTGGGATTTTACGTAGGAAGACAATGTATTAAGCCATCGTGCACCTGTTCGTCCGGTGAAATTTTCTTCGATATGAACCATCGGCCTCACAAGGACTCCGCCGGATCAGCGAGGCATCGGTACATTTTCCGACGATTCGGACAGTACTTGTGGAGGCGAGCGTTGTGATCTTATGGGAGTGTCGAAGTTCACCTTGCATCGTCGTTGAACAGCGGTGTGAATGCAACATTGGCGAAGATTGGCTCGGACTTCCGCCAGTTTCATGACCGGGAGGCATTGGCAGTGTATGCTGACAGTCTACTAGAGCTCGCCACATAACCCAGTAATGATATTGACATCGAAGTATTGAAGGGGTATCGAAGGGACAGCAGATCTCGTAAAAGTATTGCGAAGGATGCTGTCCAGCCAAAAAGACGTCGTCCACAGGTACGAAGTTCCGTATTGTCGTATGTGGCCGTATTTGTAAGGGCCGTAACCGTACTGACCCGTGAAACTCCAAACCGGATGCCTCGACCAGACGGTACGCCCGCAAACTGTATGTTCCGCAATCAGGTTACGGTCACGGTGCAGAGCTTCATTCCTACGGTTCTCCGAGCACGATGACATGGTTTGCTCCTCCAAAGTTGGTGTGTACTGACCATAGACACCGTGCACCACGCTCATTTACCAGTTTAAAGAGCCTAGTGTTGTTTTTGATCGGAGAAGGTGATGGTGGTTGTTTGGTCCTCGAGGTGTTGCCAAACATTAGAACCAAAATTGGCACTCACGCATGGACAGCCAACTCTGCTTTCTTTCTCATAGACGACTGAAAACTCAAGCATATCAGCCTCCTCTAGTTGCCTCTCTTCTCGCACTCGCATAGCACTGGTCTCTCTTCCTCCGACTAGCGAAGATTTTTTATTTGTGGTTCCAACATTGGTCATGAAACTTCTGCCACCATTCACAATCTTGGTTCAACCACACTCAACCGCCTCCATAGCCGTCTTCCTCGCCGCTCGCATCTAGCCATGGTAAAAAGCGCCAGGCACCGGATCCAACCGTCATTTCCGCTCCGTACTCTGCTCTGTAGTCGACGACGAGTAGCTCCAATTGGTCGCCGTAACCACCTGGCGGTGTCAAATCTTCCGGTACTTCGACTGTGGTGGATCCCTATTGAAAGCCTCTGGTACGACTGCGAGTAGTGCGACTCGGGCCGATTTTCTCAACAGCTCTAACGGCCGAGGTCGACGACTATTCAAATTCTCTCTCGATCTCCACTTCGACATCCACTACAACATACTCTTCAACAACCTCAACATCTATCATAACATTAACGGCCATCCCTACACTCACCACCGCCACCACCACCGCCACATCATACGCAACCACCCACTCCTCCCAACCTTGCCATCCTCGTCAACCCAATCCGCTAAATGGACAAAGTACAGCTGATCGTCCTCGGAATCCTATTGGGGTGCGTGTAGGGAGCTGTTATTGGATAGCTTGGTGTGGAAGTTTGGCCATCTATGAGAAACGGTTCGACGAGGAAGGGAAGTGTAGGAGGGCACGGAGAGGAGTGCGACCGGTCAAGCGCGACATGAAAGGCATACGTTACGAACCGCACGACTTCCGCGAGAAGGACACGGTCGGTCCATCCAAGGATTGGGATAAGGCGGACACATTCCTCAACTCATCTTGTCGCATTCACATTCAATACACACTCAAATCCGCGTCTTATAGGCAAAAGAGGATGATAAGGACTCAGTCACGCACGTATAGCTCGCGAGGACGTGTGCTGCTCTTCTCCGAGAAGACGCTGTTCGGTCATCGTCTCACGTCGACTGTCTGTCCCAACCAACTCTGAGTCTAAAACGGAGGGGAGCACCAAGCATGGAGAGACAGAGTTTGGTTGTAGTCTAGCAGTGCACCAACGCAAGACGAGGAGAGAGTATGAATGTGAGAAATTACAATCGTGAACACGTACTGATTAGATTTTAGCTCGAGAAAAAGCACGTGCAAACTGACGGCGACAAATTGCAATACCTGCATTATTCGAGGTACTTTTCGAGACTCCAGATCCCGCGTGCTTGATCGTTGATCGTTGAACGGATCTAAGGCAGATATTAATAGCGGGTTTCGCATTTCCGGAGGTGTTCTCCCTTGCGGGCCGCATGCCATCATCTCCAGGAAGACTTTCATTACAAACGCAGACACCCTGTACCGGATTTTAGGTACGGCTCGGTCAGTCGTTCGATATGTTCGTAGGCATCTGTTACTCGCCGAAATCTTCTGATATTTTCCCTACGCGTTTCACCAAATATTACAGATGCCAATCGTTCTCCTCGAAGAAGCACATACATACCAATGAGCTGCGAAACGGGCTCCGCTTCGACGCTATTTCCACCTTTTAACCAGAGCATGAGTGTCCCGCTCGATGTACCAGATAAATAATAAGAACTTTGACTGTTGTTTTGATGTCAGTACATGGGTTCGTGGCGATTCGGCTTGATCGTGAAGGGCGAAACAAGCCCAGGGACAACCTGTCAGGCTGTCAGTATAGCCTCGCGGATGTCACGTGTCTACATCGTGTTGTGCCATCGGGCGTCTAACGGACGTCTCGTTCTACCATTGACGTCCAACTGGTTTCCTCATCGTTGCGCCGCACGTCTCTCATCCTTCAGAACGATGTCCATCGATCCTGGAGCGTACACAATTCAAAATGTCATGCATCGGAATTTCGCAGTTCAGCAAGGAGGGTACATTGTAGGTTATGCTCATAGTACCGGTGCAAGCATGAAGGATGACGGCGTCGACCTTGGGGTGCGTTATTTTTGCTTCCTGTAATCGTGGAGATTAATATTTGAGCAGAAAGTATGGTCCATTTCACGTCTCGATAACGACAAATACACCATCCGGAATATCGAAACCAACGACTATGCGGCATCCCAAAAATATCCCGCTCCCGAGGAGAACATCATTACAAGAAAAAATCTGCATCAATGGGTTATCAAAGAAACAGCTGTCAAAGGGAGATATGTGTACGTCTTGGTTCCGCGATTGCTCATCACGTAGCTTGAACTAACCACAAGCCAGCATTTGTACCACCGGAACACATGTCGATCTATTCTGGGGTCTACCCGACGGCGAGTTGGACACCCCGGTGAGTCTGATGACTGAATTGCGTTTACAGTCATTCATTCTTCGTCACGGTGAAGTAGATCTCTCTGCGAGAAAGACCTAACACCCCAAGTAACCAGTGGGAGTTGACGAAAGTCGATTTATGGGCGGTAGTTGGCGCACTGCGAGCAAAGTTGGCTGAAGCCCGGGGTCAGAGTTCGACCAAGGACAAGACTGGCAGGTGTATTTGCATGTAGAAATTCCCGACCAGTAGTCCGCTCATCCATCTCTTTCGCAAATGGGTTTGCAACATGGAGGTAAATACCAGTGTTGTACGAAGGCGTGATCGCGAAGATGGTTGTTTGGTCTTCCCGGTGTAGCCAAACAGTTACTCCAAAATTAACTCACAGACCGCCAGCCCACACTTGCTCCTTATACAACTGAAAGTCAAACATGTCAACCTTATCCACTCGTCTCTCCTCCTTCAAATACCACGAGTACTCGTGTCGCTCTCGCTGTTCGTCCTCCTCCGATTGGCAAAACGTAGACTCGCAACATCATGCTCTCTTCAGCGGCTCAACGCGGCCTTTTTAACCCACTTACTCGTCGCCACCGGACTCCTCAGATCCACCCTCGCATTCAATCATGAACACAAGCGTCAAGCGCGGGATCCAGCTGCCCTTTCCGCTTCTTACCCCCACAGTCGTCGACGACTAGCTTCAATTGGTGGTCTTACCCGCCTGATGGTGTCGACCATTCAAGTTCTTCCACCTCGGTGGATCGTTATTGGCCGCCTCTGCTCACAACAACGGTGACCTTGAGTTACCAGACTTTCTCGGGTAGTCCCAACGTGGTCTTCGGCAACAACAAGGCACTTACTACGTCCACCGTGACGTCCACTTCGACCACCACCTCATCCTCGCCAACGTCATCCATATTCCTAACCGCTCTCCCTCCCTTCACCACAACTACCACCAGAATTCCTCACGCAACGACATCGCAGGCAAACCATCCACTCCAACCGAAATTACCCAATCAGCTAGGAAAGACAAGATACGAGCAGGCGTATTGGGTAGCTTGTTAGGCTGTGCGCTTGGATCTGTTATTGGATCTGTGGGAGTGGGAGTATGACGCTCCAGGAAGAGTAGGCGCGACGGCCTTTTGAGGAGGAAAGTAAGGTTGGGGCGGGGAAGAAGGGATGTGAAAGGAATACACTACGAAAGAAGTTCAAGTGCCTGAATTCCCCGATCGCGAGAAGGACGGTTACGTTACTTTCGAGGATGATATGTCACGGAGACTAATCCTTTTTATACAGCGTGAATTAGGAGGTTGGTTGTTTGGTCCTCCTGTTGTCGCCAAACAGTTGATCCATTTTTTTAGCACTCAGGGTTCACGTATCGTCGGCCTCCTCCATTCGTCCATTCTTCCAGTACCGCGACTAATCGTATCGTACTCCTCAGACGAGCGTGGCCTTTTGGTCTGTGGTTTCGAAGTGAGATCGCAACGTAGTTCTCTTCTCCCCGCCGTACTGGTTCAACCACGCAAGACATCCTCCTTAACCTGATTCCTCGTCGTTACCACCATCTTCGGATGCACTCTTGCGTTCACCCATGATCAAAAACGTCAAGCACCCGATCCAGCTTTGGCAGCTTTCCTTTCTACTCCTTACACTCTGTCGTCGTCGAGTAATCTCAACTGGTGGTCATACTCGCTTGGTGTGACTCTTCGAGTGCTTCAAGTACGCCGGATCTCTATTGGATGGCCAGCGACTAGTACTGTGCCACCCTCATTCATCCTCCCCATCCCAATACGCTAAACCGGACAAATTACCAGCGATCGTATTGGGAGTCTCGTTTGGATGCACACTGGGAGCTATTCTTGGTTGGGTTGGAGCTAGAGATTAGCATTCCACAAGGTGTTCCAGGAGTTCGATGAAGGAAGGAATTTACGGTGGACGGATGGGCGGAGGTGGGACATGGAGAAGGAGAGTTACATCATGGTCTAGCAGACGCACCAACGCCAGACGAAGAGAAAGTGCGAAATATATAGCCAGTGAGTGGGAAAATACTTTCGTTCGTTTAAACATACTGATTTGCTATCAGGTCGAACATACTGTACGTACTGCAGGAAGAACTTCCGCAGCTGGCAATAAATTAAGGTTCTGGAACGCCGGCGTGATTTGAGGTACTTTCCGTACTCCAGATTGTGTGCTATCGTGGTGACAGCAGACATTCATTCTCGCGTAGTACGCCTTGCTTGAGGCATATGACGAATAAAAATCGCAACAATAGTCTGACGTTCGGTCGTATCGCATCATTTTATCTGGAGGTGTAAATTCGCGGCGAAACAAGTGCCAGCCCAGACCTACGACCTCGCTCAGCTTCCAGTATACCGACAGGCTCATGCGAAACCCGAAAATGTGGAGAACCGGTATGGTTCTAGCGTTCGATGTGGATCGGAAATTCGATTATTCACGGCTCACTCAGAGGCTCGGAATCTCCTTCTGATTATTCCAGTTTATATCGTGATCGATCGCGAGCGACGTATCATTGAAGATGGTTCAAGTGTCGAAATATGTGCCATCCGTGCCAGATATGGCTCCACAAACACCCAGGCTCGTCGGCGAGCCACATGGATGCCACATGTCCGCGTCGTGTCATCCGGCGTCTAACAATGGTGTCGCTCAGTCATTGACAATCATCTGGTTTCTTCAGCTTGACGCCTCTCTCCCATTCCTCATAAACAATGTCCGTCGAGCCAGGAGCGTACACAATTCAAAATGTTATGCATCGGAATTTCGCGATTCAATCACAGGAAGACACGGTTGTCGGTCATGCTGAAAGTGTTGTCGGGAGCTTTGGGTTCCGGACGAACCGTGAGGTTAACCTTCTGGTTCGTCATGACTGCTTTTTTGGGAACCACGTATTTGAAACTTCATTAGAAACTATGGTCCATTTCACGTCTCGACAACGACAAATACACTGTCAGGAATATCGAGACTAACCACTATGCAGGGTCCCCAAGCTTTCCGACGGTCGGGGGGAGCGTTATTACAACACAAAACCTACAGCAATGGGATATCAAAGAAACGGGCGTCAAAGGGAGATATGTGTATGTTTCCACTATTGTTTTGCCATGTAACTGGAAGTAACTTAGATCCAGGATTTACACATCTGCCGCAGATATCGATTTATTCTGGGGTCTAAGCAATCCACGGCTGCTCACCCCGGTGAGTCTGATACTATATGACGTTGAACTACTTGTCACCTCCGTGGAGTAGATCTCTCTGCGAGACATACCCAATACCCCCAGCAACCAGTGGGAATTAGTGAAGTTTGATTTATGGAGAGATGTTGGACACTTGCGAGCAAAGTTGGCAGACGTCCAGAACGTGGCAACGACCCTTCTAGGCAAACATCGGAGCCTCCAGGATGATAACGCAAAGGTCCAGGACGAGTGTACGAAGTTGCATGACGAGCACACAAAGCTCCAGGATGAGCATACGAAGCTCCAGGACGAAAACACGAGGCTCAGGGATGGCGCTGGGCGCCTGAATGAAGACGTCCGGCAGGAGAGAGCTCGACACTTACAGGCCGAGGCTGAACTTAAAGCGCATTACGAACAGTTGCTTGCAGAGGAGGTTCGGAGTACTGAATGTATTTGCATGTAGGAAATCATTTGCGCATTATCCCAGGGATTTTTCGAGCGGTATTGTGATATATATATAGAAATACGATGCCTGGAGTTTAGTCCCGCCCCGTAAATGTCGTCACGCCCTTTCATACTAAGACGCCGTAAGTGTAACCCAGCCTTCAAGCGTGCTCTCTCCTTCCGGAACGCCTCCAGCCAGAAATTCAGCCCTATCCCTCAGTTTTGTGTGCTTGTCCTGGAGCTTTGCGTGCTCGTCCCGGAGCGTTGCATGCTCGTCCTGGAGTTTTGTGTGCTCATCCCGGAGCTTTGTGTGCTCGTCCCTGAGCTACGTGTGCTCGTTGCAGAGCGTCGGGTGCTCGTCCCGAAGCCGTGACCTCTGTGCTCGCAATGCGCCAACCACTGGCCATAATTGGACTTTCTTCAATTCCCACTGGTTGCTTGGAGTATTAGGTGTGTCTCGCAAAGATATCTACTTGACAGTGGTAAAAATGGCTCAACCCCACGTAGCACTAGACCCACCGCGGTGCCTAGATGTTCGTTGAATAGACCCCAGAATAAATCGATACTTGCGGCAGTTGTATAAATCCTGATTTTCGGTTACCTCAACAACACAAAACGATAGCGGAATGAAACATACACATATCTCCCCTTGAAACTTGTTTCTTTGATCTCCCATTGCTGTAGATTCCGTGTTGTAATAATGCGCGCCTCGATGGCGGGAAAGTTTGGGGACGCCGCATAGTCGTGCGTTTCGAATTCCTGATGGAGTATTTGCCGTTATCGAGACGTGAAATGGACCAGAATTTCTACGGACATATCACTAATAATTTCTGTGACTCCTAAAAGTAGTAATAACGCACCGAAAGGTTCAGCTCGTCACCTAGTGGCGTGCTAGCATCGTCACTTTCAGCATAAGTTTCAACACCAGTCCATCGCTGTAACGCGAAATTCCGATGCATCACGTTTTGGATTTCGTACGCTCCTGGATCGATGGACATCTTTTATGAAGACAGGCGACACAAAGCTGAAGAAACCGGTTGGAGGTGAATGGGGGAGCGAGATGTTCGTTAGACGCCGGAAGTAAGGCACAATGCGGTGTATCCACGTGGCATCCATGAGGCTCGCCTTTTCTGGTGAGGATGGTCTTGGTGTGGAATCAACGATCCTTCGATTGTGACAAGGACCACAGAGAGGCTCTGAGGCTCTGAGCGACGAGTGGGTTTCGAATCATAGAATCATGCCGTGTCTCCATAGTTCTCTGGAAATTAAAAAGACACTCGTAAATAGCATCTTTCAAACTCAAGAACTTTTGATTACAAAGAATCCGAGGCGACAGAAGCTTTAACCTCGCTCATCTACACGCAACCCACCCACCAGCCGACGGGCAAACGTCTTATGCCCAATCTTATTCCTGCTCCGTACCGTGACCATCCACCGTTGACCCACAACCTTGAACATCACGAGCACCACCAGGCGTTTTACGTGTCAACACTCTACCCACCGCTCTCGTCGGCGTCGGGATGGACGTCAATGGAGCTGGTGGGGGAGCGGGCAGTGTTTTATCCCTTGCCACCGTAGCTGTAGCAGCACGTCTTCGTGTACTCTTCAGTTTCCTGGGTCCATTCACATTCTTCCCCGCACCAGTTCCAGTTCCAATTTTTCCGACAACGGGACCAGTATTCGAAAGCGATTCCGAGTCGTCTTGAGAAACCGCGACGTGCAAATCGCATTCGGACTTATCGGGCGAATACGGCGAATCCATCACCGGCCCCACGTCCTGCACTCGTAACCCATAACTGTAACTTTGACGAACAGGTGGGTCGACCAAAGCTACACCTCGCCTAATCCCACCTATCCCCGTATAAGGGCCTGCGTACTGACCCCCGCCTAAACTGAGCATGCTCGTGAACATCAAACTCTGCTCGAGCGGCAGGGAGGATAGGAGAGGTGGGGAGAGAGGGAGGATCGTCGAGTCCACGCGTGGGAGTGGACCCGGGTGTGGTCGTCCGCCTACGAGGCGTGGAATGGTAGAGGTTTCGTCGGTTGGGAGGACAGGCTCTGAGATTGGGAGGGTTGGGATGGTGCGTTTCACAGGCGACGTAGATCTCGATCGAGAACGAGAACGCGTCGAGCGGCGAGCAGCAGCGCGTGGTGGTATAGCCGTGTACGTATCCCCGTCGTTGTACTCCTCGTTGGGATCAGGGAGAGTGTACGAAGGCAGTGGGGGTTGAATGGTAACATCCGAATCTGCTCTTCTATGTCCGTACCCTCTAATCTGTGATCGTCTCGAGTTGGGATGTCTTCTCGAGCGCGACTCGGATGCCTTGGAAAACTGTGACGCGCTTGTGGTGGTGTTACCAACGCGAGCAAGCGACGACGTCTCCACTTCGTCCGATTGACCGGACTCTGAGCGGAGAGGAGACTGCAGCGGTGATTGGGAATAAAGAACACCAGCTTCAAGCTCCGGCGTCCTCCCTCTCGTATTGCCTCCAACTCCACCACTAACATCCGCAGCTGGCGAATAGGTATGTGCTCCAGTCCAGCGCTTCAGCTTCTCCAGCAAGCCTCTCTTCCTCCCCATCACCCCTTCACCGCCGTCTTGATGACTAGTGAAGAGACGCGCAGAATCATACACCTCGTCATCTCCGTCAAACTCATACTCGTAAGACGAGGCGGTGGATGAGAAGATCGTCGGAGCTGGCGTCATGATGGGTCTCTTCGTCCTCATCCCGGTACTCGCAATTGGATTGGGCGTGGGCGTCGCGGAACTTAGAGATGTGGAGAAAGCCGTACGAATGGGTTCGCGTGAGAGGTTCGGAGGTTGGAGGAACCCGCCACCATTTCCCGATGAGAACGCGCGTGAGAGAGAGGCTCCGTCGCGGCGGTGCGCGGTGAACGTCCTTGCGAGCCACGAGCGCGTGAGTGTGTCCTTATCTTCCTCGTTGTCGTTCGCTTGTATGGATGGGTTTTGAGGAGGACCTAGATCGTCCTGCTCGTCGAATGCGAATGGACTGGGGTGGGATTGGCCGATGAACGCGTCAGCCTCCTCCTCCTTATCATCCCCAACACGTCCGTGATGGCTGTTCTTCTCGCGATCGGGAAACTTTCGCGCTCGGACGTCTTCGTAGCGAATACCTTTCACGGTGCGTTTTGCCACTCTCGTTCCTCTGCTTCCTTTCTTCCTCGAAGCGTTCTTCCTTGAGCGCCAAAAACCGACACCAATCCACCCGATAACGGCTCCCAACGCGCATCCCAGTAAAGATCCCAATACGATTGCTTGGACTTTGTCTTTCCTTGAGGATTGGGATGAGGAGGCGGGGGACGCTGGGAGGAGGGGATGGTTTGCGTGTGATGTTGTTGCATGAGGGGTAGTGGTGGTGGTGGTGGTGGTGGTGAGAGGAGGGAGAGCGGTTAGGGTTATGATAGATGTTGACGAGGAGGTGGTGGCGGTCGGAATAGACGTCACGGTGGAAGTAGACAGTGTGTCTCCGTCAGACGTTGCGAAAGACGAACTGGCGACTACCGAAAAAGTCGACGCACTCGTGGCCGTTATAGTACTGACCAGAGGCGTCCAATACGGATCCGCTACAATTGAAGAACTCGAAGCGTCGACACCACCAGGCGGGTACGGCCACCAATTAAAGCTGCTTGACGACGAGGTAAGGTCGGGGTAGGGAGCGGAAAGGACAGCGGGATCCTGAGCTTGACGTTTCGCATCACGGGTGGAGGCGAGGGTGAAGAGTGTGGTGAGGAGGAAGGAGGTCAAGGAGGTGGTCGTCTTGCGTGGTTGTACCATGATAGTGATTTGCGAACCGATGTTGAAAGTGCGGAGGAAGAACCTGGAGAGAGAGCAAAGAGACAACACGAATAATTTCGGTGGTGGAAGGAAGAGAGAAGACTAGACGAGGCTGACATGTTTGAGTCTGAGTCGTCCACGAGTTAGGAAGCGAAGGTGGCTGACGATCTGACAGCTAATTTTGGTCCCAGTGTTTGGCGAAACCGGGAGGACCAAACAACCAACCATCCTCAATGAACGCCATAAAAAATTAGTTCTATTCTCCCTCAATATATTTGACAATGACCGCAGCCCCAAAAATCCTTCAGATAATGCTCAAATGACCCCGCGATGCTTTCTACATGCAAACGCACCTCCATTTTTCAGCTCTCCGAACCTCCTCTGCGAGCAGCTTTTCGTAATGCGCTTTAAGTTCGGCCTCGGCCTGTAATTGTCGCGCTCTCTCCTGCCGAGATGCCCTCTCATAAGACGCCCTAAGTTCAGCATCAGCCTGCAACCGTCGTGCTTCGTCCCGCCGAGACCGTCTCTCATAAAATGCCCGAAGCTCGGACTCAGTCTGCACATGTCGAGCTCTCTCCTGCCGGGCGTCTGCATTCAGAAGTTCAACCCCATCACTGAGCTTCGAATGGTCGTCCTGGAGCCTTGTATACTCGTCGCAGAGCTTTGCGTGCTCGTCTTGGAGCTTCGAGCCCTTGTCTTGGAGCTGATCGTGCTTGTACTGGAGCTGAGTATGCTTGTCCTGGAGCTGAGCACACTGGTCTTGGAGCTTCCTGTGCTCGTCCTGCAGCTCATCATGCTCGTCCTGGAGCTGATTGTGTTCGTCTCGGAGCTTCCTGTGCTCGTCAATGTTCTCGTCCTGGAGCTTCCTGAGCTCACCACGGAGCGTCATGCGCTCGCCCTGGATGCCGGCTAACTTGACTCGCAATGAGCTAACCACCTGCCACGAGTCAATTTTTGTTACTTCCCACTGATTGCTTGGGGTATTAGGTCTGTCTCGTAGAGAGATCTACTTCAGGGAGGTGAGAAATAGTTTAACGTCATGTAGCATCACACCCACTGGCGAGTGCAGATTTCCATTGGTGAGACCCCAGAACAAATCGATATCTGCCGCTGTTGTATAAATTCTGGTTCAAGGTTACTTCAAGTTGCAAGACAAAAGGATAGTGGGATGAAACATACACATATCTCCCTTTGATCCCTGTTTCTTTGATGTCCCACTGCTGTAGATCTTGTGTTGTAATAATGAGCCCCTCGACCACGGGAAAGTTTGGGGATGCTGCATAGTAGTTAGTGTCGATATTCCTGATGGTGTATTTGTCGTTATCGAGACGTGAAATGGACCATGCTCTCTACTGAAATATTAATTCGGTGGTGACAAAACGCAGTAAAAACGCACCCTTAGGTCAACGCCGGTAAGTGATATGATACTGCTGTTCTCAGCATGAGCCACGACCCTGTTATCCCCGACCATTTGTGACGCGAAGTTCCGATGCATAACATTTTGGATTTCGTACGCTCCTGGCTCGATAGACATCGCTTATGAAGGATGGGAGAGAGGCGTCGAGCTGAAGAAAACAGTTGGATGTCAATGGTTGAGCCAGATGTTCGTTAGACGCCCGACGTAAGGCACAGCACACGACGTTGACAGGTGGTCCCTGGGTCTAGCTCAAATTTCGTCCCTTATTTACCAAGCTTTACATGTTAAGCCGAACTAAGACGTACCCATCACAACAATGGCTCATATGGATCATCTGGAACATCAAGCAGAGAAACCATGCGCTGTCTAGGGCGATGGGGATCGCGTCGACAGTGGAGTCGGACCGCGCTCTCCCCGACAGAGTGCATGCTATCATAGGACGTTTCGCAGCTCACAGGTATGTATCTGCTTCGAGGAGAGCAAATGGCATCGCTAAGTATTGGTTAGACGCTAAGGGAAATAAGCCTGAAAAGAAATCTCAGCAAGAAACGAATGGTTACCAACATAACAAACCTGGAGATCATGGCGTGCAGCTCATGTGGGTGAACACTTCCGAAAGGTGGGATCCTCTGTGTGTTCATCAATGGGTAACAGAGAATCTGGAGCCTCGAGAGTATCTCGAATGACGCTGGCATCGCAGAACTCGATTTGTCGACTAGGCGCGGGAGTTATTCCCGCAGTACTTGCTACCTAATAGGTAATCAGTATGTGTTCACGGACGTGTTTTCCTCGCCTTGGCTAAATACTTCTTAGTTACTCTTTGTCTCGCATGGTAGACCACGACGTAATTCTCTGTCACTTCATGCTCGGTGCATCTCTCTCCATTTGAGAACTGGAGTCGCTTTGGACAGGCAGTCGACGTTAGATGATGATCGAACAGCACCTTCTCGACGATGAGCAGTATGCGTCCCCGCGAGCTATACGTGCGTGAAGGAGTCCTTATCGTCCTGTTCTGCCTATAAGAAGCGGATTTGATGAGGGTATATGACTTCATGACCGTCGCGAATGAGGCAAGTTGGGTTTAGGAGCGCGTCCACCTCATCCTCACCCTTTGGAGGTCCGACCATATCCCTCTCGTGGAAGTCGTGCGCTTCGACATCTCGGTAGCGTATTCATTTCACACCGCGCTTGACCGCTTGCGTTCCTCTCCATGCGTTCCTCTCCATGCGTTCCTCCCTCATCCCACGCCTAGAACACCAAATCTATACACGAACCGACCCAAAAACAGCTCCCAACGCGCAACCAAGTAAGTTTCCCGGTACGATCGCTTCTACTTTGTCGTTTCTGGGCGATTGGGATGAGGAGGAAGGAAACGCAGGGAGGAGGGGTGGAGAGCGGTTAGGGTTATGGGTGATGTTGACGAGGAGGTAGTCGGAGTGGAAGTGGTGGAAGTGGAGCTAGAATCGTCGTCCGACACTGGCAAAGACGAAGTTGAAATCATCGAGAAAGGCAGCGCAGTCGTACTAAAAGTCGTCATCCAAGGGTCCAATAGGAATCCGGAGCAGTCGCAGCAACCCTAGTATCGACACCACCTAGCGGTTACGGCCACCAAATTGAATGGAAGCTACTTGTCGATGACTGGGGATAAGGAGAAAGGACGGCTGGATGTGGTGTTTGAGGTCCTCGACCACGGTTAGATACCAGCAGGATCTGAAGAGGGAGGTAGCGACGAGAAATGAGGGAAAAGAGATGGTCGTGTGGATGTACCACAGTGTCGGGTGGAGTGAATGTCGTTACGATCCAACATGGAATCAAAGAGGAACAGTCCTCGCTCGTCGGAGGAATAGAATAGAGGACTTGACTCGGAAGAGGCTGACATGTTTGAGTCGTAGTCGGAGGAAACAGAGTTGGCTGACGATAGTGAACCCTGAGTGCTAATCTCCTCCTTCTTTGTCTGAACACGATCTTAGACACCATAAGACCCGCATTATGACAGACTCGATATGCCAGTGGTTGGAACTTGGCGCGGATCCAGTGGGTCCACGTGTACGGCGACGGGTGGCTGTTTGGTCCCCTTGGTGTCGCCAAACAGTCGATCCACAATTAGCACTCAGGGTCCACGGATCGTGCCAACTCTGCTTCCTTCTTCGTAAACGACTCGGACTCAAACATGTCAGCCTCCTCCACTCGTCTTTCTCCCTTCGGCCGCCGTGACTACTCGTATTTTACTCCCTTTTCTCCCTCCGACGAGCGGAGACTCCTGTTCCTACAATCGTCTCCAACGAGAAGATCTCATACACTCAAGGACTATGGTCCGACCACGCAAGACCATCTCCCTAGCCATCTCCCTCGTGGCTACGGCTCTCTTCAGCTTCACGATCGCATCCAGCGATGATCAAAAACGTCAAGCACCCGACCCAGCCGTGCTCTCCGCTCCTTACATTTCACCGTCGACCACGAGCAGTTTCAATTGGTGGCCGTACCCGCCAGCTGGTGTCGACTCTTCAAGTACGTCGAGCGCATTGGATCCCTATTGGACGCCTTGGGTGACGGCTACTAGTACGTCTGCGCCAACTTTCTCAGTAGTCACGAGTTCCTCTGTGCCACTGTCGGACGACGATTTTCTCTCCACTGATACGTCCACTTCGACCACCACCACCCCCTCCACGTCACTATCTATCATAACGCTATCAGCCCTCCCTCCTATCACAACCACCTCTACCACCAGCACGCCTCACGCAACAACATCACACGCAAACCATCCGCTCCTGCCAGCCTCCCCCGCCTCCTCATCCCAATCCGCTAGGAAAGACAAAGTACAAGCAATCGTATTGGGATCTTTACTGGGATGCGCTCTGGGAGCCGTTATTGGTTGGGTTGGAGTTGGAGTATGGCGGTCTAGGAGGAATACGAAAGGCAGTAGAGGAACGCGAGCGGCAAAACGAAACGTGAAAGGCATACGGTACGAAGACGTCCAAGCGCGAGACTTCCCGGAACGCGAGAAGGACGGTCACGGACGTTTTGGGGATGATACGGAGGAGGAGGAGGTTGACGCGTTCATTGGCCAATCTCGTCCATTCGACAAAGAGAAAGAACTAGTTTTTCATCAGGACCAAACATTACTGGCTGACGAGGACGGGGAAGATAAGGACACACTCACGCGCTCGTGGCTCGCGAGAACGTTCACCGCGCACCGCCGTGAAGGTGCCTCCCTCTCCCGCGCGTTCTCGCCCGCCAACGTCATTTCGGTCTCGGCGAATGGCGGCGATGGCGGCGGGTTCCTCGAAGCACCGCAACTGTCGCGCGAACCGACTCGGACGGCGTTCTCCTTCTCCCATCCAACGCCTATGCCAGCACCATCTAAAAGGCCAACTATGACACCAGCACCCACGATCTTCTCATCCACCGCTTCTTCGTACGACTACGAGTTTGACGGAGATGAGGAGGTTTATGATTCTGCGCGTCTCTTTACCGGCGAAGAAGACGACAATGGTGCGAAGGGTATGGGGAGGAAGAGAGGATTGCTGGAGAAGTTGAAGCGTTGGACTGGCGCATACTCCTATCCGGTTGAGCGGAGCGTTGGGGATGAAGATGGGGTCGTTAGAGGGAGAGGGAGGACGCCTGAGCTCGAGGCTGGCGTCCTTTATTCCGAATCTCCGTCACATTCTCTGCAGCATTCCGATTCGTATAAGTCGATCACGCACGAACAGGAGACGTCGTCATCACTTGCTCGTAACAATACCACCAATACTACTACCACAAGCACGAAGACGTCATCCGTAATTTCTACTCGGAGCTCAAGAAGATATCCCAACTTGAGACGATCACAGACTAGAGGATACGGACATGGGAGAGCGGATTCGGATGTTACCATTCAACTCCCACCGCCTTCGTTCAGCCTTCCTACGAACGACGCAGATCGGAATCAGGATATGTATACCGCCCTCCCGTCGCGCGTCTCTCGGTCGAGATCGAGATCTGCGTCGCCTGTGAAGCGAACCCTCCCAACCCTCCCAATCGCAGCTCCATCTCAGCCTGTTGTCCCAACCGAAGAAACCTCTACCATTCCACGCCTCGTAGGCGGACGACCACACCCGGGCCCACTCCCACGCGTAGACTCAACGATCCTCCCTCTTTCCCCTCCCCTCCTGTCCTCCCCGCCGCTCGAGCAGAGTTTGATGTTCACGAGCATGCTCAGTTTAGGTGGGGGTCAGGACACTGGCGCTAATACAGGGATGGGTGGGATGAGGCGGGGTGTAGCGTTGGTCGACCCACCCATTCGTCATGGATTCGGGTTAAGATTGCAGGACGTGGGGCCGATGATGGATTCGCCGTCTTCGCCTGGTGAGGCTGAGTCTGAGAAGCGTGTCGCGGTCTCACAAGGCTTTGACGACTCGGAAGCGCGTTCGAACGCTGGTCGAGTGATTGGAAACAAAGGAACTGGGACTGGCACCGGAAAGAATGTGAATGGACCGAGGATACTCAAGAGTACACGACGACGTGGTGGTGGTGGTGCTACTTCTATGTCCATGAGGGATCAAACAATTCCCACTCCTCCTGCTGCTCCTCAGCCTGCTCCATCCGTGTCCATGCCGACACCGAGAGCGGTTGGTAGAGTGTTAACGCGTAACAGTGAGAGGAGTGGTGGGTGGATCTGGTGACTGAGAAGGGTGTCGATGAGTCAGATTGAAGCTTCTGTCGTCTCGGATTTTTTGTAAACAAAAGTTCTTAAGTTTATCCTTCATTTCACTTCCTCCGCGCCGTTTGTCATTCATTGTCGGTATTGCGCTTATGGCTGCAGGTCCTCGGCATCACAACATACGCGTCTACCCGCTTGCCTCGGGTCGAGCTTAGCGCCCACCGCCTTTCCAGACTATGGCCTCGTTTAGCTTCCAGTATACCCAGCGTCTCCCCCAAACCTGAATGGTGCTATCAAGGAGCATCCGGTGCAGTGCCATATAGCTCTGAACATTCGCGGTACACTGGAACTTCTCTGGTGGCTCAGAGCCCCCGAGGCTCTTTTCGATACTTTTTAGTTATACACTGCATGCAATTATCGTTGCCAAAATCCCGATAGCGATATTGTTCGCCAAGACTGAATTGGTTGCATTGGATGCCGCCGCGGCGTTGACGAAAGTGGGTCCGGCATGCTGTGAAATCACGGTCGACGCATCTTTGAAGACGTTTTATGTGTCGAAACCTGTGCGATCCTGACCAGAAAGAGCGGGCCTCATGGACGCCACATGTTCACATCGCATCGTGCCTTACATCGGGCGTCTAACGAAAGTGTCGCTCAGTTTTTGACATCCAACTAGTTTCTTCCGCCGCTCTCTCATCTTTATAAGCAATGTCCATTGATCCTGGAGCGTACAGAATCCGAAATGTCATGCACCGGAATTTCGCGGTTCAATCGGGGCATATCATCGAATCTCATTCTGACAGGTTACATCCTACAGTCGAACCCACCGGGACGAGCCTTCTGGTGTGTTATGACCAGTATTCGGCACCACGAACATTAATATTTCTTGTAGAAATTATGGTCCATTTCACGTCT
Source organism: Rickenella mellea (assembly GCA_004355085.1). Lineage (NCBI taxonomy): Eukaryota > Fungi > Basidiomycota > Agaricomycetes > Hymenochaetales > Rickenellaceae > Rickenella > Rickenella mellea. The sequence continues at coordinate 160,418 of ML170183.1, forward strand.
CGATAACGACAAATACACTATTAGGAATATCGAGACTAATGACTACGCTGCGTGCCCAAACTTTTCAACGATCGAGACGAACATTATCACAACCGAAGATCTACAGGAATGGGATATCAAAGAAACTGGTGTCAAAGGGAGATATGTGTATGTTTTGTGCTCCGAATTGTTGCCTTATAACTTGAGTTAACCTTAGAACAGGATTTATACAACTTCTGCAGATATTGATCTATTCTGGGGTCTAACCAATGGACGGCGAGAAACCCAGGTGGGTACGATGCGTCATGACGTTGAAATATGCGTCTTTACTGTGAAATAGATCACCCTGCGAGACAACCCAAATACCCCAAGCAACCAGTGGGAATTAAAAGACGTCAGTTTATGGGGCGTTGTTGGCTCATTGCGAGCAAACTTAGCAGACCTCCGGGAGGAGCAAGTGGGGCTCCAGGGTGAGTATGCAAAGCTCCGAGGCGAGCACACGGAGCTCCAGGACACGCACACCAAGCTGCAGAATGAGCACATGAAGCTCCGAGACGAGTACAAGAAGCTCCAAGAGCACGGCAAGGACCCGGAAACTAAAAAATTGACGTGCTTTTGCATGTAGAAACTCGCACGGTGTTTTTTGCGCATTATTATACAAAAGATTTTCGTGGGGAGGTGGTGGAGATGTTGCAATTGATTTGGGGAATGATGCCGAACTTTTCAGTTGTCCCCCAGGACAAATGCATAGTCACAATTCCGCCCGCATGTCCTTGCATTACTCTAGAGCGACCATATACCCCTGGAAATTCAGATAAACGCACTGTTATAAGTTTAAAGAGGATAATAGTACGTTCATATTAGATCAGATAACGGGTGGCTATTTGGTCCTCCCGGTTTCGCCAAACAATAGATCCAAAATTAGCACTCAGGGTTCGTCAACGCCAACTTTGCTTTCTTACGACTCAGACTCCAACATGTCGGCCTCCTCCAGTCTTCTCCATTCCTTCCAGCACTGCAAGTACCCGCGTTACCTCGCAGCTCTTTCTCCGACGAGCGAGGATTCTTATTCTACTCGTTCAACACTGGCTCGTACAGAGATTCTGCGCTACAATTCACCATCATGGTCAATCACACTCTGCCACCTCCATAGCTGTCTTCCTCGTCTTTGCGACTCTCTTCAGATGCACCCTCGTATCGACCCATAATCTAAAGCGTCAAGCACCCGATCCCGCCGTTCTAACCTCTCCCTACCTTTCACCGTCGACGACGAGCAGCATCCATTGGTAGCCTTACCCACCTGGTGGGGTGGTGTCGACCAGTACTTCAAGTTCTCTGGATCCGTATTAGACGCCGTTGATCACTTTTTCAACTACGTCAACTTGCTCGACTGCCGTAACCTCGAGTTCGTCTGTGATAACACCCGTCGACGATTCTCTGTCTGCCAGCTTCTCGTCAACCATAACCCTAGCAGCACTTCCTCCCACCACCACCACCAACACTCCGCACCCAACAACAACACACGCACACCACCCGCTCCTCCCCGCCTCCCCATCCTCCCCCTCCCAATCCGCTAGAAAAGACAAAGTACAAGCGATCGCACTGAGATCCTTGGTGGGATGCGCTCCGGGAGCCGTTATTGGATGGGTTGGTGTCGGAGTATGGCGTTCTAGGCGCAAGATGAGGAATTGGATGGACGTGTACGTCAGCCAACCTGGTCCATTCGATGAACAAGCAGACCTAGATCCCTATCAAGCCGAAACCTTACAGGCGAACGACAACGAGGAAGATAAGGATACTGTACACCCACGCGTTTGCGGCTCGCGGGGACCTTCACACGCGCACCGAAGAGAACGCGCCTCCCTCATGTCCTCGACTGCCAACATCATTTCGACGTGTGGTGGCGGGTTCCTCGAAGCTCCGCAGTTGTCGCGCGAACCGACCCGTACAGCATTCTCCACATCTCCCAATTCGACGACACCCATGCCGACTCCAACCGTGAATACGAGGTCGGGGAATAAGAGACCCGTGATGTCTCCGGCGCCAACTGTATTTTCCTCAACGGCATCGTCTTACGAGTACGACATCGATGGAGACGAAGGTGTACGCCTCTGCGCGTCTCTTCACTAGTCATCAAGACGACGGCGATGGCGGGATGGGGAAGAAGAGGGGTTTATTGGAGAAGTTGAAGCGTTGGACTGGAGGAAATGCCTATTTCCCGGTTGCGGATGTTGGTGGTAGGGTTGGAGGCAAGACGAGAGGGAGGACACCCGAGCTCGAAGCTGGAGTTCTTCACGATTCTCCGCATCAATCTCTGCCGCATTCCGACTGGTATAAGTCGATCACGCACGAACAGGAGACGTCATCGCTGGCTCGCGCTGAGACTACCGCTACCAATACCACTACCACAAGCACGAAGACGTCATCCATAATTTCTACTCGGAGCTCAAGAATACATCCCAACTTGAGACGATCACAGGCTAGATAGAGGATACGGACGCGGGAGAGCATATTCGGATGTCACTATTCAACTCCCAGTCCCTGCTTTCGCTGTTCCAACCAACGACGCGGATCGGGATACGTATACTACCCTTCCGTCGCGCGTCACTCGTTCTCAAAACTCGTGTTCGAGGTCTCGTTCGAGATCTACGTCACCCGTGAAACCAACCCTACCATGTCTTCTCGCTAGGGCCAGGTCACTGGCGCTAATACAAGGATAGGCGGGATGAGACGGGGTGTAGCTTTGGTCGACCCGCCCGTTCCTGTTCGTCAAGGATACGGGTTAAGATTGCAAGACTCGGTTGCGATGCTCGATGCGCCGTATTCGCCTGATAAGGCTGAGTCTGGGATGGTCTCTCAAGACAACGAGGAAGCGCCTTCGAGTTCGAATGCGACAACCGGTCAAAACAAACCGAGGACTGTGATGGTGACAGGGAAGTGCTTGGATGGCCGTAGGAAACTCAAGAGCACACGACGACGTGGTGGTGGCTCTACGACTGCGAACTTGGTGAGGGATAAAACGCTTCCCACTCCTCCTGCTCCTCCAACTCCAGCGGCGGGCATGCTGACGTCGACGCCGACGCCAACGCCGAGGGCTGTGGATAGAGTGTTAACGCGGAAAACACCCGGTGGCGCTCGTGGTGTTCGAGTCCGTGGTTTTCGCGATTCCGAGTCAGCGGCCGGTGGTTATGGTATGGAGGTGGATTCCCAGTGAGCGGGAGAGGTGGCGTATGACGTTTGGTCGCGCAATTGGGTTGCGCTGGGTGGCTGGGTTGCGTGCTGGAGTGGATCGTATTCTTGCATACGACTGCGAAGGGAGTGGGCGAGAGGTTATGTTTGTTCTCTCATACTTCTTCCATTCTCGGTAACACTTTTCTTTCCCAATTTTTCATAAAATTATCCTTACGGTTAACCTTTGTCCAATTTCCACACCCTTTCTCGGTAATATGGAATAAGTAGGCGCAATTTCGTACGAACTTCATTAAATTTTAAATCAGATGAATCAAGCAATTAACCACTCCCAGGTATCGATGTGTCAACGACAAGTGCATTATTTTCCGTCTGAATTGCACGTCGTCCAATGAAAGAGTTATGCTCCGCGAAATCTTGAAGGCTTTTCATCTGTTCGTGGTATCGGTTTAACGTTCAACACCAGTATCGCGGAGAAATCTCGGATAATAGCGCCATTCTGGTGTTTACGGTCATTTACAGCTTGTCTCGTCCCATTTTTTTCTCATTAGCTTGCATCTCATAAAAATTGCGTCTAAATTCCTCCTCTTGTAAACAATCCCATAAGCTGGGCATCTATTTCCTTCCTCAGCGGCATTTTTTCCCTGCCAAACTTTGGTGGAGCACGACACCGTCCTTTCCGAACTCCGAACTTCTTGAGTGCCGATCTTTTATATCACATCAGAGAACTCTGATGCATACCCCGACTGACCTATCCCGTGCGCCAAACACATCTTGTGCTTTCAAGGAATCCATATGAATGGGCAATCATCACGGGCACTTCTGCCGCGTCGTGCGAGAAACGAAGCGCAGGAGCCACGGTATTATTGTTGCGTGCATGATGCAATCGTCTTTTCCAAAGTTGTTCAAACGTTCAAGGGCTGACGGTATCCATTCGATCCATCTGTTATGAGCATCGATTGGCCCACATTTTCGTCGTTTCACGGCGAGTTACCACATCCAACTTTTGCGATGGCATGGGGCAGATGGTGCAGAACATTTAGCACGAAGGTCTTTGCTTGGGTCCCGCGTTTCAGACTGGTTTTCACACAAGAACTACTATCAGAAGACTTCTCAAGAAGTTCAAAAACATGATCGGCCTGATGGCAGTGCGAATGCCAGCGAGAAGAATCACACATGATGAAAGGTGCGAAAATGTCGCATTCTGCTGTTCAGACCAACGATTTCTGAGATTTTTTTTTCCTTTCAGAGTACACAGCTACTGAGACCATCTTGGTGGGCTGATATTGGTTCCAACATATAAAGGTCCTTATTGCAAATGGTATTAAGCACCTAGCGAAGTTTTGAGAACTCGAAGCTTTGAGAACTCGAAGATGTTAGATAGCTAAATTTAGTTTACTACTCTCCCATTGATTGATGCTGACCTTTACTACTGACACCGCGAATAGGGAGGAAAATCTTCAGTTTCTTCCATTGTTCTTGATCAAGTTCCGTTTAAATATGAGATCGGAACGCCAACAAATTACCGGCCCCCTCTTTCCGTACTTACTGCAAACGACTTGGTACGTGCAGTGAAATATCTCCGAACTTTTGATTGCTTACATTCATGCATATATCTCTACGCAAGACGTCTGAATCCTTAGCTTCAGGCTGTCTGCAATCCAAAAAATCACATCAAGAATGAGCGACCAAAACTCACAACTTGTGACGTTTGTTCATGACCTTCAAACGGTTCGAGTGCGTGTAATTTAATATAGTCATCCTAAAAATTCTTTAATAGAAGTAGATGTTGTCACGTACGTACAAAATTCACCATATATCTCAATAAAAGCCAAAAACTCAACGAAATGATATAAATTCCACTCGCAGTTGCATCCACGGTAGCAATGGGTTACAATTTTATGTTGTCTTTTCCAGAGTGCGTATATGATCAGTTCCAACCCATGTTTGACTGAAATCTACGACTTTAGTGAGGTACGGCAGTATCATTTACAACCGCTCCTTTTGGTGTGACCTGAACATGTGAAAGCTGAAATTTATCTGGCTTGCACCTTGGAGTAAAGCGAAAATTTTATATATGGCCTGCCGCTACCCACCTCTTTGCCTTTGCGTTGCATGGATAATATGTGCGTTAGACTGAACTTCGTGCTCCACACCGTGCTCACCACGGACGCAGATAATTTAGGATTCAATGGCCCGATGCATAATGTACGTGTTTCGTGTCGGTGTTCGCCGACTATGATCAGCGATGTTGAATGTGGCTTTCTGACCATGATTCAAGTTGTTTGGATATTCCGTTGCTCTCGCATTCTAACGAGATTGACCACATGTTTTTACAGCTGTGTTGGCGTAAGCGCCGTGGAGAATTGGTGCGTATATCTGATTCCATGCCGTACGGAGGGTCTCACGTCAAAACCAGGGGATGGTTGATTGCGGTCCCAATGCAAGGTAAGATTCTTCCACCACCGAAACAAAGCTCAGCACTTTGCCATTTTTATTTTTCAGTTGTTCTGGCCATCCGAGCGTTCGCCATATGGCAATGCGACAGAAGGGTTGCTGGAGTACTCTTGCTTGGCATGTGTGTAAGTGACAGTAATAATACTATGTCATAGTACTAAATTGCCGCATATTTGAAGTCCTATTGGATCGCGTTGGTTTTCTGCAGTATTAAGGCAGCCATTGGCACGCGATGTGCGTGCAATTCCCTTTGGGTCGTTTCAACGGGACTGACTGGAACCTGCATTTCCTAGATGCACCAAGTGTTTTGTTCGCCCACTATGTGTGCTCATTGAGCGAAACTTATTTAAACACCGCAGGACGACCGTATTACGCGAGTGTTACAGTACTGCATCACTCACCGGCACTCCGAAAGAGATAAAATTGGCCTTTGGCGCGCTTTTAAGCCTTGACGGGATCATGTTCTTCTTGATCTTACTCAGAGCTCTTATCACAGGTGAGGCTTTTTGACAGTCTCTAATTGTTGACGTATTTATATACCCATTAGATCGTACATCTAGGATTCAAATCGTCAATGTTCTTCTACGGGACGGTGATAACTTATCCATCATGTTTCAATCCTTAAAATTGACTGCTGTTGAATTCTCCAGGAACTATCTACTACTCTGTGATTTTTGGTACCTTCTACCTCACATACGACCATTCTAAGCTGTGAGCTGATGTTGCACTCAGTGCTCAGCATCGCAAATGTTGTTTTGGCGACGACCCTTCCCTTCGAACGCGTGGTCTTATCCATATCCGTATCCAATGCACTATTAGCTGCGCAGTCCATTGGAGCTAGCCACATTATTCTGTGTGTACGAGAATATTCTTTCGAAGGACATTCGGCCCCATCACTATCCCAGAGCACTATGCGCTTTGCGGACAGACGCACACTCATCGAGGAGTTCACATCTCAGGCGCTGCAAATTCCGCTGGACAGTAACAGGTGATGCGTTGTGGTGTTTGAATCCAATTGATCGCATATTGTAATTCTTCTATGTGTTCTGTTCAAATGTATCAATAAATTGAATTTGTGTATGCATTCAGTTGGCAAGACGAGCGTCGCTCCCACTCTAATTTTCTACCTCAACCGCTCCTGTTACCCGTTAGACATGCCTATACAACTCCAGGACGAATATTAGTGTTGTATCAGCTGCAGATTCAAAATTGCCGTCGGATATCCCTGGCTTAATTCTCGGCGTGTTCATACGACGCTGCTGGCGACCATGTCATAGATTCAGAGAAAAGAATGGGACGACCAATCTGTCCAAATTTTGGTGCCGCAAACGCGGTTACACTTCAGGATGGGGCAAAACAAAGTGGCGAGGAACAATAGTATTCCGGCTCACTCAAAGGGCAATACGTGTAGGCGTTCCACGATCATGTCACCGTGTATTTTGAAGTAACCTATAGCCAGCATTTATACAACTGCCGCACATGTCGACCTATTCTGGGGTCTAACTGACGGCGAGCTGCTCACCCCGGTGAGTCTGAGACTGAATGAATGCCGAGCCATTCTTCATTGCGTTGAAGTAGATCTCTCTGCGTACTATACCTCATCACCCAAGCAACCAATGGGTCCTAACGAAAGTTTCATCACGGATGGAGCTTGAGGCGGAAAACCTCCAATTGCGCGCACAGTCAGCAGAGCTCCGGGACGAGATCTCACAGCTCCGTGATCGCGTTGACCTTCTGGATGCAGTGATCGCGCGAGAGCCGTAACGGCGTGATGAGGCCGAACGCCAATCGCAAGCGAAGTCAACAATGCTTCGGACAGAGAACGCAGAGCTCCGTCGTGTCTACGACATTCTGAATCCAGGCGGGGTGAAGGTATTTATGGATGCCAAGCAAGACAGAGAACGACAGGATCAGCCCTTGGAACAGATCCACCCGCAGAGTTCGGAGAGCCGAATCTCGTCATTCAATTCACCGGGATCGTGGCATATTGTAGCCCCTAGCTCGGGCCGGGGCCATTGATGGTAGTGCTGCTTGATATAACTCTGGTTTTAAAGTAGGGAGAGGGCGCCAAACATGGAGACACGAGGATGATGTTATGACGAGGATGATGTTATGACGGGGATATTCATTCCCGAAGTATTTCTTTCGCGCGATGACGCGATCGGCTCCTCCACCTTGATCTGTACTGTAAAGACCTTATGCGTCATGCTCGCGCTCGTTTGTACGCTCAAAGAGCCCAAGCGTGCAAAAGAGTGCGTTGAGAAGTGGTTGTTTGGTCCACTGGGTGTCGCCAAACACTACGACCAAATTAGCACTCGAGTACTCACGGGGTCCTCCGATCATCCTTCCTTCTTCGTAGACTGCAGTCGTCTCTCGCTATTGTACTCGCTGCTGTTCTTTGGACAAGCGAGGACTCTTCTTCCTGTTCCTGGTTCCAAAGTAGCTTCGTAACCAGATCTTGTCCATCGCTCACCCACAATGGTTCAATCGCACACGACCTGATTCGTGCTCGTCACTACATCCCTCTTCAGATGTGCACGCGCAACTACCCATGATCTGAAACGTCAAGCACCCAATCCAGCCGTCCTTTCCGCTCCCTACCTTTCTCCGTCGTCGACGAGCAGCTTCAATTGGTGGCCGTACCTGCCTGGTGGCGTCGATACTACGACTGCTTCAAGTGTGCCGTATCTCTATTGGACGCCTCTGGTGACGACTGCGACTTCAAATGTGCCGACCATCTCGGTAGTCTCGAGTTCGTCTTTAGTGACGTCCCACGACGATTCTCTCTCTACTTCCACCACGTTCACTTCATCATCCTCCTCGTCAACATCAACAACATCCATTACTGCGCTTCTTCCTCTCACTACAACCGTAACCACCAGCACCCCTCACGCAACCACATCACACGCAAACCACCCACTTCTCCCAGCGCCCCCAACGTCCCAACCCCAATCAGCTCAGAAAGATAAAGTACAATTGAGAAGTTTACTGGGATGTGTGCTTGGATCTGTCATTGGACGAGTGGGCGTAGGATTTTGGCGTGAGATGCGTGAGAGGAAAGAGACTAGGGGTGGTCGAGGTGGAGGGATGAGAGGAACACGCGCGGTCAAGATGAACGTGAAGGGTATACGCTACGAAGTCACCCAACCACGCGAATTCCTCGAGAAAGACGTCCATGTTCCGCTTGAAGATGAGGAGAACGCGTTCGTTGGACAATGTCGTGCATTCGACGAACCGGAAGATCTAGATCCCCATTAAGATCAGGTCATACAGTCAGACGAAGACGAAGATACGCTGACGCGGTCGTGGCTCGCGAGGAGGATGTTCACCGCTCATCATCGAGAAGGCACCTCCCTCATGTCCTCCCCTGCCAACTCCGCTTCCCCGAATGGTGGCGGATTCCACGAAGCACCGCGACTATCCCGCGAACCGACGCGTACCCCATTCTCCACGTCTCCTAATTCGACGACGCCGAATCCAATTGCGAATACAGAGGCTGGGACGGGGAGACCAGTGATGACTCTGGCACCAAGTGCATTTTCCTCAACAGCATCGTCTTACGAATATGACGGAGACGGAGACGGAGACGAGGAGGTGTACAGCTCAGCGCGTCTCTTTACTGGCGAAGACGACCGCAATGGAGGATTACCGAAGAAGAGGGGTTTATTGGAGAATTTGGAACGCTGGACCGGGGGGTATAGTTATACACCTAGCGATGGAGTTGCAGGAATGGAGAAATTGAGAGGGAGGACGCCAGAGCTTGAAGCTGGCGTCTTGTATTCCCCACCGCAGTCTCAATCTCAATCTCGATCCGACTCGTATGAATCGATTATGCACGATGTGGAGACGCCCGAGTCAATACCCGTACTACCCCAACCACCCAACCACCCAACGATCGTCGTCCAAAGCCTGTGATTCGCTCTCAAGCTCGAGAAGACATCCCAACTCGAGGCAGTCACAGACTACAGGATTCGGACATGGACGAGCGGACTCGGATGTTACCATCCAACTTCCAGTCCCTTCGTACGCTCTTCCTTCCTGCCAACAAACCGGGTCGGAATTGGGAGGCGTATACCGCTCTCCCGCCGCGAGTTGTTCGTTCTGAACACTCGCGTTCGCGTTCGAGATCGAGGTCGGCGTCACCTGTGAAACGAGCCCTCTTCCGCGTAGACTCGACAGTTCTCCCGCTCTCCCCACCGCTCTTGTCCTCCCCGCCGCTCGAGCAGAGTTTGATGTTCACGAGCATGCTGGGTTTTGGTCAGGATACGGGCCCTACTGCGAGAATGGGCGTGGTGGCGCGGCGCGGTGTAGCGTTGGTCGACCCACCCTTTCGTCAAAGCTACAGTTATGGGTTACGATCACAGGACGCGCTGCCGGTGATGGATTCGCCGTAATCGCCTGATAAGGCTGAGTTCGAGGTGGACGTCTGAGTCTCTCAAGACGACGACGAAGCGGCTTCGAGTTCGAATGCGACAATCGAGCAAAATAAACCTAGGACAGTGATGGGGTCAGGGAAAAGCTTGGATGGTCCTAGGATACTCAAGAGCACGCGAAGACACGGTGGTGGTTCTACGTTAGCGAGGGATAAAACACTGCCCGTTCCCCCACCAGCTCCATTGACGTCCATCCCGACGTCGACGAGAGCGGTGGGTAGAATGTTGACACCTAAAACACCTGGTGGTGCTGGTGGTGTTTAAGTTCGTGGTTTTCGCGATTCCGAGGCAGCGGCGGATGGTCATGGTTTGGAGCTGTATGAAGGTGTAGTGATAGTGAATCTTTCGCCTTCTCGGAATTTCTGTAAACAGAAATCCTTATTATAATATCCTTAGGATTGACCTTCATTTTCACCTTCTCCGCGCCTATGTCATTCATTGCCTGTATCCGACTTGCAAGACAAAGTACACGCACGCAGTTGACGAGTTTACAGGCTTCCCTCGTGCCCAGCTCAGCGCCCACCGCCTTTCTTGACCGTTTAGCTTCCAGTATACCATCTAGCTCATGAACAACCTGAAAGATGCCATTTACGAATATCTTGTTAAATTCCACGGTCGAAGGAACATTGAAAGTATCGAAACCTAGACAATCCTAACCAGAAAGGGCGAGCCTCATGGATGCCACATGGCTCCACCGCATTGTGCCTTACGTCAGGCGTCTAACGAACGTCTCGCTCACCCATTCACCTCCAACTGGTTTCTTGAGCTTTGCGCCGCCTGCCCTCACAAGAGATGTCCATCGATCCAGGAGCATACGAAATCCAAAACGTTATGCATCGGAATTTCGCGTTACAACGACGGACTGGTGTCGAAACCTACGCTGAAAGTGACGATGCCAGCACGCCACTGGATGGCGAGCCGAACCTTTCGGTGCGTTATTACTGCTTTTAGGAATCACGGGAATATATTGCTAATATTTCCGCAGAAAGTATGGTCCATTTCACGTCTCGATAACGGCAAATTCTCCATCAGGAATTTCGAAATGCACGACTATGCGGCGTCCCCAAACTTTCCCGTCATCGAGGCGCGCATTGTTACAACGTGGAATCGACAGCAATGGGAGATCAAGGAAACAAGTTTCAAGGGAAGATATGTGTATGTTTCATTCCGCTATCAATTTGCCTTGTTGAAGTATCCGAGAATCAGGATTTATACAACTGCCGCAAGTATCGATTTATTCTGGGGTCTATCCAATGGACATCTGGGCACCGCGGTGGGTCTGATGCTACGTGGGGTTGAGCTATGTTTTACCACTGTCAAGTAGATATCTCTGCGAGACACACCCAATACCCCAAGCAACCAGTGGGAATTAAAGAAAGTCCAATTATGGCCAGTGGTTGGCGCATTGCGAGCACAGAGGGAACGGCTTCGGGACGAGCACGCAAGGCTCCGGTACGAGCACACGAAGCTCACGGACAAGCACACAAAACTCACGGACGAGCACACAAAATTCCGGGACGAGCATGCAACGCTCGAGGACGAGCACGCAAAGCTTCGGGACGAGCACACAAAACTCCAGGACAAGCACACAAAACTGAGGGATAGCGTTGAATTTCTGGATGGAGGCGTTCCGGAAGGAGAGAGCACGCTTGAAGGCTGGGTTACGCTTACGGCGTCTTAGTATGAAAAGGCGTGACGACATTTACGAGCCGAGACGAAACTCCAGGCGTCTTATGGCGGTATAATATGTTTGTTTTTCTGAATGCTGGTATCAAAGAAAGTAACCGCACTTAAAGTGATAGCTTTTGATTTATGGACAACACATTATGCCGTTGTGGACTTGCTCATCCGGCGTTTGATATGTGGATCTATTTAGGATTTTTTCGATATGAAGCTCTGTAAATATTAGGAATGTCAGTGCCTTGGATAGAGCTCGAATGTATACAGTAGTCACACTTCCACCCTCCAGGCCGTAACTTCAAACGGCACAGCGATTTAGGTGGCAGTATGAGATTTCAGGATTTGGACGAGAATTGTTGCTGAAGAATTAAGGCGTCCAAAAGAGCCCACCTTAGCCGTGGATAAAGCGTCATCGACGAACTCTAAGCTGCTTTGAAAAGGCACCGTGAGAGATGCGCGTTAATAAATGCAAAGAGCCAAAGGTTGCAAAAGAGTAGTGCGTTGGCAAAGATGACGCGATGGTTGTTTGTTCCTCCAGGTGTCGCCAAACAACTAAAAGTAGTAGCACTCAGGGTTCGCAGATCGTCAGCCAACTCTGCTTCCTGCGACTCAAACATGCCAGCCTCCTCAAGTCCTCCTCCCCTCTCCAGTACTGCGAGTACTCGTGTCGAATACACTCGTTCTGTGCCGAACAAAGATTCTTCCTCTACACTTCCAACATTGGGTCGTAAAGAGGTTCTGTGTTACAATTTACCATGGGACAACCACGCACGACCATCTCCCTAACCTCTTTCCTCGTCGCTGCTACCCTCTTAAGATGCACCCTGGCATCCACCAACGACCGGAAGCGTCAGGTGCCCGACCCAGCCGTCCTAACCGCACCCTACCTTTCACCGTCGACGACGAGCAGTTTCAATTGGTGGCCGTACCCGCCCGGCGGTGTACTTCAAGTACATCGAGCGCATTGGATCCGTATTGGACGCCGTTCATCACTGCGAATACGCCGACATTTTCGGCCGCCATAACCCCGAGTTCGTCTTCGATAACAGACGACGATTCTCTCTCCACCGGTATTCCCACGTCCGCGTCTATGTCCACTTCCACTTCTTCGTCAACGTCAACATCAACCATATCCCTAACAGCCCTCCCTCCTCTCACCACCACCACCACTACCACTCCTCGCGCAACAGTCTCACACGCGAACCACCCGCTCCTCCCAGCCTCTCCATCATCGCCATCCTTATCCGCTACGAAAGACAAAGTACAAGCGATTGTACTGGGATCATTACTGGGATGCGTACTGGGAGCCGTTACTGGTTGGGTTGGTGTAGGAGTATGGCGCTGTAGGCGTGAGATGAGGAAAGATAGTGCAGGAGGGCGACGGAGAGGGATCAAGCGGGACGTCAAAGGGATACGGTACGACGACGTCCAAGCTCACGACTTCCCCGATCGCGAGAAGGATTTCCAGCTCCGCTTGACGATGAGGAAGTGGACGCGTTCGTCGGCCAATTTCGTCCATTCGATGAACAGGGTGGTCTATTCTATTCCTTCATCAAATCCGCTTCTAGCAGGCAGAAGAGGACGATAGAAACTCCTTCACTCACTGATAGCTCGCGAGGAAGTATACTGCTCATCGTCGAGAAGTCGCTGTTCGATCTTGGTCTACCTTCAACTGTTTCACAAGCAACTCTGAGCCTAAAATGGAGTGGCGCACTACGCATGGAGAAACAGAGAGTCACTTCGTGGTTTTTCAAGCACAAGAATGCAAGACGAAGGGAGGATAAGGAACTATTTTAGCCAAGGCGAGGAAAACAGGTTCGTAAACACATACTGATTAGTTTTAAGTCAAGGAAACGCGTACAAGCTGCAAAGAATAACTTCGGTGGACGGCGGCAAATTGAAGTTCTGCAATGCAAGCGCATTCGAGATATTTCTCGGGACTCTAGATCCTGTGATATTTATGGGTGAATGGATTCAAGCCAGATATTCATAGTGGATTTCACCTCTCGGTAGTGCTCACCCGCATAAATTGCATGTCTTGATCTCCGGCCAGGCTTTTATTTCAAAACCAGATGTCCTGTACCGGAAAGGTACGAAATGGTCAGTCGTTCGATACGTTCGTAAGCATATGTCACTCGCTGACATTCTTCTTATATTTTCTCAAAGCGTTTAAACCATAACTAAAGATGCCAATTGGTCTTCTCGGAGCAGATCTATACCAGTGAGCGGCGAAACGTGCTCTGATAGCACTGTGTAGGGGAAAGCACGCACCACTTCAACTGCGCGCTCGACGCTATTTCCAACTTCCTAACCAGCGTATAGTCGATGTACCAGACGAATAATAAGAACTATATCGGCCATTTTGTTGGTGTTCAGTGCTTGGGTATGTATCAACTCAGCTTGTCGTGTAAAGCCGTGGTCAATCAAGGGCAAAATATGAGTTTATAGCCAGACCCAGGCACCACCTGTCAGTGTCATCGGCGAGCCTCATGGATGTCACATGTGCTTGTTGTGCCTTACATCGGGCGCCTAACCACGTCTCGCTCAACCATTGACTTCCAACTGGTTTCTTCAACTTTGCGCGGCCTGTCTCATCCTTCAACGTGATGTCCATCGAACCTGGAGCGTACACAATCCAAAACGTTATGCATGGGAATTTTGCATTTCAGCGAGGAGGGCGGGTTGAAGGTTATGCTGATTATAACCAGGCAAGCATGACGGAGATTGGCCTTAACCTTGTGGTGCGTTTTTTTGGCTTGCGGGAATCGTAGAATTTAATATTTCATCAGAAAGTATGGTCCATTTCACGTCTCGATAACGGCAAACACACCATCAGGAATATCGCAACAAATGACTATGCAGCATCGGTAAAATTCCCCACAATCGAGGAGAACCTTATTACAACACGATATTTGCATCAATGGGCCATCAAGGGGACAGCTGTCAAAGGGAGATATGTGTAGGTTTCGTTCCGCGATTGTTCATCACTTAGCTTGAGCTTACCGCAAACCAGCATTTGCACCACTGGTGCACATATCGAGCTATTCTGGGGTCTAACCGACGGCGAGTTGAACACCCCGGTGAGCCTGATACTGAATTGAGTTTAAATTCATTCTTCACCGCGGTGACGTAGGTCTCTCTGCGCGACAGACCTAATACCCCGAGCAACCAGTGGGAATTAACGAAAGTCGATCTATGGGAAGTGGTTGGTTCATTGCGAGGAAAGTTAGAAGACCTCCGGGATGAGAATGCGAGGCTCAAGGACGAGAGTGCGAGGCCCAAGGACGAGAATGCGGGGCTCTGGGATGAAAATGCGAGGCTCAAGGGCAAGAATGCGGGGCGCTGGGACGAGAATGCGGGGCTCTTGGACGAGAATGCGAGGCTCAAGGGCGAGAATGCGAGACTCAAGGGCGAGAATGTGAGGCTCAAGGAGAGGAATGCGGAGCCTCCGTCCGAGAATGCTGGGACCAAGGACGAGAATGCGGGGACAAAGGGCCGGCGGGAGGGGTGTTTTTGCATGTAGAAATTCCCGATGTGTCATTTGTGTATTATTCGGGGCGTTTTGGGTAACGATTTTTGAGATATTCCTTCGAAATATGCATCGGCGGTGTTTGGTCTGTTTAGAGCTCCTTGGAACGATGCAGAACATCGCCGTTGGTACCTTGAACCAGTACATAGGCGTGAATCTCCCGCGTGTCCTCGACTTCAACAAGCATGGCGATTTGCCTGCGCAATACAAGATTTCACCAGCTCCATTGGATGAGCGACGTAACCGGTGGTACCAACTTTGCGTTGGACAATGCTACGCGTCATAAGCGCTCTTGAGTAACCTTGGCGTCCGAAGAGCCCACCTACATCACGACAAAGATGTCGTCGTCGGACTCGCTTGACAGTACACCAACATGACATGAGTGGAAGGCCCTGGTCTCCGTCGATTCTCGGTGCACGACAAGGCGGTCGGCTCGTCCGATTCGCTCTTTTAAAAATCTTAGACACACACTTTGATACATTCAATGAGCCTCAGGTGGTGAAGAGCACGGTGATTCGATGGGCTCTGCGTGTGGCGCCATGATGGGTGGTTGTTTGGTCCTCCGAGTGTCGCCAAATAGTTGATCCAAAATTAGCAATTACAGCTAAGTTCATATCGATAGACCTATGTCGATTTTTTTCCCATATTTGTTCGTTGATGAGATCCAAACAAAGTGTCTCTTCGGCTCTTCGGCACGTATGACTCATGATCAGACTCAACAACGTTCGCAACCTCATCGCTCGCGCCGACAGAGTCCTCCGCTCCTTAAGCTTGGCCACAGGAACAGTTGTACCTTGGCATACAAGAGTGCAACTCCTAAAAGAATATATTTTGCAGAAGCCCGTGAGCAACAAGACCGCGATCGAGCAACGACGATGCTCTCGATCGAGAGAGCCTCGTCGCGCCACCGCTAAGTTCGTTCCCTTGACACTGGCTGTCAGGTTTGTTTGGCCGATCTCGATGGGACAAACACAGAAAAAAATCCGCATAGGTCTATCGATATGAACTTAGCTGTAGGGATAACAGATCATCACCTTCCTGCGCAAACATGTCAGCCTCTTCCAGTCGTCTCTCTCTTCATCCTCGCAAAGCGAGTACTCGAATTGTACTCGTTTCTCTTTCTTCAACGAGTGGAGACTCCTCACTGGTTCCATCGTCACGGCCGTCTCATAACGAGAATCCCGCTCTGCGGCCATGCTTCAACCACACGCGACCCCCAGGTCCTTAACCTCCTAACTCGTCGCTAACTTATTTTTTTAGATGCAATCTCGCATCCATCCATGATCAAAAACGTCAAGTACCCGACTCGGGTCCTGCTGTCTTTTCCGCTCCATACACGTCTCCGACGTAGCTTCAATTGGTGGCCATACCCTGTCGATGCTACGAGTACTTCAAGTTCCCTGGATCCGTACTGGACACCTTTAGTCATGACTGCGTCTTTGCCGACTTTCTCGCCAACAAGCTCATCTTTGTTCATGTCCGACGACGATCCTCCCTCCAGCTCTATCTCGTCCACTTCGACCTCCTCATCGACGTCAACATCAATCATAACCCTAACAGCTCTCCCTCCTCTCACCACGACTACCGCAAATCATCCCCTCTTGTCAGCCTCCCCGGCCCCCTCATCCCAATCCGCTAAAAAGGACAAAGTGCAAGTGATTGTTTTAGGAAGCTTGTTGAGATGTGCTTTAGGAGCTGTTTTTGGTTGGGTTGGTGTGGGAGTCTGGCGGTCTAGGAGGAATGGTTCAATGAGGAACAGAAGGGGAGGAGGAAAGGATATGAGAGGAATACGCTGAGAAGACCTTCAAGCGCTCGAATTTTCCGAGAAGATTCGGGACGATCCGTTCTAGACCGAGGAATTGGACGCGTTCGTTGGTCAATCTCGTGCATTGGACGAAAAAGCAGATCTATATCCCAATCAAGATCAAACCTACAGACAAATGACAACAAGAAGACAAGGATATGCTAACTCGCACGTGGCCCGCGAGGACGTTCATCGCTCATCGTCGAGAAGGCGTCTCTCTCTCACGTGCGTTCTCGTCGGCCAACGTCATTTCAGTCTCGGCACATGGTGACAATGGTGGCGAGTTCCTCCAACCTCCAATCCTTTCACGGGAACCGACGCATACCACCTTCTCCCTCTCCCACCATTCCCCAAACACGACATCGGCACCAACGCGAGCGCAATCAAAGAGGCCAATCATGACGCCAGCTCTAACAATATTCTCCTCAACGGCATCTTCGTACGATTACGAGTTCGACGTAGACGATGAGGTCTACGATTCTGCACACAGTCAACAAGATGACGACCATGAAGGGAAGTGGAGGAAGGGAGGATTACTGGACAGGTTGAAGAGGTGGACCGGCGGGTATAATTATACGCCACCTGCGGAAGTTAGCGGTGGAGTTGGAGTTGTAGGGAGTGAGAGGAAAACGAGAGGGAGGACGCCTGGGCTCGAAGCCGGCGTCCTTTATTCCCAATCACCGCCACGGTCTCCTCTCCGCTCAGAGTCGTACAAGTCGGACGAAGCTGAGACGCCATCACTTGCCCGAATCGATACCCGTACTACCACAACCATGTCACGGTCGTCTTCCAAAACCACGACGTGGAGCTCGAGCTCGAGAAGACATTCAAGCTCCAGACTATCGCAGATAGGAGGATACGGACATGGGAGAGCGGATTCGGATGTCACTATTCAACCTCCACTTCCTTCGTTCAGTCGTCCGGCGAATGATGGAGATGCGTACACGGCTATTCCGTCGCGCGTCGCTCGTTCGCAGCACTCGCGTTCCCGTTCTACGTCGCCTGTGAAGCGAACGCTGCCAACCCTCCAACGCGTGGACTCAACAGTCCTCCCTCTCTCCCCTCCCCTCCCCTCCCCTCTTATCCTCCCCGCCGTTCGAACAGAGTCTGTAACCATTAAATTAGACATGCCAATTGTTCTTCTCGAAGCAGATTTGTACCAATGAGTGGCGAAACGTCCTATGAGAGCGTGCACTGTGTCTGTGTCGAGTCGAGGAGAGCGCGCTCCGATTCAACTGAGCTCGACGTGACTCCCACCTTTCTAACCAGCGCATCGATGCTCTGCTTGATGTACCAAACGAACTATATAAATGGCAAAATATGAGCTAAACCCAGGGACCACCTGTCAGCGAGCCTCGTGGTCTGCACCGCCTTGTGCCTTACATCTGGCGTCCAACAAGAGTGTCGCTCAGTCATTGATAACCATCTGGTTTCTTCAGCTCTACGACTGTCTCTCATCCTTCCTAAACGATGCCCATCGATCCCGGAGCATACGAAATTCGAAATGTCATGCATGGGAATTTCGCAGCACAACCTGACACGGAAGAAAGTGCGATTGTAGCCAATACTGTCAGGATCCGAGCTACAATCAGGCGTGGCAGGGAGAACCTTCTGGTGAGCTATTACTGCTTCGGGGCAACAGGGACCTTAATATTTCAGTAGTGCATGTGGTCAATTTCACATCTCTCTAACGATAAATACACCATTAGGAATATGGAGACTAACGAATTCGCGGCGTCGCCTGTCTTTGCCACGATTGGGAAGAACATTATTACAACTCTAGATATTCGGCAATGGGATATCAAAGAGACGGGTGTCAAAGGAAGCTACGTGTATGTTTCGTTCAGCGATTGTTTTGCCTCATATCTTGAAGTAATCCGTCACCAGGATATATACGACTGCTGCAAATACCGATCTATTCTGGGGTCTAACCGATGACCACCTTGGCACCCCGGTTGGTGTGATACTGGTTTAAGCCTGAAACCTTCTTAATCATGAAGTAGATATCTTTGCGAGACAATCCTAATACCCCAAGCACCCATTGGCAAATAAGGAAACACGATCCATGGGACGTTGTTAACGAATTGCGAGCAACATTAGTAGAAATGCGGGAGGGTGAATCGAAGTACTGGGGTGAGCACAAAAAGCTCCGGGATGAGCACGAGGCGCTCCGGGTTCAGCTCGCAACGCTTGATGATGAGCACGCGAAGCTCCAGGACAAACATGCGAAGCTCCAGGATGAGCACGCAAAGCTCCGAAAAAAATGGAGGTTTATTTGTATGTAGAAACCCAAGAGATCCCATTTGTGCATTATGCAAAGACTTTTCGGCTGGCGGTTATATGAGATTTTTCATGGCTGAGTCATCCCCGACTCGCTTTGAGCACTGACTCCGAACTCCGAACTCCGAACTCCTTGATTGCCGACCTGTCATATCATATCAGACAAGTATGATGCATACCCCGACTGACCTTTCCCGGGAGTCAAACACATCTTGTGCTTTCAAGGAATCCAGTCCATATGAATGGGCAATCATCACGGGCACTTCTGCCGCGTCGTGCGAGAAAAGAAGTGCAGGAGCCACGGCATTTTTGATGCAATCGTATTTTCCAAAGTCGTTCAAACGTTCATGGGCTGACGATATCCATTCACTCCATCTGTTGTGGGCATCGATCGGTCCACATTTTGGTCGTTTCAGGGCGAGTTACCACATCCAACTTTTGCGATATGGCATGGGGCAGATGGTTCAGAACATTTCAAAGTTAGCACGACGGTCTTTCCCTGGATCCCGCGTTTCAGACTGGCTTTCACACAAGAACTAATATCAGAAAACTTGTCAAGAACTTCAAAAACATGACCGGCCTGATGGCAGTGCAAATTCCAGCGAGAGAATCACACATGATGAAAGGTGCGAAAACCTCGCATTCTGCTATTCAGACCAGCGATTTCTAAAAAAATTCTCCTTTGGGAGTACACAGCTATCGACACCATTTTGGTGGGCTGATTGATTCCAACTTATAAAAGCCCTTATTGCAAATGGTATTTGACACCTAGCGAAGCTTTGAGAACTTGAAGACGTTACCTTTCAGGTAACTCCTTGTAGTTCACTGCTTTCCTATTGATGAACGCTGATGAATAGCGGTGTCAGCGGCACGCCAAGTTCGGCGAATCTTAAGTTTCTTCCATTGTTCTTGATCAAGTTCCGTATAAATATGAGAGCGGAATGCCAACACATACCCAGCCCCTCTCATTCGGTACTTACTGCAAACGACTTGGTACGTGCAGTGAAATATCACCGAAATTTTGATTGCTTATATTTTTACGCAAGACGTCTGAATCTCTAGCTTCAGGCTGTCATCAATCACAATATCACATCAAGCATGAGCGAACAAAGCTCACAACTTTTGACATTCGTGCACGACCTTCAAACCGTTCGAGTATGTGTAATTCAACGTGATCATTCCGAAAATTGTTTAATATCAGTAGATGTTGTCATGTACGTACAACACTGGCCATATATCTCAATACAAGCCAAATACTCGACGAAATGATATAAATTCCACTCGCAGTTGCATCCACGATAGTAATGGGCTACGATATCATGTTATCTTTTCCAGAGTGAGTATATGATCAATTGCAACCCACGTTTGGCTGAAATGTACGATTTTAGTGAGGTACGGCAGTATTATTTACAGCCGCTCCTTTCGGTGTGACCTGAACATGTGAAAGCTGGAATTTATCTGGCTTGCACCTTGGAGTAAAGCGAAAATTTTATATGTTGCCTGCCGTTACCCTCCTCTTTTATTTTGCATTGCATGGATGATATGTGCGTTAGACTGAACTACGTGCTCCACACCGTGCTCACCATGGAACGCAGATAATTTAGGACTCAATGGCCCGATGTATAATGTACGTGTTTCGTTTCGGTGTTCGCCGAATATGATCAGCGATGAATGCTTTCTGACCATGATTCCAGTTGTTTGGATATTCCGTCGCACTTGCATTCTAACGAGATTGACCACATGTTTTGATAGCTGTATTGGCGCAAGCACCTTGGAGAATTGGTGTGTATATCTCATTCCACGCGTTACGGAGGGTTTTACGTTAAAATAAGGGTGTGGTTGATTGGTGTCCCAATGCAAGGTAAGATTCTTCCACCACCCAAACATCTTGAAAGCTTAGCACTTCTCAATTATTTTTTTCAGTTGTGCTGGCTATCCGAGTGTTCGCCATATGGCAATGTGACAGAAGGGTTGCTGGAGTACTCTTGCTTGGCATGTCTGTAAGTGACAGTAATATTACTATGTCATCGTACTAAATTGTCGAATATTTAAAGTCTTATTGGATCGCGTTGATTTTCAACAGTGTTAAGGCAACCATTGACACACGATGTGCGTGCAATTCCCTTTGGGTCGTTTCAATGGGACTGACTGGAACCTGCATTTCCTAGACGCACCAAGTGTTTTGTTCGCTCACTATGTGTGCTCATTGAGTGAAACTCATTTAAACACCACAGGATGACCGCATTACATGAGTGCTACAGCATTGCATCACTCACCGGCGCTCCGATAGAGGTCAAATTGGCCTTCGGCGGACTTTTAGGCATTGACGGGATGATGTTCTTCTTGATATTACACAGAGCTCTTATCACAGGTGAGGCTTTTCGAAAGTCTCTAATTGTTGACCTATTCATGTGGTGGACATACCCATTAGATCGCACATCTAGGATTCAAATCATCAATGTTCTTCTACGGGACGGTGACAATTATCCATCATGTTTCAATCCTTAAAATTGACTGCTGTTGATTCTCTAGGAACTATCTACTACCCTGTGATCTTTGGTACCTTCTCCCTCATATACGACCATTCTACGCTGTGAGCTGATATTGCACTCAGTGCTCAGCATCGCAAATGTTGTTTTGGCGACCGGCCTTCCCTTCGAACGCGTGGTCTTCTCCATATCTGTATCAAATGCATTATTAGCTGCGCAATCCATTGGAGCTAGCCAAATTATTCTGTGTGTACGAGAATATTATTTCCGCAGACATTCGGCTCCATCACTATCCCGGAGCATTATGCGCTTTGCGGACAGACTCACACTCGTCGAGGAGTTCACCTCCAGAAGTTTCTCGGCCGTTGGAAATTCCGCGGGACAGTAACAGATGGTGAGTTGCCGCGATCGTTTTTGGTTAGGATATCCCCGGTTGAATCTGCTTAGTTGACATTGGTGTATCCTTGAGGAGGTCAAGGTTCTCGATTATTTGCCGTTGATGACAGATCCCTTTGTGAATGTACATCTGCTGAACCGCCATGACATAACGCGTAATGTTGTGTGACGATCTCGTTGACGATCTCTCTACCACCATTTTGCGGCCAACTCTGCTTCCACCTCAGACTGAACCCTACCAGCCTTCTCTAGTCGTCTCTGAAGTGCTTGCATCACCAGCGTCGAACATCTCGGCGAATGAATTTCAAGGATCCACGGCCATCCTTCGCAATCCCCAGCCAGCGCAAGCAATTCCGGTCAGGACCATCGATGGACAGTCTGAGCACCATGGTTCCCTGGATCGAGTGACAGAGGTATTGTCTGAGTGTACCGTGAGTTAGTCAGTAGCTGTTCTCCGAAGACGCCAATCATCAACTTCCAACCTAAATCGTACCGCAGGTTTGGCTTCGTTGACGGAATAATTGTGGGAAGTAATCAGCAGGCCTTGAGCCACCGTTGAGTGCGTTCCAAGAGAAACTAAACCACGTCTTCCACTGCTCTCGAGCGCTGCAACCAGCTATCGACGTTTTCACTCCATCGTTTTGCAAAAGTTGTAGTTTTCGAGATATTCATTTCCCTATTTATATTAATAAATCCCATTGATTGCATATGAATTGTCACTAATTTTTCAGTTCAGGTAGGTGAATAAAGTGAATTTGTATGTGAACCCACGTTTATCTCACTCCTATTTTATACATTGTCTTTTCCTCGTTTGACGTGCCTATACAACTCCAAGGCAAACATTAGTGTTGCAGATCCAAGGTTAGCGTCAGATATCCCTGGTTAAATCTCTGCGTGTTCATATAATAGAATGAGAACGTCAAGCTATTGAACGTTTGGTGCTGCCAACGCCTACACCTCAGCATCCCACGAAAAAGGGATGAGGATTTATGACGCACCCATGGTATCAAAGGATGTCTATGTAGGATCCGAAAAACGGCTGTGGGCACAGCTGTAAGATTTGGCGTCAATTTCCGTGTTCGCAGAAGACTAAAACGGACATTTTTCGACGTGGCGGATGTACAGATATCTGTCCCAGTCAAAGTTGGGAATGTACGGAATTACGTCCGCTGAGCTCCAATATCAACTCCTAACCAAATTCACCGAGAGTTATCCAAATGAGCAAGAAGCCTCCGAAACTAGAGAACAGATGCACCATCACGAGATATCGGTTACCGTCACTTCGAATGACTCAGGTGAACGGGATAAGGAGGATCGAAGGGTTGAAACGGGAGAGAAAAAATGACACTGGCAAGTGGTAAAGAACAGGATATTTTCGGAATTATTTCAATGAACGAATGATGTTTTGGAATATGGCAGGGAACCAGAGTTACGCACAGTTGTGAGAAATCCATCGTATCGTGCACGAGAATCGCATCGCGGGACCATCTTTCACCATTGTCTTCACCTCCTTCGTCTCTACACGGATATTTCTTCGTAAGAAACCATGAGACCGGTGCGTTTACGGTTTCAAAGGTTGTTGAAGGGCAAGGTTGTTGTTTGGTCCTACAAGTGTAGCCAAACAACCAAACTAGGACTCAGGCGTCTTCTTCTCTTGAACCAGTAGGCGACTGAGACTCAAACATGTCAGCCCTCTCCAGTCGACTCTCTCCGCCCAAGGCCTCCGGTACTCGTATCTAATTTGCTGCTCATTCTCCGACAAGCTCGTAGAAGTACTTCGCTGTCCAGTACTGTCACTTTGATTCCGACTTCAGGTTTTGAGGTTTATTCCTCTCTGGTTCCTCGTTGGATCGTAACTAAATCCCCTCCTACGCTGCACCATGGTTCAACCACACACATCTATGTCTGCGATCTCTTTCCTTGTCGCTACGACCCTCTTCAGATACTCGCTTGCAACCCCCAATGGTCAGAAGCGTCAAGCACCTGACCCAGCTGTCCTATCCGCTCCTTACCCTCCACTATCTTCGACAAGTAGCTTCAATTGGTGGCCGTACCCGCCTGGTGGTATCGATATCACGAGTACTTTAAGTGCCTTGGATCCGTTTTGGACGCCTATGGTGACAACTGCGACTTCAACTGCACCGACTTCCTCAAGTTCATCTTTGGTCATGTCCAACGATTCAGGTTCTCTCTCAATTTCCACAACGTCCACTTTGACATCCTCCTCATCGCCGTCAACAACTATCATAACCCTAACGGCCCTCCCTCCTCTCCGCCCGCACCACCGCCAGCATGCCTCTCCCAACGTCTCATGCAAACCATCCCCTGCTGCCGGCCTCCCCATCATCCTTTTCCCAATCCGCTAGCAAAGACAAAATACAGGCGATCGTACTAGGAAGCTTACTGGGATGCGCTCTGGGAGATGGGTTGGTGTTGGAATCTGGCCATCTAGGAGTAACAGTTCGAAGAAGAAATTAAGAAGTAGAACGCGAGCAACGCGCGACGTGAAAGGTATACGTTACGAGGACATCCAAGCTCGTGACTTCCTCGAGAAGGACGTCCATGCTCCGCTTGAGGATGAGGAGGTGGACGCGTTTGATGGACAATCTCATCCATTCGACGAACAGGAAGACCTAGATCCCAATCAAGATCAAACCTTACAGAGAAACGAAAACGTGAAAGATAAGGATACGCTGACGCGCTCATGGCTCGCGAGGACGTTCACCGCGCACCGCCATGAAGGCGCCTCCCTCTCACGCGCGTTTTCGTTGGCCAGCAGTTCCTCGAGGCACCGCAACCGTCGCGCGAACCGACACGTACGGCCCTCTTCTCCTCCCATACAACACCGGCACCGGCACCGGCTAAGCGGCCAACGATGACACCAGCGCCAACGATCTTCTCATCCACCGCTTCATCTTACAACTTCGACGGAGAGGAGGAGGTGTACGACTCAGCGCGTCTCTTTACTGGCGAAGCGTCGATACTGCCTCCACAAGCACGTCACGTTCCTCGTCGACGTCCGCGACTTCCAAACCTACGAGTTCGAGAAGACATCCCAACTCGAGGCGGCGAGAGATTAGAGGATACGGGTCATGAGAGAGCGGATTCGGACGTCATCATTCCACTCCCTTTGTCCACTCTCCCAAATACCAACGAGGAATGCCGGGGCGTGGATACGTACACCGCATTTCCAACACACGCTGCTCGGCACTCGACGCATTCACGGTCGAGATCTCGTTCACTGCGGCCTGTGAAGCCCACTCGCCCATCTCCCGCTCCCCTCTCCCCGCCTCTCCTGTCCTCCCTGCCGCTCGAACCGGGTAACGATCTTTCTCCGGGATGCTTATTTCGACTGCCGTGTGATGCATAGTCATCATTTCACTTCTAGATTGCGAGTTTTCTTCTTTTGTGATGATAAAGGACCTCGTCATACCTAAAATCTCATTCAAAATTTAGAATAACAACAAAAATTAGGATTTATATTAATTACCAAGACCAATCGCGATGATTGGAACGCTCGGTTCGTTCCAATTCCCCCAGCGTATCGATAGTATCCTTCATGTACATGTAGAACGACGCAGTGCTGCAATATCGAAATTTGAATATTTCGCGGGCAATCTCCCAATGGCCAATCTGTGGCATTCCGGAGGATGAAGGTACTAAGTCCCAGGCGTTCACTGAGAAGGGATCAAAGGAGAGTGGAGGGGTCTTCTCTGATAATTTTGGCCACGAAACACCACGAGTACCAAGCGGAAGCACCCAGCTCGACTCATCGTCGACCCATCTGTCTCCGAAGACGAAGGGTTTGGTCAGTCTCTGCTTCAGAGCATTTGGAGTATCGATCAGGTCATATCCGATTTCCAGATCGATGGTCAAAAGAGCCGCAGAACGAATATTGTTACGCTCTTTCTCCTCGAATGTCGTGAAAGGGTGTAAAGAGTACGCCGCATAGAATGTTATGACGTTCATGAATGCCGCTGAGGTGAATCGTGAGTTTGGTATTCCGGCATGACAAAACTGCAAACTTACTGGAGTGCCAATGGTAAGCGATGAGCGTTATCAAGGGTGCATGTTCCGCGACCATCATTCGTACTGTCAAACCCGATCCCTCCTCGTCCGCTAAAAATTTCAGAAAATTCTGCATTCCTCTCATCTGAACATCCCAGTCATCTCCAGACTCCCAATCCCACGGATCTGGCCATTTGAGCCACGCTGCCACAGCAACGTCAAAATCGCAGTGCTGATCAACCATGGGTTTAAATTGATATCCCTTCCCACCGTTTTCCATCACCCACCGCCCGACGTCGACAGCATGTTGGGGGTATACGTACAGATCAAGACGCGTTTCATCCCAGAGTGTTCGGTCGAGGAATCCGTGTGCAAAAACACCTGTCATGAGAGTCCCTGTCTGGGCCTGCAAACTTCGAAATCCAATTGGATCGTTGAAAAATCTTCGAAGATGTTTGTTGATGTTGAACGCGCGCCGCGAGTAATCTTGGACGGCTCGCCGTGCCATCCAACAAGTGCGACCAATACGGTACATTGTGGCAGGGGTAGCATGGGCAAAGAGAACATCTGAAGCATTGCTCCGGTCGAGAATTTCCATGAACAGGTTGGCTGACGACATGGCTCGAGTCAGAGTGAGATCATGATGGCTGCCAGTGTGATGGGTGATGCGCACGCCAGAAATTTAAGAAAAGTATATCCACGCTCCGATCTTTCCGCGCCACGTGTGGTTGTTTGGTCCTCCCTGTGCCGCCAAACACCACAGCACTCAGGGTCCATAGATCGTCAGCCAATGTAAATGATTTCATTTGTAGACTCGAGCATGTCAGCCTCATGCCGTCATCTCTCCGTCTTTCACTAACCCGCCTACTCGTATGGCACTCGCTACTGTTCCTTGGAGAAGCGAAGACTCTTAAGTTCCTTCCCGATTCCAAAGTAGCATCATAACTGGATTCCAACCTACGCTCAACCACAATGGTTCAATCACACACGACCGGTCCATTAATATTACTGCTCGTCGTCGCCGCCATCGTTAGGTGTACCTTCGCATCTAACCACGATGCAAAACGCCAAGCCCGATCCCGGTCCCGCTGTCCTTTTCGCTCCTTCCGGACCTCTTTCGTCGACGGGTAGCTTTGATTGGTGGCCGTACTCACCTAGTAGTGTGGACTCTTCGAGTATGTCAAGCTCTCTGAACCCATATTGCACGCTTTCGGCAGCGATTACGACTAGTATGACCCAGCCAATTTTCCCGGTAGTCCCAAGTTCTTCTTTGGCGATTGGCGACAATTCTTTCTTTATGACCACGACCACATCCACGACCACTTCGACTCCCAACCTCATCAACATCAGTCATAACCCCTGCAACCCTCCCTCCTCTCACCACAACCTCCACCACTGGTGCTTCTCACCAAACAGCATCACACGCAAACCATCAACCTCCTCGGCCGCCCAATCACAAACCGCTAGGAAATATGAAGTGCAAGCGATTGTATTGGAAAGCTTGCTGGGTTGCGTGTTTGGGGACTGTCGTTGGATGCATGGGTGTAGGTGTTAGGCGTTCTAGGCGTTCCATGAATGGAGACAGTGGAAGGAAGGTTGGCGGCCGAAGAGGATGGAGAGGAGCGCGACCAGTCAAGCGCGACGTGAAAGGGATGCGATTGGAGGATGTGCAAGCGCGTCACTTCCCCGAGAAGAATCGGGACAGTCTGTCGAGGACGAGGAAGTGGACGCATTCGTCAGAGACAATCCCTTCTATTCGACGAAAACGAACAGCCAGATCCCCATAAAGATCAAATCTTAAACGCAAAGGACAACGAAGAATATAAGCATACGCCAACGCGCTCGTGGCTCTCTCGCACATTTACTGCGCATCGTCGTGAGGGAGCCGTTCGCGCGCGCGCATTCTCATCGGCCAACGTCATTTCCGTCTCGGCGCTGGTGGCAAAGGTGGCGGATGCCTCCAACCTCCGAACCTCTCACGCGAACCCACTCGTATGGCTTTCACATCTTTCCCAAATTCTATGGTGCCGAATCCAATTGCGAATGCGGTGACAGAGACGAAGCGACCAGTGATGACACCAGCACCCACGATCTTTCCATCCACGGCCTCGTCTTACGACTACGAGCTCGACGGAGACGAGGAGGTGTACGAATCAGCTCGTCTCCTTCGTGCCGAAGACACAGACAACGGCCATGGCAATGATGGGAAGAAGAGGAGTTATTGGAAAGGTTGAGACGATGGACTGGAGCGTATACTTATGCGCCGGGTTGGGAAGTTAGCGGTGGAGATACTGGTGGAGAAAGCGGAGAGGGATGACGCCTGAGCTCGAAGCTGGCGTCCTTCACTCCCATTCACAGGCAAAGTCTCGGTCTCCCCCCAGGTCAGAGTGTTATTCAATTGGAGACAAAGTGGAGACGCCATCGTTGGCTCGCGCTGACACCACCATAACCAATACCACTGCCACAAGCGCGAAGACGTCGTACAAAATTTCTACTTGGAGCACAATAATACATACCCACTTGAGATGTCGCAGATTAGAGGATATCGACATGGAAGAGCGGACTCGGATGTCACCATATAGTTCCGCTTCCGTCGTAAAATCTTCCGGTGAATGACAGGGAGACTAGTAGGGATGGGGATGCATATACCGCCCTTCCGTCGCCTGTGAAGCGAACGCTCCCAACCCTCGCACGCATAGACTCGACAGTCCTCACGCTCTCCCCGCTGCTCTTATCCTCCCCGCCACTTGAGCAGAGTTTGATGTTCACGAGCGTAATGAGTTTTGGCTTTTGTGATCTTCGTCCGAAGGTTGCTTTGATCATTGATTCTCTTAGTTGACATTGGTGTGTCCTTGATATCATAAAGGAAAGGTGAAAGGCGAGTCATCGGCGAAGTCCTCGGCAAACTTTGTGGACGTCAGATGTCATCTGTTGTCTCCTGTGTGAGTGTGTGTGTTGTGATGTCTGGCGTCTAAACCGACATTGCGATCGATCTGCTTTCCGCATCTCTCACATCCTTCAAACCCGATGCCCATCAATCCTGGAGCGTACACAATACGGAATGTTACACATCAGAACGTTGCAACTCAATCGGAAGAAAACATGCTTGTGGGCCTTGCGCATAGCAACACCGCTAGTACCTGGCCTGAGCAAGGCCTTGACCTTTTCGTACGCTTTTACTGCCTTAGGCACTACAGAAGTTAACATTTCTGTAGCAATTATGGTCCATTTCGCTTCTTCAAAACGGAAAATATACCATCAGAAATATCGAAACGAACCGATATGCAGCGTGCACGAACTTTCCCATGATCGACGAGACCATTATTGCGACACAAGAACTGCAGCAATGGGACATCAAAGAATCGGGGTTCAAAGGAAGATATGTGTATATATTGTTTCTCTTACTTAATTTTCTCGTCACTTGAACTAACCTAGAACTAGGATATATACGACTTCGGGCAGTATCGAACTGTTCTGGGGTTTACCCAATGGACATCGGCACACACTGGTGGGTTTTATACTACATGAGGCTGAACTATTTGTCACTGTCGTGATGTAGATTTGTCTGCGAGACAGGCCTAATAACCCGGCCAATCAGTGGGAAATAAGGACAGTTGACTCGTGGAAAGTGGTTGGCCAATTGCGAGCAAATATAACACACCTCCGGAACGTGCACGCGGAGCTCTCTGATGAGTATGAGCAGCTTTATGATAACCATACAAGCCTCTTGGCCGAACATACATCGCTCAGAGATAGCACTGAACTTCTGACACGGCAGGATAGAGCACGACATGCGCAGGCTGAGGCTATGCTTAAGGAGGAATATGAAAAGTTGCTTGCAGAGAAGGTTTCGGAATATGAATATTGGAGATGTGTTTGCATGTAGACCCAAGTTATCCAATTTTTTTTCCGCGTTGATGGTATATTAGAAAGAGTGAGCGGCCGACGGTCTGTTTGGAGTTCAACGAAAATGATGCAGAAAATTGTGTTTATACCCTTGAGCGCTGTCGTTAAAAAAATTTCATCGCGCTTTGTTCTCGCGAACACTACATACCTTGATTTTTCAGGGTTCGACCTTACACACCATGAGGCTCACATCTTTGCAAATTCGAAATGACAGACGATCGTGAAGGAGCATGTGGGTCCACATTTGCGGGTGTTTGGTCATACCGGTGTACGTCCAAAATTAGCTCTCAGGGTTCAAATCGATATTGTTAGCCAACTCTGGTTCCACCGCCGTCTACAACTCAGGACTCAGACATGTCAGCCTCGTCCACTAGTCTCTGTCTCTTCCAGTACTTCTCGTATCCGCACCGCAATCCCTTCTCTTTCTCTGACGAGCGAGAACTCTTCTTCTCTGGTTCCAGCTTAGGATGGTAACCGGATTCTCCGAGTCTATGGTCCAACCACACACGACCGCCAGGTCCTTGACTTCCTTCCTCATCGCTGCTACTCTCTCCATATCTAACCTGGCTTCCACCAACCACCCACGATCAAAAACATCAAGCACCCGACCCAGCCGTCCTCTCCGCCCCCAACCTCTCTCCGTCATCAACGAATGCTTTCGATTGGTGGCCGTACCCGCCTGGTAGTGTCGACTCTTTCAGTACGTCGCGTGTAGTATATCCCTATTGGACGCCTTTAGTCACGGCTACGGCTGAGACTGCGCCGACTTTCTCTGTATTCCATTGATGATGTCCGACTACGATTCGCTCTCAATTCCACCACGTCCGCAGCAACATCAATGTCAATCATACCCTAAAATCAGTCCCTCCTTTCACCACCACCACCACCAGCACTCCTCACACAACGACATCCCGCGCAAACCAGCCTCCCCCCTCATCGTCTCAATCGGCTAACAAGGACAAAATGCAAGTGATTGTTTAGGGAAGCAGTCTATTACCATCACCGAATCTTCAAGATCCCTCGCAACCCTGAATCTCTTACGGCTGCGCGACTCATACCCGCCCTGGACACCTTCCACGCGTCGACTCGACGGCCCTCGCTCTCTCCCCGCCTCTCCTGTCGTCTCCGCCGCTCGAGCAGAGTTTGCTCACGAGAATGCTCAGTTTCGGCCAGAGTCAGGACACGGGCGCTAACACAGGGAGGCGCGGTGCGACGCGGATGCGCGGTATCATTTTGATAGACTCATCCATTCCCAGTCGTCGCCGGTAACGTCTGCCAGACTCTTGCCGATCCTCGATTCACCATATTCGCCGAATTCACCTGACAATTCTGGGTCGGAGTTGCGCGTCGCGGTCTCTCAGGGCTATGACGACTCGGAAATGCTTTCGAACGCCGGTCGCGTAATCGCAAACGATAGAACTGGCGGTACGGGAAAGAATGTGAAAGGTCCTAGGAAAATTAAGAGCACGCGACAACGTGGTGGGGCTCCGCGGTGTGGAGTAAAACCCTTCTCTCTCCTCCAGCCCCAGTTCGGTCTTCAGCGCCGTCCATGTCGACTTCGACGCCAATAACGACGCCAAGAGCGGTTGGTAGAGTGATAACGCCTAAAACGCCTGTTGGTGCTCGTAGTGTTCAAGCTCGTGGCTTCGAATCCGCGGCGGGTGGTATGGAGCAGGAATGCCAGTGAGGGGAGTTTATAGGACATTTGGGGTGGAGTGTAGATCTGGTGACTGAGAGGGGTGTATATGTGAGTGAGTGAGAGTGAGGCTTCTCTTCTCTTGGATCGTTCGTACAAATATTCTTATGTTTAACCTTCATTTTACGTCGAACGTGGCTTTGTGTCATACATTGCCGTCATTATGGCAAGTCCTCGACTTCAACAGGCATCGCAGCGTAATTCGAGGTGCACCGTATATTCGCTCGGCACGCGGAGCCTCAAAGCTTTCGCCTGAAAAGTTGATACAATTGAGTTCTGTCACAATCAACGTGTCATTGAAGAGACTACGATGTCGAAACCTGTGCTGTCCTTTCCAGAAAAGGCGAGCCTCATGGATTCCACATGTCTACATCGTGCTTCGGGCGTCTAACGAATGACTCACTCATCCATTGACATCTAACTCTTCAGCTTTGAGCCTCTCTGCCATCCTTCATAAGCGATGTTCATTGAACCTGGAGCATACACAATCCAAAATGTTATGAATGGGAATTTTGCACTTCAATCGGGCGAAAGAAAGATTGTAGCTCATGCTGAACGTGACAGTATAAGCGGTAGCGGCCATGCTTCGAGTGGGTTTTGGGTACGTTGCCGCTGCTTCTGGCCATCACGGAAGTTGATTTCAGTAGAAATTATGGTCCATCTCACATCTCGTCAATGACAAATACACCATTAGGAATATTGAAAATGACTATTATGCAGCGTCTTCGAACTTTCCGGCGATCGGGGAGAACATATTCACAACAAAAGAGCTGCATCAATGGGACATCAAAGAAACAGGTGTCAAGGGGAGATATGTGTATGTTTCGTTCTGTTATCGTTTATGGCGTCACTTGACCTGACTTAAAACCAGTATTTGTACAACTGCATCGGGTACCGAGCAATTCTGGGGTTTAGCCGATGGATGGCTGGACACCCCGGTGCGTTTGAAACTCTGTGAGCTTGAACAACTTGTCATTACCAGGACCTGGAAGTAGATCTCTCTACAAGCCAAGCCTAATACCACGAGCAACCAATGGAAGTTAAATAAAGCCGAATCATGGACAGTAGCTTGCGCATTGCGAGCAGAGAGGGCATATCTCCAAAACGAGTACGCAAAGATCTGGCACGAACATACCGAGCTCCAGAACGAGCACACACGGCTCCGGCATAAGCACACAAAGCTCCGAGACAAGCACACGAAGCTCTGTAATATCTTTGAACTTCTGGATGGAGACGCAGTGGAGACGTTTCGGAAGGAGAGAGCACTGGCAGAAGACTTGAAGGCCGGATTGAACTTACGGCGTATGAGAAGGCGCCAGAACACTCACGGGCCGAGGTTAAACTTAAAGCATCCCCCGAAAATTCGGTCGCAAAGCGGTTTCGTGAAACTGAAAATTTGAGATATTACAAAAGAAGATGTTCACTGTGGGTGATCTGTATAGAGTTCCTTGGAAAATGATGTAGTATAACGTGTTTGCTTCCCCAAACGTCCGTGTCACTTCCCAATATCGTTCTGGTTTGTGGGCAACAAAATATGCCATAGTGGACTTGCTTATCCGGTGTCTGATATATGGATCCATTCAATTTTTTTTGGAAATGAAGCTCGGTAATTACGAAGAATTACGTGCAGTTTTGTCTCCTCGAAAAGTAATTTATTCAGGGTTAAATCGCAGGCTTCAGTACAGTACTGTACCATGAATGGAGTTCGAATGCATACTCGCTGGAAACGGGAACCCAGGTTAGCCCTTCAAGTCCTCGGTGCCAACAGACGTAGTGATATACATACGGTGGTAGTACCGGTATGGACGCGAGCTAGCGATGTTGTTTCCGTCTCCACTTCGTTTCCAATTGAATATAAGGCTGAGACAGAGGAGAGGGCGGAGACCTCGACTGGCGGCGGGGAATGGGAATAAAGGACCTCAGCTTCGAGCTCAGGTGTCCTTCCTCTCCCTCCCACCCCACCTTCGTCCACCACCAGGTCGCTCAGCCGAATGAGAGTACGCTCCAGTCCAGTGTTTCAACTTCTCCAGTAATCCCGTCCCTCCATCATCATCACCACGAAAAAGATGTGCACAGTCGTGCACCTCTTCATCTTCTTCGTACTCGGAAGAAGAGGCGGTGGATGAGAACAGACCGTGGGACTCGTTTTATCCCCATCGCTGTATTCGTAGGTGGACTCGCCGAGTCGCCGTGGGCGTCTGTGAATTCTGAGAAGGAGAAAGCCGTACGAGTCGGTTCGCGAGATAGTTGCGGTGCTTCGAGGAACGCACCACCGTTCTTCGATTTAGTGTTGGCAGACGGGAGAGAGATGCGGCTTCTCGACGATGAGCGGTCAACGTCCTGGCGAGCTACGAGCGCGTGGGTGTGTTGTTATCCTCCCTGTCCTCGTCAGCCTTTAAGACTTGAGTTTCACGTGGGTCTGGGTCGTTCTATTCGTGGATTGGACGAGATTGACCAACAAACTCGTCCGCCTCTTCATCGTCGAACGGAGCTTGGAAAGTCCTTCTCGGGGAAAGTCGCGCGGTTGAACATCTTCGTACCGGATACCTTTGGCGTTGCGCTTTGCTGCGCACGTTCATCCCCATCCTCTTCTGTTCCTTCCCTCAGTCGTCGAACGCTTAGAACGCCAGACTCCCACACCGACCCACCCAATGACGGCTCCTAACTCGCACCCAGTAAGAATCCCAGTACGGTTGGTTCGCGCGTGATTAGTTACTGTTTGGTGGGAAGCGCTGGTGGTGGATGTTATGGTGAGAGGAGAGAGTGCCGTTAGGGTTATAGTTGAACGTTGGCGAGGATGAAGTGGACGTGGTGGACGTAGAGAAAATCGTAGTCGGATAACACCAAGGACGAACTGGGGATTAGCGAGAAAGTCGGTGTAGTCGTACTAGTAGTCGTGGTCAAAGGCGTCCAATAAGGATCAGGAGGCGGGTACGGTAGTTGAAGCCACATGGACGCCACGTGTCTGCATAGCATCGTCGGGCGCCTAACACACAAGTCGCTTAGCCTTTGACGTCCATCTAGCTTCGGCTTTACGACTCTCATTTATCCTTTACACGCGATGTCCATCGAACCTGGGGCGTACCTCATTCAAAATGTTAAGCATCGAAATTTCGCGGCACAATCGACGGAAAACAAGGTTGAAGGGTATGCTGATACGGGGATGTACCCCAGTAGCGTGCCACAGAATGTCCGGCTTAACCTTCGGGTGCGGTATTACTTGCTTTTGGCACGACGGAAATTTAATTTTCAGTAGAAATTGTGGTCCATTTCACGCCTCGATAACGACAAATACACCATCAGGAATATCGAAACTAACGACTACGCAGCAGTCCGAAACTTTTCTGTGATTGAGGAAAATATTATTACAACAGAATTTATGCAACCATGGGACGTCAAAGAAACGGGTTTCAAAGGGAGATATGTGTATGTTTCGTTCCGCGACTGGCTGCTCGTAACTTAATCTAACCTGGAACCAGGATTTATTCAACTGCGGCATCTATTGATTTATACTGGGGTCTAACCGATGGTCAGCTGGGCACCCTGGTGGGTCTGATACTATATGAGGTTAACTAATTGTCACCACCGTGGAGCAGATATCTCTGCGAGACAAACCCAATACCCAAGCAACCAGTGGGAATTACAGAAAGTTGATTTATGGCCGGTGGTTGGCGAATTGCGAAAAAAGTTAGCAGACCTTCGGCTCAATAAGGTGATGCTTGGGGGTGTGCACATGAAATTCGGAGATGTGCACCCAAATCTCGGCGATGGTCATCCAAATCTCGGCGATGGGCAATCGGATCTCAGAGATGTGCACAAAAAACTCTGGGAGGAGTACAAGATGCTCCAGGACGACTACATGAAGCTTTCGGACGATTACGCGAAGCTCTGGGACGAGCGCGCGACACTCCGTTCTACCGTGGCACGCCTGAATGCACGACACTTGCAGGCCGAGGCTGAACTCAAGGAATACTATGAAAGGTTGCTCGCAGAGAGATAAATTGAAAAGTGGAGACGTATCAGCATGTACAAAAGCCTCTTGCCATTTGAGCTTTATCCAAAGATATGTCGGGTTGGGTTTTGAGATGTTAGTCGTATTACAATGGAATATGTTAGCGGTTGGTAGTCTGTATCGAGTTCCCCGGAAACAAAGCAGAACATAGCGCTCGCCTGATAAACACTGGTGTCAGAGCGGTGATCTCACATAAAATCATATTTTGTAGCAAGTACTGTATTAGTGACGGTCAGACCACACGATGCAATGACTCACTGACGATTCTTCCTCGATTCTCGATCCGTAATCCTTTACATTCTCGTGTTTTAGTAAACAAATGTACAATATTATAATACATTTTCACTTGGTCACCGTGGGCCGTAATTCTCATGTGATCATGGTGCTGGCCGGTAGAATACATGCTGGAGGCTTAAAACCAGCGCGGGGGGAGGAGTGTCTTGGACCAGTAGGACAGCGGAAACTGAAAGGATTTCATGCAGAATTTTAAGTATTGAAATGTACACATGGGACGCAACTTGAAGTGAACGCGAATCGATGCAGTATCGCCCCGTGAATCGGACTCTGGAGGCGGTTCACTCGATTCAACCCGAATCGCTTGAATCCGCGTGAATCAGATTTTCTGAATCGCGCTGAATCGTGAGTGAATCGTGTGATCTAACCGTCAGTAATTGCTACAAAATATGATTTTATGTAGCGGACTTGCTTCTCTGGTAAGACTGGTATGGACATACTTCAGATTTTTTTTGATGTAAAGCTTGGTATATATTGCAAATTCCATGTAAATATTGTCGTCTTTTTGCCTAAGTTTTGGATGGAAAATACATATATACAGGGATGAGAAGGACGAAGTGAACGTGGAGGAAATGGAGAGAGAATCGTCCGACGACATTAGCAGAGACGAACTTGAGCTTATTGAGAAGTTCGGCACAGTCGTCACAAACGGTGTCCAACAATTATAAGGATCCACCTCGCTTGAGGTACTAGAAGAATCGAGACCACCAGGCAGGTGCGGCCACCAATTAAAGCTGTTCGACGACCACACAAGGGCAGGGTCAGGAGCGGAAAGGACAGCTGGGTCCGGTGCCTGATGTTTGTGGATACGAGGGCGTAGCTCAAGAGAGTTGCAACGACGAGAAAGGAGCTTAAAGGAATGATGGTCTTGTGTGGTTGAACCATGCTAGTTGAGATTCGTTACGATGCTACTTTGGAACCAGGATGGAGATTTCCCGCTCGTCAGAGAAAGAGAAGGGAGTAAGATACGAGTACGAGGAGTACTAGAAGGGAGAGAGACGAGTGGATGAGGCTGACATGTTGGAATGGACGATGATGGTGGAACCAGAGTTGGCGGACGATTTGGACCTCGTGGCTAATTTTGGACGTTACACCGCCACATATTTGGCGACACCAGGAGGACAAAACAACCATCATCGTCAACGCCGTCGTCAACGCCAACGATTAGCCTAACGGCTCTCCCTCCTGTCACCACTAGCACAAGCACTCCTCACACGACAATATCACACGCGAACCATCCCTCCTCCCAGTATCCCCGGCTTCCTCATCCCAATCCGCCAAGAAGGACAAAATACAAGCCATCGTATTTGGAAGTTTGCTTGGATGTGTGTTGGGAGCTATTGTTGGGTGGGTTGGAGTTGGAGTTTGGCGTTCGAGGTGTGAGATAAAGAATGGATGTGGAGGAGGATGGAGAGGAACGTGACCCATCAAGCGCGACTGAAAGGCATACGGTATGAGGACATCCACGCGTGCGACTCCCCAGAACGCGACAAGGAACATATTTTCAAGGATGAAGATGTGGACGTCAACGCGTTCGTCGGTCAATCGCATCGCATCGCATTCTACGAACAGGAAGATCTAGATTCTCATCAAGATCCCGGACAAGACGAGGACGGGGAAGACAAAGACACCCTCACGCGCTCTTGGCTCGCGAGGACGTTTACTGCTCATCGTCCAGAAGGCGCTTCTCTCCCTTCGGCAAACGGTCGCAACCTCCTCGAAATACCTCAACTATCACGCGATCCGACTCGTACCGCTTTTTTTTTTCTCCTACCCTTCTTCCCATTCACCATCAACTGCAGTACCAACGCCAACGCCAGCACAAGCTAAGAAGCCAACAATGACACTAGCACCCACAGTATTCTCCTCAACAGCATCTTCGTACGACTACGAGTTCGACGGAGATGAAGAGGTGTTCGATTCTGCCCGTCTCTTCACTAGTCGAGACTATGGCGATGGTGGGGTGGGGAGGACGAGGGGGTTGTTGGAGAAGTTGAAACGCTGGACTGGAGCGTACTCTTATACGGTTGAGCACAATATTGGGAATGAAGGAGGGGTGAGGGTTGATGGGAGAGGGAGAGGGAGGACGCCTGAGCTCGAAAGTAGGATCCTGTATGAACCCCCGTCGCATCCGAGTCGTATTCGATAAGAGACGAATTCGAGACGTCATCACTGGCCCGAGTCGGTACCCGTACCACCACCACAACGTCACGGTTGTGTTCCAAAGCCTCCGATTTACGCTCGAGCACGAGAACGCACCCAACTTCGAGACGTTCAACACAACCTGGATACGTGTACGGACATGGGAGAGCCGATTCGGATGTCACTATTCGACTTCCGCTGCCTTCGTAAAGCAATCTGGCGAATAATGAAAACGCTATTGAGGATGGGGATTCGTACACGGCCCTTCCCTCGCGCATCGCTCGTTCTCAGCGCGTTCTCGTTCTCGATTTGCGTCGTCTGTGAAGTGTACTATCCCAACCCTCCCCCGCGTGGACTCAACAATCCTCCCTCTCTCCCCACATCTCCTGTCGTCTCCACCGCTTGAGCAGAGTTTGATGTTCACGATCATGCTCTGTTTTGCTCAGGGTCAGAACGCCGGTCCTAATGCAAGGATGGGCGGTGCGATGGGGAGATGTGGTGAAGCTTTGGTCGACCCACCTGTTCCGATTCGTCACGGGCTACAGTTGCAGGACTCGTTGACTGTGCTCGATTCACCGTATTCGCCCACGACATCCGAACTGTGCAATGCCTCCCAAGACAGCGACGACCAAGCGGCTCTGCACTCCCCACACATGCCGGCAATTGGAATTGGTACTGAAACTGCTCCACAAAGAACTTGAAAGGTCCTAGGAAACTCAGGAGTACACGAAGACGCGATGCTGCGCCTACGGCTGTTACGTTGACGAGGGATAAAACCCTTCCCACTCCTCCCGTTCCTCCTCCAGCTACATCAACGTCCATTTTGACGCCGACGCTGAGAGCGTTGGGTAGAGTTTTAACGAGGAAAACCCCTGGCGGTGCTTGTGATGTTCGTGTGCTTCCGAATTGACGGCGGGTGGTCACAATACCGGTCTGGATTGAGAGAAAGGTGGTTGGACGTTCTTTGTTTCTCAGGTTGGATTTTGTAGGTGGATTTGTTTTGCGGTGCAGGGTAAACCAGTGAGTATGGGAGCTTTCTTCTTCTTTGATTTTTCGTTCAATTCTAGAAAAAGATCTTCGTTCCCTATTCTTGAGTAAATCCATCCTTTAGGTTTCTCACAGTTGTCCACACAGCCTTTTTCATGCTCGGCCGTAAATTGCACGCACGCGGGGAAGTCCAGGAGTTCCGTACGCATCACAATGGGCACACACGATACAGGAGTTTTAATGGCCTCTCTTTGGAACATCCTCACAATGGCTAACCCAGCAAAGTTCGAGATGCGTTGGATCTCATCCGGTACTAGGCGACATTCGATTGGTGCGTAGCCACAGAGCAGCTCCTTTCCTGAATTAAGTGTCCCGTCAGTGCGACGGAAATACTAAAAATCCATTGTGTTCAAAAGATCCCATCTGAGCGCATTCAACTAACTTCCGCTCGAGTTTGGGGTCCCGGCTCTGCTTTTATATGTTGGAAATTGATAAGTAACATTTAACAATTGTTCGCGCATTTTAAATCTGGGAAAATTCAAAGAAAATGTTGTTTGCCGTTATACCACACCAATCGATAAGCACAATGAAGTTTGTAGCTTCCTCATGCTGTTACAGTTGAATCATGCAAAACGAGCACGTGGATAATAACCACATGGGCTGATGACTAACCACTGTCCGACCATCGAAAGTGCCACTTCGAGGTGATGGGGTAGTCAATGATATGGAATGGACTCAGACGTAAGGAGAGTACAGTCGTTGCAATTTGCTTCTGCAGTGAATCCGCACCAGTCGCGCGGAGAGACCCCGAGGCGTATCTGCGCACCGCCTTGGCAGACTTCTTTTTGGCATGCACATCTCCCACACGGTGGCAGCCATCATAATCACACTCTGACTCGAACCATCATGTCGGCAGCCAACCTGTTCATGGAAATCCTCGACCGGAGCAATGCTTCAGACGTTCTATTTGCCCATGCTCCCCCAGCCACAATGTACCGCATTGGTCGCACTTGTTGGATGGCACGACGAGCCGTCCAAGATTACTCGCGACGCGCGTTTAACATCAACAGA
The DNA here is from genome assembly GCA_004355085.1 of Rickenella mellea. NCBI lineage: Eukaryota > Fungi > Basidiomycota > Agaricomycetes > Hymenochaetales > Rickenellaceae > Rickenella > Rickenella mellea. The sequence continues at coordinate 200,770 of ML170183.1, forward strand.
CATCTTCGACGATTCTTTCACGATCCCGTTGGATTTCGAAGTTTGCAGGCTCAGACTGGGACACTCATTTGGGGTGCATTTGCATACCGATTCTTTGCTCGAACACTCTGTGATGAGACGCATCTCGATCTGCTCGTCTCCCCACAACACGCTCTTGAAGTTGGTCGGTGGGTGATTGAAAGTGGCGGGAAAGGATATCACTTTAAACCCACGCTTGGCCAACACCGGCATTTTGATGTTGCTGTCCGAACGAGCCCTGAATGGCCGCAGGGTTGGGACGGTGGCGATGACAAGGAGGTTTATTTCACTGGATATGGTGTTCAAAATCTTCTTAAGTTCGTGACGGACGAAGTGGAGGCATCGCTGACAGTTCGAATTATCGTCACGAGGTGTGCACTGTCACAAACACTCATCATGACCATTTGGCGCTCAAGTGAGTGACATTTTGTTGGGACATGGTTCATCAAACACATGTTTTCTCACAGTGATATTCGGAAACATCATAACGTTCCGTGCGGCATACTCATTAAATGCTATTCAGACATTTAGGGTGAAACAGAGTGTAACACGCCTTGGAGCATATTTGGACTTTGATGAGCCAAGAGGACGTGATGTAGATCTTCGGTCAACTGTTAGCCTGACAGCGAGCACGTCCTTACCAAGGACTTTCGAGCCCCGATGGGTCGACGATGAGTTGAGCTGGGTGCTTCGGTTTGATATGCATGGTGTTTCGTGGCCAATGGTATCTCGGAAAAAACCACAACTCTTATTTGATCCATTCTCTGTGAACTGCTGGGACAACTATCTTCTTAGGAGCGATTCACACACTCTCGAAGAAACAATACCTTGGAAGATTGATTACGAAATATTCAAATTTCCATATTGTTGGGCAGCGTACGACAAAGACCTGCGTCGTATCATTGATAGGCTCTTAAAATGGGAACGTGCCAAGCGAATGATGTTTCCCAATCAGAAGCATTGGACCTGGTGAGTTGTAGGACCTGTCATGACATTGCTCTGTTGAGTCCCTCGGATTTTCAGGTACGACGACGTTCTTTTTGACTACAAAATGAGGTTAGTGAAGTCCTCGAAGTCGGGCATCCGATGGATGTTACCGCCAAATGTTATTGAGCTATTATAAATGGGGAGTTTTTGTAGTCGTATTCGTTGAAATCTTCGCAAAAAATCCGCAGAGCATCGCGTTTGATCCACAGACGTTGGTGCCAATCCTGTTGTCTAATCGGGGTTGGGAACCAGCTGCACATTGTAGTTGGATCGATCGAAACATCGAGCGAAAAATATACAGGTGAAAGACTTACTGTGATCTCGAGGAATAACCATGCAGCATCGTAATTTCGTCCGTCCTAACATTAATATTAACTTGTCGTCCAAACTGTTTTGCCCAATGCATTACTTTCGCCCTTTGAATGCCATGGAATAAGCCGTAGCAGTTGACAGAGGCAAGAACGGCTCGGATAATAGTCATATATGAGCGACGATTTCCTTTCGAGTGCAGTCTAAATGATGTAGCAATCCACGGACGCATTTGGGACCATCCACCGAACCAATAAATCGTAAGGAATGGAAATCCTCGAGATGCGCGTGTTGGCAAGTTTACATTCCAATGAGTGCTGTGATCAAGTGTTCCTTCACGTCATCAGATACTCGAGAAAGACCGATTTTGCTCTCCCAATGTGCAGATGATGGATGGTTGTTTGGTCCTACTGCTGTCGCCAAACACTCAAACCAAATTAGCACGCAGGGTTGACACATCATCAGCCTCCCAAAACGACTCAGATTCAAACATACCAGCCTCGTCCACTTGTCTCTCTCCCTTCCAGTACCTCCAGTATCGTACTCGCTGCTCTTTCTCTGACAAGGGAGGACCGCTCCTATCTGGTTCCTAAGTGGGATCGTAAAGAGATACCCCGATTCTGCGTTACATGGTCCAACCACATACGACCTCCACATTAGCTAGCCTCCTTCCTCCTTCCTTGTTACGACTCTCTTCAGATGCACATTCGCTTCCAATAATGGCCGAAGACGCCAAGCACCCGACCCAGCTGTTTTTTCTGCTCCTTTCTCGTCAACGAGTGGGTTGGTGCACAGTCTGACGTGCTAGGCGTTCGGAGTCGGAGAGGGGCGGAAGTAGCGGAGAGGGACGGAGAGGAATGTGAGCGGCCAAGCGCGACGTGAAAGGCATATGCTACGATGACGTCTGAGCGCGTGAGTTCCCCGAACGCGAGAAAGTCGGTCGCAGTCCGTTCGAAGATGACAATACGGTCGTTGACGCGTTCATCGGGCAATCCCATCCCTTGCGGGGGTCGTAGAAGTGAATATGTTGGCAGGTAGTCTGGTCCATTTCACGTTTCAACAACGACAGATATACCATCAGGAACATGGACACTAACCACTATGCAGCGTCCCCAAGCTTTCCGGCGATCGAAGGGAACATTATCACAACGCAAGCCCTACAGCAATGGCACATCAAATAAACGGGTGTCAAAGGAAGATACGTGTATGATTCATTCCGCGATTTCTCTGTCTTGTTCCTCGAAGTAACCTAGAGCCACTGGCAGGATTTACACAACTGCGGCAGATATCGATTTATTCTGGGGTCTAGCGAATGGACATTTGGACACGCCAGTGAGTCTGTTACTAAATGAAGTTGATCTGTTTGTCATCACCGTAAAGTAGATCTCTCTGCGAGACATACCAAATACCCCAAGCAACCAGTGGGCATTAGATAAGGTTGATTTATGGAGTGTGGTTGGACTCTTGCGAGCAAAGTTGGCAGACCTCCAGAACGACGACACGAAGCTTCAGGACGAGCACCAGAAGCTTCAGGGTGAGTACACGAAGCTCCGGGGCGAGTACACGGAGCTCCAAGACGAACACAAAAATCTCCGTGATGGCGTTGAACTTCACGCTGGGCAGGAGAGAGCACGACATGTGCAGGCTGAGGCTGAACTTAGGGCATCGTATGAGAGGGCGTCTCGGCAGGAGAGAGCACGAAGTTTACAGGCCGAGGGTGCACTTAAGGCGCATTATGAAAAATTGCTTGCAGAGAGGACTCGGGAGACTAATCAGCGGAGGTGCATTTGCATGTAGAAAACCCGGGGATGTCATTTGCGCTGTGCCCATTTATTTTCGGACAGCAGTTATATATTACAAGGAAGTGTGAGTGGTCGGTAATCTGTTTAGAGATCCTGGAAAATGATGCAGAACCTCGCTTTGGTTCCCGATCTAACATACAGTCATAAGGATATTTTTTGCGGACAACATAGTGGACTTACTTGTCCGGTATGGATGTATTTGAGAGTTTTTTCCGTTAAAGCTCGGTAGCTATTACGAATTCCGCATGGCCCTTTTTGCTAACTGGAGACTATCTTTATGCGAGTCAGATAGTCCGCGTCATTTCCCTGAGCAGATATGATTGCGCAGTCATGCTTCCGCCCCGTGTCATTAATTTCAGCAAGCATAATGATCTAACCACACAATGCAAGATTGCATGAGCACGTAATGAATTGTACATGACGTCCACAGGTAACCAACTTGAACATGATTGACATGTCCTTGACGGACTCTCCTAGTGGTATACCAGTGATATAGAAGAGGTTTTCCAGGGAGAGTTATCTCTAGCGCGATGCATTGCTCCTGTAACGGTCTTCGAGGTCTTCGAAATGTGAAAGAGTGCGTTGATATGGGTGGTTGTTTGGTTGACATGGTGTCGCCAAACACCATGACCCAGCCGAGTCAACTGTGCGTTATCCGTCATAGACTCAGACTCAAACATGTCAGCCTCCGCCAGTTGTATCTCTCTCTTTCATTACCACGACGACTTGTATCCCAATCGACTGACGAGCTTGGTCTGTTCTCTGATTCTGACGTGCAGTCGTAACGAGATGCTCTGCTCTCGGCAGCCATGGTGGAACATCCGACCGCCACCTCCGTAACGTTCTTCCTCGTCGCTTGACCATCTTCAGATACACGCTCGCATCCACACATGGACGAAAAAGTCAAGCGCTGGGTCTAGCTGTTCTTTCCGTTCCTTACAGTCCTCTGTTGGCGACGGGTAGCTTCAATTGGTCGCCGTACGCATCCGGTGGTGTCGACTCTTCAAGTACTTCATGCACCGTGGATCCTTATTGGACGCCTTTGGCGACGACTACGCAGCCTTTCTCCGTAGTCTCAAGCCCGTCTCTGGTCCTGTCCGACGACGTCTCACTCTCAACTTCCACCGCGACCTCCACTTCGACCCTCTCTTCGTCAATATCAATGTTAACCATATCCATTGCAACCCCTACGACTACCACCACCAGCACCCCTCACGCCACAACATCACATGCAAACCACCCACTTCTCTCTACGCCCCCAGCGTCCCAACCCCAACCCACTAAGAAAGATAAAGTACAAGCGATCATATTGGGAAGTTTACTTGGATGTGCGTTGGGAGCCATTGTTGGATGGGTTGGTATGGGAGTATGGCGCTCCAGCAGGAGTAGGCGAGGAGTTTCGAGGAGGAAAGGATGCGGAGGAGGAAGCTCTGTGAAAGCAATACGGTGCGCAGACGTCCAAGCCCGTAAATTCCCTGCAAAGGACACCGACGGTCTATTTGAGGATAAGGAGGAAGTGGATGCGTTCATCGGCCAAAATTGCCCATTTCCCTGCCCCATTGCTTTCGTATCCGATGAAACCCAGCCTCAGGCCCCAAACGACGACAGAGATCGCGGTAGAGGAGACAAGGAGACACTCACGCGCTCGTGGCTTGCGAGGACGTTTACTGCGCATCGTCGAGAAGGTACCTCTCGCACGTCTACCAAAATCATCTCGACGAATGGTGGCATGAAGTTCCTCGAAGCTCCGAGTCTCTTGCGCGAACCGACGCGTACCACATTATCCTTCAATCCTTCGTCACATACAACGTCAATGCCAGCGCCTACGATCTTCTCGTCAACAGCATTTTCGCACGACTACCAGTTCGATGGAGACGAAGAGGTATACGATTCTGCGCACGTCTCTTTACTGGCAAAGACGACCGCGATGGTGAGAGAGGAAGGAAGAGGGGATTGTTCGAGAGATTGAAGCGCTCGACTGGAGCACATACCTATTCGCCAGCTGCGGAAGTTAGTGGTGGAGTTGGGGACAAGACGAGAGGGAGGACACCAGAGCTCGCGTCCTCTATTCTCCACCATCGCAGTCTGCGTCGTACTCTATTAGAGACGAAGTGGAGACGTCATCACTGTTTCGTGTCGGTACCGGTACTACCACGACATCACGGTCGTACTCCAAAATCTCCTCGACTCGCCCAAGCTCAAGACGGTCACAGAATAGAGGATACGGACACGGGACGGCCGATTCAGATATCACCATACAACCCCCTCTGCCTTCGTACAGTCTTCCGGCGAATGGTGGAAATACATACACCGCCATTCTGTCGCTCGTCGCTCGTTCTCGTTCGATGTCGCCTGTGAAGCGAACGCTGCCACCCCTCCCACGTATAGACTCGACAGTCCTCTCACTCTCCCCACACCCCTCTTATCCTCCCCGCCGCTTGAGCAGCGTTTGATGTTCACGAGCGTGATGAGTTTTGGTTTTGGTGGACTTCGTCTGGAAGCTGCTTTGGGCTACGATTCTGATTCTGGACCTTCTGGATCTGCTAGAGTTCTTGGCGGGGTGGGGAAACGCCGTTTTGTGTTGGTCGACCTACCTGTTCCGAGTCGCCCAGGGTTATATCTACAGGACGCACTGCCGGTGCTGGATTCACCGTATTGTGAGGTACTTATTCCACAAAATGATTGTTCAAATAGTTTTATTGTTTGTAACGCACAAATAGCGTAGCGAGCACACCACTCCTCAGTCGTTGCAAGAACGAGCTGCGAAGTGAGCTAACAATTTATTACATACCCCGTACTACTTACTGACGAGTAGCGTAGTTTATTTTGTTTTGGAATGACTTAAAGTCAGTCGTTGCAAGAGCAGTGAGCTGAGAAATTATTTTGTTTAGTGCACCGCAAAGGAATAATATTTTTATTTTGAATTCAAAGCCCTTGCAGCCTCAACGTGGCATGGGAAGATTTTCTCTGAAATAGCATCTGTGCTGCTCTGGAATCTTGTCATCTCCACCAGAGAGGACGTCAAAGTCATACTTTGCGACGTTGTTCAAGTGCGGCATCACATTGAACAGACGCCCCATGTAAGGCACATCAATATTTCGATGTCCACAACATGTGACATCCAAGATGGACCCTGGATGGCATTGAGTATTTGACAGCGATTCCCATACAGTCATTCAAGGAAGTCCACAGTCAAGGTGTCATTGACACTCATATATAACAACCACTATCCTCCCACGGACGTGGCAGAGATTTTGACGCTCGTTCCATCACTCATTCACTAACGTAAATAGACGAACAGGTGAGAAACTCCGGCCGTGTTCCCTCCCCTCTCAATCGACCGATTCTTCGAACTTTAGATAAGCCTAAACCTGGCGATAGACGATATTCACAACCGAGGTTACCATAAATGGAGAGTCAAGTCTGGAGAGCAATGCAGAGTTTCTTTATTCCCACCCAGATGTGGAATGAACCGCCCCGAAGGTTAGATATGATTATGAGAAAAACAGACTGCTTTACTGTTGAATTTAAGTGTTGCATCTACTCATGCGCACCGTATGGGGCAAAATTTGACCCGGCGGAAAGCATATGGGTTCCACTGGACATTCTGGTTTGGAAGCACGCTGGTTGGGTACGACGACCGTACGAGCTCAGTGAATATATATCTCTAAATATTATAATACACATATATATATTGTGTCACATTTTCTGTTTTGCATCCCATGAGTCCCAAGACTTCGGATGGTGGCTGAAAAATTACTACCCAGCAGCCCGATTTCGTTTGGCTGATGGCCAATGCGTTGCATTACTAGAACAGCAACTTGGGTTTGTATATCAAGAGTGCCGGCTGTCAAACGTGATAGGTAAAGAAGACACCAGTGATGAATGTCGCTAGTAACAACTGTTCGCATAAAGCGGAATACCTGCACTTTAACACAGTATGTCTTCCATGAGCACCTTGAGCACTGATGTAATGTGAGAACATGTGGAGTGCACAAATAGCTCTTCAGGTTTGTGATCTACCGTCCGTAAGATTTCATTTAAACCAAGCATTGGAAGCAACTCACGTGTTTACAATGGGTGGTAACTCAAAGATGAATTGGTTGATACAGTGTCCAAGAAAAAAAGGGAAAGCAACAGCGATAAATGGGACAATTGGTGAAATCTTACTGCGGTCTAAGATATTCTCCCCGGATTGGAGACAGAAGATGCCTCACTAAGGTGAAGCCATATATCAATCACGTTTGAAAGAAAAGGGCAACAGTACCATGTATACAGTCGAGCTGGACGCGGACTGGAACCCACCACCTCCGACCCTAACAAATTCAACTACATCGTTATCTGAGTCGCGAACGGATGAGGAAATTTTGACTGACGCACGCGTCCACATCCTTATCCTCATGCTTGAAAGGACCCGTCCTTCTCGGGGAAGTCAGGCGCTTGAACATTTTCGTACTGTATCACTTTGAAATCGCCTTTTGTCAGTGGGCGATACATTCAAAGTTCGGTCTCTTGTCACCACGGCGTTCTGCGTGGGTAGCGCCTAATCGATCCGAAGGCAGTGATCAGTATCCAGAACACGGGATGGCACACGCCGATGTTACACCGTTTTGAGTTAATAAGGTGCCGTGATGTCGCTAAAACCATACTGGTTGTTCCTACTCTTTTGGTGGTTTAAATGTTAAGACGGAAAGACAATGTAGCATGGATTGCTTAGGGCTGCGCACCGTAACCGTACAGGCGAACCGTAAGACCACCGTATTACGGTCACCGTAACCGTACCGTCGGCCATTTTTGGAGCCAAAAATACGGCCGTAAAGTATTCGGTAATTATACGGGTACCCTAAATAAAGGTATTGTGAGCAGTTCGTTGACCGTTTGGAACTTCGCTAACCAGAAACGATTGTTTTCACGCACTTAAGAAATCACAGATATCCGGGAACGGCGTCTAGTCACCCGTATACGGACAGACGGTACGGTTACGGTGTCCACCCGTAACCGTACCGTCAGAGCCAATTTTGTAGACGGTAGACGGCCGTAAATTGTACGGCCGTAACCGTATACGGTTACGGTGCGCAGCCCTAGGATTGCTTCGACACACGACAGCAGGATCGAGAAGTCTATGTATTGTGCCAAACAAGATTGAGTTGGTAATTTATGGTCAAGCATGAGAACAATAATTCAAAAACTTTGGGGTGGTGGACTCTCATGAGACGGCGAAGGATCCGGGTAGTTCGGTGAAATTGCGGAATAATCAAGACAGCCATTTTGGCGTTACGCCGTCCACGTAGCTCATGCTGGGCACTTGATAGAATGTTAGTGAATTGGACCAAAAGGCGAGGGAAATGAAACATACTTGGGACCGAGATAATCCCACTTGCTGTATTGTGAAGTTGGAGTTGACGTTACGCTGCAAACTAAGGAAAGTCCGCAAATCCGGAATTGCCTCTTTGGGAAAATGGCTTAATTCCGACATCACCGCAGAACTCGAATTGCGATGTTGTGAGCGGCAAGATTGCCTAGATGTCAGCATGGAATGTCTGGAGATTCTATATTTTCACGTAAAAAATTATTTTGGCATATGAAATGCGCTATGGACCGCACGCTGTTCCACATGCTAAACCAGACTTTTGTCCACCCACCGGTTGCTGCTCTGAAGGACCCAATATTACGATGACGCTATAGATTTATAGGACACTGGTCATAATATTTCAGTGTATTTATGGAAATTTTCGATCCATTTCAAAACTCAAAACCTGAATTCAATCGCAAATATCATTTATTTCACTTTGTAAAGTGTCAGAAGCAATCGAGAATTTGCCAGATATAATTCATAATCTACATCTCTGCTTTTTTTAGCAAAAGGATTCGTCGGGACGTGCAAAGCACCGACCCCACACGATCAAGTTTTCTATATCACACCGTGCCTTACTTCCAGCGTCTAACAAACGACTTGCTCAGCCATTGCCATCCATCTTGTTCCTTTGGCTTTGTAGCTCTCTCTCATTCTTAACAGGAGATGGACCTCGATCCTGGAACCTACATAATCCAAAATGTTATGCATCAGAGTATCGCAACTCAACTGCGAGAAAAAAGGGTTGTAGCTGACGCTGATACGACATCTGACCAAACCTACGGGCTCCGTCTTGAGGTACATTATTACTTATTTGCGCACCACCATCTCTGACATTCCAGTAGATGCTATGGCGCATTTCACATCTCAATAACGGCAAATTCACCATCAAGAATTTCCTAACTAATGATTATGCAGCGTCCACAACCTTTCCGCTGAAATCAGATGCAATTGTTGCCAAACAAAGTCGGCAGCAATGGGTGATCAAAGAAACGGGTTTCAAAGGGAGATATGTGTATGTTTCATTCCGCAATCGTTGCTTACCGAGTCACTTGAGCTAACCTAAAACTAGTATTTATACAACTGCCACATTGACACGTATCGACTTATTCTGGGGTCTAGCCAATGACGAGCTGCTCACCCCGGTGAGTGTAAAACTGTATTAATGTTTAAACATTCATCATTGTGGTGAAATAGATCACTCTTCGAGACATACCCAATAATCCAAGCAACCAATGGGTATTAACAAAAGTCGTATCACGGAAACAGCTTGAGGAGGAAACCCTCCAATTGCGCGCAACGTTAGCAGAGCTCCGGGAGGAGAACGTAAAATTCCGTGACAGCGTTGACCTTTGGAAAAACGCACAGCAGGAAACTTTCCAATTGCGCGCAACGGTATCAGAGCTCCGGGAAGAAAACAAAAAGCTCCGTGATAGCGTTGGTCTTTGGAAAAACGCACAGCAGGAAACCTCCCAATTGCACACAACGTTATCAGAGCTCCAGGAAGAAAATACAAAACTCCGTGATAGCGTTGATCATCGGAAAACTGCACAGCAGGAAACATTCCAGTTGCACGCAGCATTAACAGAGCTCCGGGAAGAAAATAAAAAAATCCTTGATAGCGTTGATCGTTGGAAAGACACCTCGGCAGGTGCAGCTATCGGTGCCCAAAAAGCGAGAAAACGACACGAGGCGGCCGACCTCCAATTGCGAGTAAAGTTATCAGAGCTTCAGGAAGAGAACGCAGATCTCCGTGGCAGAGCTCACCTTTCGAATGCAGGGCGGAGCGTAGAATTCTATAGTGAATGGGACCGCCGTCCGCAATCACTAGTACTGGCAGGCAGGCGGGAATCGTGGCTTAACCCATGGCACTAGCTATAGTAGATAGTCATGTTAGGTCACGCCGGTGTTTTGTCGATAACGTGGACATTTTCAACTCAGTTAAAATCTGCAGCAACCCAGGGCCAGTTATCACACCGTCCTGTATGGGTAGTCTTCAGATATGGCACATCCATTTGACATATAACAGTGGCGATCTTTGAAGTGTGATGCGCTGAAGCGATTGTTAGGGTCAACGACCCCCGAACACCATGAGCCTCGCATGCTTTCGAACATTGGTCATCCGAGTACTACATTGTCCCATCGTACTTGCTGCTCGCAACGAGTTTCTCTCCTACATTAAATGACCATGGTTGGTGTAATCACGCAGGTCCACATCCTTAACCTTCTTCCTCGTCGCCACCGCTGTCTTTAGACATACGCTCGCGTCCACCCACAGTCAAAACTTCAAGCACTCTATCCAGCGATCCTTACCATCTTCCATCGTCGAAAGAGTAGCTCCAATGGGTGGCCGTATCCGCCTTGTGGTGAGAATACCATGAGTACTTCAAGTGCTATGGATCCTTATTGGTAGCCTTTGGGTCGCGGCTACGACTAACTTACGACTGCGTGGACATTCTCGGCATGGGTGTAAGAATTTGTCGCCCCAGACGTTCGATGATGGAGAGGAAAGGCTGGGCAAAGAAGGACAAGGACAAGCCGGGACATGCTCACGCGCTTCTGGCTCGCGAGGATGTTTACCGCGCATCGCTATGATGGAGCCCATCTCCCGGTCTCGCCGGCCAACCTCATTTCAGCGAATGGTGGCGAGTTCCTCCAAGTACCGCAGCTGTTGCGCACACCGACTTGTACAGCTCTCTCTTTCTCCACGTCACTCCCTAATTCGACCCCGCCCATGCCGACTCCAACCGCAAATACCGGGACGAAGAGACCAGTCATGACTCCGGCCCAGACTTTTCTCGATAGTTTCTTCTTACGACTACCAGTTCGACGAAGATGAGAATATCTACGATTCTTCGCGTCTCTTTCGTGGCAAAGACGACAATGGAGGGATGGCGAGGAGGAGTGGGTTGTTGGAGAGGTTAAAGAGGTGGACGGGCCGCACTCTAATGCGGTTGGACGGAGTGGTGGGGAGAAGAATTTGGTGAGAGGGACAGAGAGAGGAAGGACGCTGAGCCCGCGGCCAGCGTGCTTTATCCGCATTCCCCGCAGTCTCAGTCTCATTCGCCTCTTCCCCGGTGGGAGTCGTATAAATCGATCACGGACAAAGTGGAGACGTCATCGCTGGCTTGCGTCAGTACCAACACTACTGTAAGCACATTCGCCAGCTGCAGAAGTTAGTGGTGGAGTTTGGGGCAAGACGAGAGGGAGGAGGCCTGAGCTCGAAGCTAGCATCCTGTATTCCCAATCACCGACACCGACTGGGTCTCGGTCTCCCTACTCAGAGTCGTATAAATCGATTGGAGACGAATTCGAGACGTCATCACTGGCTCAAGTCGGTACCGGTACGACCACCTCAGGCACGTCGCGGTTGTCTTCCAAGACCACGACGCGGAGCTCGCACTCGAGCTCGAGAAGACACTCAAACTCCTCCAGACGCTTAACGCAAACCGGTTATGGACACGGGAGAGCCGAGTCGGATGTCACCATTCAACTCCCGCTTCCCTCGTACACTCTTCCAGCGAATGGTAGAAACTCTATTGGGGACGAAGATGGAGAGACGTTCACAACCATACCAACACGCGTTGCTCGACGCTCGATTGAGGTCGAAATCTACGTCGCCTGTGAAACAAGCCCTCCCCATATCAGCTCCCGCCGAGCCTTCTTTCCTCTAAAACGATGTCGAAACTCATACCACTCCACGCCTCATACCGCACTCGGGTCCACTCCCACGCGTAGACTCCACAACCCTCCCACTCTCTCCTCCACTCTTGTCCTCCCCGCCGCTCGAGCTTAGTCTGATGTTCACGAGCTTTCTGACTTTTAGCCAGGACGCACGTCCTGCTACAAGGATGTGCGGGGAGGGGAGACGCGGTTTCGCACTGGTCGACCCACCGGTTCGTCAAGGTTACGGGTTACGATTACAGGACGCGTTGCCGGTGCTCGATTCGCTTTATTCACCTACCGACTCCGAGTTGAGAAACGTACCTCAAGGCGACGAATTGTGTTTGAACGCGTCAGGGCTTATCCCAATGATCCCAACTATCAGAACTGGTACGGAAAAGGACTTGAATAGACCTAGGAAACTCAAGAGCACTCCGAGACGTGTCGGTTCACCCGGGTTGGCGAGCTCGAGGGATAAAAGTCTTTCTTGTCCACCAGCTCCAGCGTCATCCATATCGACATCGACACCAACACCAACACCGAGAGCTGTGGGTAGGGTCTTAACGAGGAAACCGCCCCGTGGTGCTCATGGTGATCAAGTTCGTGCTTCCGAGTCAACGGAGGATGGTCATGGTGTGGGGATGGAGTGAGAGGATAGACTGCGTTCCATACTTGGGTGTATTCCTGCAGACAAGTGTGAGAGGCTTGGTCGGCTTTACCTTTCTTTTTCCATCCTCGTAAAGCTTTTCTTCCCTTCTTTTTCGACCGTGGCGAGCATGTGTATTTTCCGTTTGACATGCGTGTTCTTCAACGAAAAATGTCACTGTTTATGGACTCTTGACAGTTTCCCGAACGTTCGCGCTGGGAAAACCATGCATTGGATGAATCTTTCGAGATTTGACATAAGTGGCGCGGAGAAATCTCGGAGAATGACCCAGAATCCGTTTCATCCGTCCTCCCTGGAGCAATCATGTCGTCAGCCAATCACTTCATGGAAATCCTCGATCGAAGTAACGTCTACGATGTCCTTTTCGACCATTCGTCGCCTGCAACGATGTACCGTGTTGGTTGGACTTGCTGGATGGCACGACGAGCCGTGCAAGATTACTCGCGACGCACATTCAACATCAACAGACATCTTCGACGATTCTTCGACGATCCGATTGGATTCAGAAGTTTGCAGGCTCAAACAGGAACTCTCATTTCAGGTGCATTCGCACACCGATTCCTCGATCGAACACTCTGTGACAAATCGCGTCTTGAGTTGTATACCTACCCTCAACACGCTGCGGAAGTTGGGCGATGGGTGATGAGAAACGGCGGGAAGGGATATCGATTCAAAGCCCTACGTGGTCAGAACCGGGATTTTGACGTTTGTGTGACTGAGTCCTTAGACTGGGGATCGGACTCGGACGGGGACGATGACTGGGACGTCAACTTGGAGGGAATACGAAATCTTCTGACATTCGTAGCGGACGAAGACGTGTCACCTCTGACAGTTCGAATTATTGTCTCTCCATTTTCACCTTTAATGATTCTGCTCCACCAATGGCACTCCAGTAAGTTTAAATTTTTCTTTCGAAAGGTTTACTGAACAATATTGATGCCCCAGCCGCATTCATGAATGTCATAACATTTTCGGCGGCTTATTCATCACATCCCTTCGCGACATTCGAGGAGAGAAAGAGTCTGGCCATTGGATACTCAGAAGAACATTGGATGATTGATCGGCGAATAGGTTACGACGTGATCGATAGTGCGCTAGCTCTGGAGCGGAGGCCAAGCAAATCGTTCATTTTGCGAGACCGATGGGCCGACGATGAGTTGAGCTGGGTGCTTCCGTTTGACATGTCTGGTGTTTCGTGGCCCAAATTGTCACCAAAGATATCGCAACTCTCATTCGATCCATTCTCCGTGAACGGTTGGGGATTAGTTCGTTTTGAACACTCCGAAGTGCGACACAATACCTACCTGTCGATCGATCAAGAAATATTCAAATTTCAATATTGTTGTACTGAGTCATTCTACGAGGACGTGAAGGATACTATCCTTGCAGTGGTAGAATCGGAACGAGCCGAGCGTTCCAACGATCGCGATTGGTCTTGGTAAATAACATCAATCCAAACGCTGTTGTTATTCTAATTTTTAAATGGGATTTTAGGTATGACGAGGTTCTTTATTATCACAAAAGAAGGAAAATCGTGAATCTTCAAGTGAAGAATTGACTGTGCATCACACAGTAGTCGGAAATAAGCATTTTGGGAACGGTGGTTACCGGGTTTGAGCGGGTCTAGAAACTTAATGGTCCTTGTCGGGGAACACCATTTCGCGGGGTAATAACCATCGTCGCCTTCGGAATCGTAGCAGTGCTTATTCAAATCTTCACTGAGTTCGACCATCCCACGTCCATTCAATTGGCGATCATTGTGATCGACGATAGTCAGTGGTTCCGGGATCACGCGACGGCGGATTATGAGTGGAGAAGTCCTTGCGAACACTCCAGGTATACTATTTGCGTAGTAAGGTCATGTCGAGTGATCCTATGTGTGGTCACGCGAACAGGCGCTTCCATAACATGTCGAAAGCGTTCACACTCAATGATTGCGCCTCAATATTACTCGGTGACGCAATCACCGCGACGGACTAGATAAATGTGTCACGAGACGTAGGAGTTACCATCGTCATCAGACTTTTTTCTTCGATTTCAATGGCATTTTTGCGTTGCTGAAGAACTCGAACTAACATAGCGTACACATAAAGAACCGATAGCGTGTCTGAGTGCCAATGAATTTAACACACATTACATCAGTGAGAAGAATAGCGAGGATGTGTTGGTAGCGGTCTGGAAATATCGGGTAGTACAGGACTGCTAGAGTTCTCATCAGAAAATTGACCCTTGCCGGCCTCCTCAGCGGGATTTGACGGCAAAAGCGTTACCGAGGACGAACCAGACAAAATAGAGCCGTCGGAGGAGAAGTGACTTGCAGGGACGTCGGGAGTGCGTCTCCGTGGGCCACGGGGGGATGAAGTCGGGGAAGGTGTTCGTGATAGCGCTGCAACGCCACGGGACCACAACCAGGACGACCACGATACACTGGAAACTCCTGACACTCCTGTTCTTCTCGTGTCATTTGAGTTTCCAGACATAGTACTGTTTGGTCGTGGCGGGTCATGCAGTGGGAGGTCCATAAATCTGCCATGATTGTGTGTTAGCGAAGGAAGATATGCTTTCAAATCGACGCACATTGACGTTGTGCTATATCCCTGACCAAGAAACGGCAGCCCTGCAAGGATGGTTGAATCCCTTTTGGCCAACGAAGCGACTTCGGAATATTTGTCCTGGCGGAGCACTTCTGCCTTTTCCGGGTCATGCGAGAAGTACGCCGGCGTAAATTTGACGTCTTCCAACGCATCAAGCACTTGAACTGAAAGAAGGATCAGCCAATAGAAGGTGTGGGGGATCCATCGGGAAAATACCATAATGCGCAAGGCCTTTGCCGAAGTTAAATCGACATATAATGCCAAGAACCGTTGAAGTGACAAGGAAGATGAAGGTTAGAATGTTCAGGCTAGCAAAGAATGCCCATGTTGAAAAGGTATATTGGTAGAGTGGATTCGACAGGGTCGTTGCCCATGTAACGGAAAGGGCAACACCCGAAACGATGAATACCAGCATGAGCTTCCTTCGCTCGCGAAAAATCACCTTCTGACCCTACAATAAAGTAAGCAAACTACGTTGTGGTAATCTTCAAATCGCAATACATACCAGGAAAATCCAAGGGAGATTAGCCTAGAAAGTAATGTAAGTCGGATGGCAGTGGAAAACTTGTCGAGGCAACATACCAACATGCAGGTGAAAAAAAGTACAAACACCACCGCCGTAGAGCCAGCGTGTTTCCGTATGACACCCGTCAGCAATTCATGAATCCATAGGATGCTCGAGGTGACAAGCAAGATCGCAGAGAGGTTCAAACACATGCAGAAAGCGAGACAGATCTGTAATGTTAGCATTAGTGGTCGTTACCGCGCCTCAAATAAGAACAGTTGCGGTACATGCCTTGTACATATTGTGCACTTCCTTCGTGGCACCTACACGCCGGAAACCCTGGTGTCGGAAAACCTGCAGATTTTCGTTGAGACGAAAACCACGTATCGCCAAATGCATAGCACCTTGAATACCTTGAACGATAGGAATACAAACGCAGGAAAAAAGACGCCACTGAGAATGGCGTTTAACATCTTGGCAATATTGATTGATCAGGCAAGATTGATCAAGAGAGCAACAGGTAACGAACCGTTCGTTTTGATCTCGACGCCATTGCGGCAGGGATAAGCTCAATGCCATTACATGCACCATCCGTAATCTCTCGGACGTGGATCTTCACGCGTGTTTTCGACAATACCACTTGACTGATTGACCATCCAAAACCAATAGTATTGCCAAGTAATGCGGCGACTCTGAAAATCAGGATTAATGTCAATAGATGTTACGGTACGTTGTAGAGATTCGTGTACAAGTGAGGGATAGAGTCATAAATGATCTAAAGGCAATGATGGATTTGGAAGTATTATAACCTATAGTGTACCTACCGCTGAAATGGACATTGCAATTACCCAAAGGCGGAATACGATGATTGTGAGATCTTCTCTCTGCACGTTTCGAAATCTAAATAAGACAGATGAGATGAGTGGCAGAGCAAGAAAATGAGGATACGGACTCGATGTCTGGCCAAGCAATGGCATCGATACAGCTCAGTGGCAGCGTGACGGGTTGTGGATGACTATCCAATCCTGTCACGGTGAGACCATCGATGCCACCCGAAGAGTTGAGTTGTGGTTGGATGTCAATGCCACGGGTTTGTAAGGTCTGAAATCGTCATAAATAAAAAGAAGAGGCGAACTGCCTAAACACAGACCCTACGATGGATAGAGTCTTGCGAAATTTCCCGGACCTTGAATATGAAACTGGAGCCACGCCGGGAGTGATTGGAGAAAGGAGGTTCGTAAATGTCAGGAGGGTTATCACCATCGGAAGGGTAGAACGGAGCTGTAGGGTGAGGAAACGATGGATATGATGGTGGGGTGTGTGGAAATGGTGATGTAGGGGTGGTTGGCGGAGTAACAGTCCCATTTGCAATTGGTGAGATCGCAAGTTCGAACGAACTGCCAGCCACCCGACAGTTTCTGATTCCGCGAAAGTCGTCACAGATCAGGACGGTGTTGTTCGGGAGTAGGAAACCAAATCTCCGCGGAATCTTTGCTTGCTCGATGAGCGACGAGAATCGAACGCTTGTTGAATGGTCATCACGAAACATGAGTGCTTGCGACACGATTTGAAACAGGCAATACACAATTGTAAGGAGGAGGTAAGTAGTCAAGCATGGCGACAGTCCTATGCGTGTATACTGGCAATCGTGTGGGTAGTCGAATGGCAGAAGTTAAAGAAAACCGCGTAACAAGACTTACAAGGTTCGATCGAAGATGGAGGAGTCTGGGAGTTTCCAATCCTCTGAATTTTTTATGCCTCATTGTGAGCCAGCACCGTCAGCCCGAAAAGTGTGGTTAGGGAACAAGGTGGCGGTCGACAGTAAGGTAAGAAGTCGGCGCGGGGCGACGAGGCTGTCGTCGGGAACAGTAACACAAGAGACGGGAACGGATATGTGCGCCGGACATATTTGGAACTTATTGGTAGAAATAGTCTAAATCGGTCCAAGGTTATAACCGCCGCACATAATTGTAGACATAATTCACATAGGGCAAACAATAAAAGCGTGGAACCCAATTGGAATATGAGCATCGGACATATCCGAGCACATATCTCTTTCTCCTCCAATCGGGTGCGATGCCGAACAAATGTTTCACGGATATGTCCAATGCTCACATTCCGAATGAGGCCCGTGCTTTTATTGTTTGCCCTATGTGGATTATGTCTACAATTATGTGCGGCGATTATAACCTTGGTCCGATTTAGACTATTTCTACCAATAAGTTCCAAATATGTCCGGCGCACATATCCGTTCCCGTCTCTGGTGTAAAATAGTAAGGGCATCCGTGACCGCGTGACGCACGTGACTCCATATTTTTTCCCAACAACAGGATCCTGACGAAGCAGAAGCTCCCGATCCTGTCGGTCCATTGAATGCGTAATTGAACACCTCAGCGACCAGGTTTTACGACGCAAACAATCACGACCAGTCTGTAAACCAGGGTTCAGTCCTGAACACAGGTCGCTATTTTTTTTGATTTAACAAAAACAATTTTGTCGCAGATCGGCAGAAGCAATGGGAAGGCCAAGAAGGTTGCTGCGGTAACACAGGTTAAGTCCGAGTTTTTTCACAGGAGCAATTAAGGCTTGGGTTGAGAAAGATAATACAAAAGGGATGATTGGTGGAGTCCCTGAGTATGCAAGACAGGCGGTAGACACCTGCCAACCATCATTGGGGAACGTTTTCGACATGTCCAAAGCCAAGCCAACCCCTTGCTTCGATACAGTCCATCAAATTGTTTATGTTCAATCCTCCAAAGTGGCAACAAACTTGGAGGAACGACGAAGACCACGATAGAGGGGAATGGAAGCACTGGACGCAGTTGGGATGCATGGGAACAACGAAACTGATTCTACGCAGTATTCACCATGCCATATTAGTGACGGGGAGATGCGGGACTGGATATCCAAGTCCAAATGCCAGCAATGCAGAAGAATCATGCCAGTGACGTCATCCCTCGTGGTAACTGCATGGGACCCTGACGCGGTAAGCAGTCTTCGTCTGGTTGTCTTTCAGCTGTTCAGGACTAGGCGCGCGCATTCCAGCATCAAGTGATTGGCGTTACGATGCTCTCCCATCGGTGTCGGGCTTGTCGCAAGGAGTATTCCACGGCCGTTTGAGGCTATGATCTCTCTTGCGAAATTACCTTACATATGGGCAGCCAGAGTCTGTGCTTCGAGTTCCACTTTCCTTGACCTTGGCGATCTCAGCTTCAATTCACATTGGCCACTGCCAAAGTCTTCATGTTCGTTTGTCCTGCAAAGTTCTTGCGACAATCTAACGAGACTGTACGACAATTAGTGAGCACATCTTTGGCCAAATCAGCGAGTCTGATCGATAACCCTGTGCCGCGAAAAACGTGCAGCATGCGTGCAAGCTGAATACATCAAGGCGCCTCATGAACAATCTTCGTCAAGTGCATTTCCCTTCCTGCACACATCACATCATCCTTCTTCCTAAGCGCGATGACCGATTCGATTTTGCCTACTACATTGGAGACACGCCTGGTTAGATACTTTATTCCCCATTCGACTACGTAACCATATATTCCTTCAGGAGCTTGGTGATAAAGACGTGCTCATTGCGTGAGTTTGGAATCTGATGCTCGCCCGTGATCTGTTGACACAATGATCCAATGTTCTCAGGGTGATGGGACCCACCGGGAGCGGGAAAACGTCCGTACGTGTCATGCGCCCCATTCCGGCTTGAGATTACAACCATCCCGACATCGCATTTCACAGTTCATCAACCTTGCGAGCGGATCAAATCTCGAAGTGGGGAAGACCGTTTCATCCTGCACTAGTATTGTCGCTGCTTCACGACCGTTCGATCTTGATGGTCGTCGAGTGACATTACTGGATACACCTGGATTCGATGACACTGAGAAGGAAACGAGCGAAATCTTGCAAACAATCGCGGTTTTCCTCGAGAGGCAGTGAGTTGACCTTCGGTGACGACAATATATCTCGATATTTCTGACATCGCTTTCGTTGGCAGATACAAAGCAGGCGTCAAGTTACACGGCGTGATTTACGTCCACCGAATCTCAGACAAAAAGGTCGGCAAGTCCTCGAAAGCGAATTTTTCTTTATTCCGAAGGCTGTGTGGCGACAAGACACTCCAGAACGTTATCATCATGACGAACATGTGGAGTGAGGTCACAGAGGATAATGGACTCGAAAGAGCTGAGCAGTTATTGGCGCTAGATGGGTTCTTCAAACAGGCTGTGGAGAGACACGCGCGCATGATCCACAACAAGATGGATACGATTCAATCTGCCCACAACGTCATACGAGCGATCCTCAAGAACATCCCGTTGGCGCTGTCCATCCAAACCGAACTCGTCGACGAACAGAGGAAATTTTCAGAGACTAGTGCTGGCCAGGAGGTCGACCGAAGGCTCACTGAGCAGGTGGCCCGTTATCATGCACAGCTTATGGAAATGGAGAAACAGATCGAAGAGGCTAGCGTGATGAACGACGAGGAGACAATGGTGGAGATAGCAGACGAGGCCGCGAGGTTGCGAGAAGATCTTGAGAGGTTGAAGAGGGAAAGGGAAAACCAGTCGGCGAACTACGAGAGTTTGAAGAATGATTTCGCGGCTGCTGAGGAACGGTGGAAGAAGGAAGAGTCCCGAATGAAGTCTGAATTCGCGGAAAAGGCGTGGCAGTCTAACCTGTACATGGTTGGCGTTGCGGCGATGGGTACGTGACCTTTTCCAGCATCGATGCTTGGTTTTCATGCCTTATCCAGTACTTCACCCTCGTCTTATCTAGGTATTCTAGTGGCGGACGCTATAACGGCGGTCACACTTGTGGGAATGAAGTGAAACTCCCCCACGATTGCCAGGATCGACGCCATAATGTGCGCATCGCAGCCGCTGTAAATATTATAGTGTTAATTGTCCACCTAGGGCAATGAACCTAACCCATTTAGTCCGAATTCGTTTTAAGATTGACGGTCGATATGCTCTATCGAGGTACTATCGACAGCTCTTCCAAGATCTTGTAATGTGTGCGAATCTCCTGCCTCAGAAATACATTGCCGTAAATTCAAAAATTAATTATGACTTGTCAAAAGCTCTGCCGTAAGTTAATGTGATGAATAGTCTCAATCCTCATGGCTAACACATGTAACTAATATTCAAAAGGGCACTGCACAAGTGCAACCCGTTCGCCTCGCCATCCTCACCTCTAGTCTGTTACAATGGCTATCGAGACGGGTACATATACGATCCAAATGTTATGCACCGGGCGTTCGTCTCTCAAAATGAAGAACATGCACTTGTCGCGGACGTAGATGGATACTCAGATTCCGAATCTTCGACAGAGAATTTGGGCAACCGGATGGTGAGCGTCCTCACATCGTGTGGTTTATCGAGAAATAAAGACGTTGTGGATCCAGATGTTGTGGATCATCACCCGGCATAGAAACGAGAAATATACCATCCAGAATGCGGAAACACATAAATTCGCGGGTTGCAGTTCCCTCCCAGAAATCGACGAGGTTGTCGACGCAAAGCGTTTCCGGAAGCAATGGGCAATCAAGGAGACAAGCGTTAAAGGCAGATATGTGGATGACTGGGTTGCCGTAAATAAAAACACTTTCGATGCTCATATAATCTCAGCGTCTTTACAACTGCTTCACATACGGATTTATTCTGGGGTTTCACTGACGGCGAACTGTCGACGCCCGTTAGTGTTGTGAAGACAACAATGACTTTTAATATTTGCTCACCACATCACATTAGGTTTCGCTCCGACACGTTCCTAACCATCCCAGCAACCAATGGACGTTCGAGGAAGTACCCCAAACCGATCCATCGGAAGAACAGAGACTGCGAGAGAAGCTGAGGACTTCCGAGGAGAAGTGTGCGGAGCTCATGGAGGAAGTTTCCCTTTACAAGCGGAGGCGAAGCAGCATGCTGGGATCGAGGTCGATCTTAGAGAACGATTACAATTGTCACGGCAAGCCGAGGAGACGAGGAGACTGGAAGATGCGGAGAAGTGGGAGTTACGAAAGAAAGAAATGAACGACGCCATGTCTCTTGCGATTGCCACTTCGCGGCGTGAAGACCGTATTAGGTTTGCAGCCAAATATAAAACAGAGGAGACCAAGTGGAAGAAGCGCGAAAAGGCGTTGACGGACGATTTGAATCGCGCGGCGGCGTATATCACGCAGATACAGTCGGGGAAATATGTTCCTAAGGCTAGTCAAGTGTGGGGAGTAATGTGATCATTTGTTCATCCAAATGATTGATCCTAATTGATATCTAATACAAGAATCTTGGTTGAGTTTTACGACCATGCGGAGAACAAGAGGATCACTCACATCTTCAATGCTTTTCCGACACTCCGGCGACTCCCACGTTTTTCTCCAATTCAACAAAATTTCGTGCGTAGTCACCTTGTCCGTGATTCGTGCTGCTGGATTCGACATCTACCGCCTTCTTCGAGGGTGTCTTGTGACCAACGATGCCAACTCCACGAAGGAAAATCACCGCTAAAATCGCACCTGCCATGCGACCAAACAAATAATTGTAAAACATTCTGCGGACCTCGAGAAACTGCCTTTCAACGAACCAAATATCGGAAATGCGAACGCAGTCCACTGAGCGGCCCGGTACGATTTCAACTGTGCGGGAGCCGGCGCATCCTGTAAAGAATGGGCAGTGTCGTATCCTAGCTTCGCCGCTTCTCGTCGGAGGACTCGGTTGTGCACAATAGTCGTGATAGCCAGTCCGAACGCCGTCCCAAGCTATACGAAAAATATAGATAGTTTTCAGTTTCGTTTTGGTTTCTCCGAGCAAAGTGATCTGACCTGTGTCAATGTCTGGAACAGTCCGCCAGCCAGACTCTGTTCATGAGGCAATGAAATCATCGCTATGAATAAAGTTCCAGAGGCGTATACGAAGTCAGCGCCGATGACCGATGTGATGGCAGCCGGGAATCCGAATGCCCAGTAAATGCTCGCTGGATTGATGACGGCGAATAAAAGGCAGGCGATACCGGTGAAAACCGTTCCAATGACTAAATGGGAAATAAACAATGGTAAGAGAGATCAGAAAAGATTAGTTGAATAATCCCTTACCGATGAGAACGACCACGTCTAAACGACCGATGAAGAGCGCGACAATAAAATTGCACGCAACGCCTGTTACTAGCATTGGTAACATGCGCAGTGCACCTCCCACTGGGGATAAATGAACGTAATCCTGGTAATAAAGCTAAAGCGAATGAAAGAGCGCATGAACAAGAAATGTAACCAATTTCGAAGAAAAGACCAAACCTGAGCCCAGAAAGCGAACGATATGAACCCCGCCAATTCCAGGAAGGCGATGAGTTGCATGACCGCAAACTTGCCATTTGATCGAGACCACATGCTCAGCTTCATGAGAGGTGGTCTTTGATGACCCTCAGCGTGTTCGAGATAGTGTTGCCACCATATGAACACGCCGATACATATGACGCCTAAAATCAACAGGGCGACAATATCTGAACGACTTATTACTCGAGAAGTTCGGAAGTTGAAAATTGGTGATGCTAACATGGCGTCTTCCATCCCTGTGGTGCCAATTCGCCTTGACCGAGCACAAACGTGATTAGAACCAGACCCGTGGTGACAAGTGTTGCGCCAATCCAATCGACGCGCCTATCCTCTTCCTTTGATGGCGGGTCCGCATCAATGGTGAAACACCCTCCTATAAAACACAAAGATGCAAGGCCTGCTCCGAGGAAAAAGGTGGCGCGCCATGAGGCTCTGTCCATCCGTTCACTAGTCACAATCAGCGTTCCACGCCGATATGGAAAGCGACAAACGGTGCAAATTCCGTCAGAACTCCGCCTATCTGAAGACCAACGGCACCTCCGATTGGTGCACCAACCGAAAAAGTAGCAAAAGCAAGAGATCTCGCTCTGGACGGCGGGAATGCGTGTGCCAGAATACCAATCTACAAAGACCATTGAATTGTGAGTTGAAATTTTCGTGAAAACGAGACGTACGGAGGCGGGGATCGTTGCAGCAGGTCCTAAACCTTGAAGCGCTCGCAAAATATCCAGAGCAATGACGCTCTTCGTAAATCCGCACGCTAAAGAAAAGAGCCCTAACCAAAATACACCGAGGAGGAAAGCCTTTTTCCGTCCGTGGAGATCAGCAAGTCGACCGAAAACTATCAATAGGCAACCCTAAAATACCAGCTGAATGAGTCTGGATGGTGTAGACGAGATGGCTCACGGATGATAGTGAGAAGGCGGATACGATCCATTGTAACTGGTCCTCTTGGACGTTAAAGTCCCGACCAATAGCCGGGAGTGCAGTAGTCACCGACGACGACGATATCTACGAATGGGCTTCAAGTTAGTACCATTCGATTTCTCACTCTGGAGAATGCTCACGTTCAATATCATCGCACAGGTGGTTGTCAAGACTAAACACACCGACTTCGCAGTGCTTCGAGCAAGGTGGTGTTCATCTTTGCTCGGCTCATTTGGTGCGCTCTCCGTCACCTCTTTCTCCATGAGATCAGGAAGAGAGGAGAACGGTGTCTCCGACTCTTTAAGTGATACTGCGGTGTAGGGAAACGACGCATGAAAGAGTTTACGCGCCTGACAAAGCCACAACGTTCGGCTAGCCGCAAAATACCGTCGGGCCGATATTCCGGTCCGAATTTCACCGAAAACATGGGTGTCCCAATATGGTATGTCATGGATTTATATGCACTACTATACGATTGGTCCTGCTTTGCAGAAGATTACGGAATATGAGCAACAGAAGTATTTCTGTTAAAATTCATCGAGAGTTTCACTGCGATACATAGGAGAGACTTGTGATTATTGATCTGAAAACCAATTACGTTCATTTTAAAGTAACAATAAAACCACGAAACCCAGACATCGGAGGGAGGGGGGGACACAACAGAACACATCACATCACAGGACTGGCAGGACAGTAGACACAGAGATAAGGGAAACAGAACACGAGTGAAAACGGGGACGAGACTGGTGGAATTGTGGTGACGGTTTAGGAGAGCAAGTGCGTAATGTAAACGATTGATAAACAGCAGAGAGAATAGGAAAGAGAAAGGGAGAGAGAAAATAAGAAAACGATACATGCATTTTTCATAATGAAAGGACGATGGTGGTGGTGGTGGTGGATTTGTTCGGCGAAGAGATAGATAGATAACACACGATGCGCAGAATGGATGGACAGATAGACCGACGAGGATAGTCACATACACAGAGGAAATGTAAAGCGGGGACGATCGACGAGGAGAAGATACGAGACGAATGGAAAGGAATTGAAAGGACAGGCGATCGATATATAGACATGATTAGTGATGCTAGCGAAAGCGAAAGTGTAAATGATTGGTTTTGATTTGATTCTACAACTTGGGGATTTGTTTCGTCTGTCTTGTTCTTCTCATCGTCGTCGTCGTTTGCGGGCAGGATAGATGTTCGTCGATTGTGCGCATGTATTTTTTTTGCGGGGGATGGGTGGGAGGTCAGATCAGCCGGGAGCCTTTGAGATTGGCTTTCAAGATAATATCGCGCACTGGGGTTACGTGGCATTAGTTGTGTGCGAGAGAGAGAGAGAGAGGAGGGGAGGACGGACCATCGGCGATGATCTTCGATGTGTTTCGTGTATCGGTAACGGATGTAAGATGGACTATCAAGAGAAGGGTTGAGTTGAGCTAAACGCTAGGAAGGGCGATGAGAACGCACTGTATAGCTCGCGTTCCTTGTTCGGTCGATGTGATTGGTGAAGGGCGCCAAACTTATTGCGGAAATCTAAGAGGTAAGGACGGTCGTGATCAATGATGATCGGGAATGAATGGATGGGTTAAGAATGAAGACGACGTACATTTGGACACGGAGTCGTAATCATTTGGCCGATCGCCGTAAGAGATCATGTGGTCTCGTAAGAGCACGCCTGCATTCAACTTCGCCTGTAACCACCGCCACCAAATGAACACTCGTTCCAAACGAGAAGAAAAACAAGGTAAGACGAACCCTCAATAAATCACACTTGTTCAAGAACAAGATAATATTAACATTCGCCAGCAGCTTATTCGCCGCCAACGACCTCCACAGCAACAGCGAGTCCTCCAGCCTATTCACGCGCGCGTCCTCCGCGAGCACCTGGTCGAACGCGGAGATCGGCGCAAGGAAGATGATCGCGTTGACGTCGTCGAAGTACGGCGCCCACGTCTGCCGCTGGTTCCGCGCGCCACCGACGTCGTAGATCTTCCACTCGATGCCGTTGTGCCCCTTGAGCGTGAAGGTGTGCTCGATGACGCCGAGCGTCTTGAGCCGCGCACGCAGGACGTCGCCGTCGGTCGGGATGTACCGCTTCGCTGTGATCCGCTCGATCTCGTCGAGGTAACTGTTATTTTGTCGAATTCGGTTAGAGTCTCGTTGTGGGCAGTGCGAAGAGGACGGGGACGTACAAGCCGCTGCTCTCTTCCATGCGTACACGGCGCCGCGCCAGCGCGGACCGCACCTCGCTATCCCGCCATAACGCCACCATACCATATTCACCATCTGCACAAGCATGGAGGACATGCACAGGATCATCGGGATCCTCCCACCACCCTCTAATCTCGCCCGTATGCTCGCTCTTCGTCCCGCTCACCGCGATCCGGCCTCCGATCGCAAACGTCTGCTTCCACTTGCTCGTCGGCCGTAACGCCAGCTCCTTCGACGTCGACGCACCTACTGAGCGCGCGCGTGGGAGCGTGTGGTGTGAGGAGCCATACCCGTTCCCATAGCTGTTGGGATCGGGGGTCGGGGTGGCGTAGGGAGGGAGGAGAGCCGGGTCGAGGTGGGTGGCTTCCTCGTCGTCTGGACATGCGAGTTGGCGCATTAGCCGAGTTTCTAGCGCGACGAGGGGAGCGAGCCGGGCCGCGTAGCGCTCGAAATGCCGTTGTGCGGCGTCGCTGAACGCATTTGGTGTCCCAGGCCGGTTGGCGTAATGGAATTGAGAGTTCGATGACGAGGTGGCGCTGCTCATCGACTCGTCGGGGTTGTCATCTGTTGTTGGCGGTAATAGCGCCTCGAGGATGCGGCGGATGGAGCGGAGGAGGTTGAGATAAATAACAGAGCGCCATGCTATCCGCTCAGCGTGAAAGGCGGCGGGCGTATGCAGCAGCTGGAATTCTAAACGAAATAACAAGTCAGCACACAACACAAAAGAAAATCCTGGAGTGGAAACAAAAGGAAAAAGTATAGCGTCTAACGCACGTTTCAAGGTCGTGCTCTTGCCACTCTCGCTCTGGCCCAGCAGCAGCACCTTGACGCACTCCTTGTGTTTCCGCAGCGCCATCCCGTCGCGCTTCAGCTGCTCGTCGATATCGTTCGACCGCTGGATCGCCTCATACTCCTCCTGCAGCCGCCGCTCGCGCTGTTCGGGTGTTTCGTTGGGTGGTGGGAGGAGCGCGGCCGTGAACGGGTCGGACGACGAGCGGGGGCGGAGGACGGCGGATTTGGAGGGCATTGGGGACGTCGTGGACGACGGTGAGCAACGGGTAGTAAAGAGCCGAGTCGCGCTCACTGTGGGAATCTATCCCACATTCGGAACATAGCCTTGTCTGCGGCCCACAAATGCCTCCAACTATCTCTTCTGAGCCCCGACCTGTGCAGAACAACGTCATTAGCGCTGAAAGAACAACGACGGGAACGTCGCCTAATTTCTTGTCGTCGGCTGAAGTGACACGGTGAAGCACGTACCTTCAGCTGTCTTCAACGCCTGAAAAGGGTCACCCACAGGGTGACTTCAATGAAGGTAAAGAAAGGGCTATCGCACCTACTCCTCTCGCAATACGGTGTGCTATATAGCACAGACCATGAGGCACCGAAGAATTGACACCCACCATGATAGAATGATAGGCGATGACACAGGTGGAGTTCCCATCAAACCTGATCTCCCACTGATTGCCAGGATCTCGAAATATATATGTACTGCACGGGCCACGACCCCACCACCTCCATCAACTTACGTTCCAATTCAATTTTTTTCTGGGGTACGGATCATACTACCGGTATAACCGTGACACAATGCAATCGCTACTCCGTGGTCCCCCGCGGGTGTGTATCTACTCTCGCGAACCAAGCTTGGAATCCATCATACTCCAAACCACGTTCGAAGCTGACTCCTGCGAAAGTCTTTCACCTGCGAATCTTTGGCTTCCCTGATGATGGTCGCACCTGAACAAAGAAGAGAAATCACCCCTGCAACCCCATCATTATTCTAATATCGCAGATATTAAGCTTTGATTTCTGCGGTAGTCATATGATTATCCCGCGGACGATTTATTCGGGCTTTTCGACCCGTCCTCCCGCCTTATATCTCTCTCGTCTTCGCGGCCATGATTTCCTCGCTTTAAACTTGCCTCTCGAGTAGAAACTGCGACAATCGTGCACCATTGCTCAAAGGCGGCGCTTGCCGAAGACTCTTCACCCCATTTATGGTCCTCCTAATTCCCGAAGGCATCAAAATTCCGATCCTTCTGCGGGTACAAGCGGTTCAAAAATTACTTCGAAAGCTGGCTGCGGAATGCGAGAGTCCCGTTACAGTCGCAGGACCAGGACGATCGTGGGTTCTCATCATCATCATTGACACCCCGCAATCGGACTAGCACCAGCACTAGCACTTCGATAAGTGGTCTGGAACTAACGAACTCTGAGGTGCCAACATCGCCTCCCTCTTTCTATCCCTCGGCTCCGTATTCAAAGTTCTGATCTCGGCGCTATCTACCGCTGGGTCGCACCGGATACATATATGCTGACCGACGCCGCCCGAACGGCTTGACCGCATGGGAACCCGAGTCGGTGAGTTCAACGAATCCAAACGAAGAGACGATCTTTTTGCTGCATGCTCTTCCACGCGCTCCTGCTCTCCCCGTCATCCGTCCATTTCTCACTGAGTCATCCTCCACCTGCATGCTTGCCTGGTATTCAAGCCGTATCCCTGGTATTCAACCTGTACGTCCAATCGACACCCACCCACCAACCCTCCCGTCTGTTCCTTCGTTCGGCGATGCGATTGGTTCCTGCTCTCGATTTATGTTACTATGAAACCGGCTCCACTCGTGCTACTCAAGCAGCATGCATATGGTTTGGGAAACGTATCTCATCCCCCACTTCCCCACCTGCACACTTGCCTGGTATTCACGCCGTATCCCTGTAGTCGCCCGGTACGTCAAATCGAGACCCACACCCACCCACTTTCCCGTCTTTTCCCCCGTTCGGCGATACGACGCTTTCCTACTCTCCTTTTTTCTCTTTCCATCAAAATGGCTCGAAATCGCGGTACTCGAGCATGCATACGGTCTGGTAGACTCTCCGTACCCGAAATCGGGACGAAGGGCGTCTTACAAACTAGTTCGAAGTTGAAGCTATACGATTTTGGTCACGCGTCTCGATGGGGTATGAAGTTGGCATTTCGTGGTTTGTTGTCTTTTGGGGCTATTTGCTTGATCTGGTGCTCTCCCTTCCGCTCTTCTCGGTCGTGGCCTGGTCGAACGGACTCTAATTACCTTCAGGAATAAGCAAAATGACAGTAAATTCTATTTTCGATGTATATCATTGGGTGACTTCCCGTAACAATATTTTAATCTAGTGCGACAGTTCAGATTATCAAATGTCCAATGGGACCCTCATACACCTGATTGGCTGTGACTTCTGCCCTACATCAGCATTCCGCGACCATCTTATTGAAAAGCTCTCGTTCCGTTATTCCTCGTTACTCCCTCTTTCACGGCATAGTTCCGAGAAGATCGGCCCTGACATTCCAGTTCGCCCAAAAACGAATGAGCGCCGTCGTGGTCGGTCCCCAGTGCATTCCACATCGCTACGATTATCCTTTTCGTTCTTCCCTTCCGGTTGTATTCAATTCCCTCAAACGAGCGCCGTCATGCCTAATATATTCGAATCCACGCAACTTTTCTTAACGCCACACTGCTTTCCACGTCGATACGATCATCCATTACGCTCTTCGGTTCTGGCTGCATTCAATGCCCCATAAACTAACCCCATCTTGCCTCACATATCCGGATCTCTGCTACTTAACGCCACATTGCTTTTCTACAACGCTGTGATTATGACTTCCGTTCTTCGGTTCGGATTGCATTCAATGCCCCGAAAACTAACGCCGGCATGCCTAACATAGCCGAATCTACTCTAAATTTCTTAGCGCCCCACTGCATTCCCACGTCGCTGCGATTATCTGTTCCGTTTTTCCGTTCGGTTTGCATTCAATGCTGTATCGAATTCAGGGCCCGGTCCTTATAACTGGCCACGGTTCCCTTCTTTCTCATCACTCTGCTTGATGCCTTCAAAGAAATCTCTGATCTCAACTGGACAGTGCGTCTCAATTTTAGTCCCCTCCACTGCACACCCACTTTACTTACAAGTCCCAAGGCTTGTTTCACTCACAAGAATATGTTGCGGCGCCGCGCAAGGTGGATCAACGTCTGTGTTCGCGTGAGCGGTCTAAGACTTCTGTCCCTTTCATCTCGAATTTTTGGCCAAAGTGAAGTTACCCTCGTGGACTTTATGTGCGAAGTCCTGCTCGACGCACACGTTTGTCCTACTGTCCCCGCGACCGGCTCTGGGACATCCACGAATAGGGCAGATCCAATACACTTGGATCCTAGTGAGTGCTCATGACCCCAAGGATTCTTCTGCTGGAACCTAAGCTTTTTATTCTAAGATGTAGTGATGCATCTTCACCATACGTTTTCCAGAACATTGTTCGAATCCCACTTTACCCATTAAATCAATATCTGATATATTATCAGGCTGAATGATGCCCTCACCCACTCGTCCATGAGCTGGAATTTACTCAACGTGATTCGTACAATTGGTTCCCACATAGAGAGTGGCGAGAGTCGCGTGGAGGTACTGAAAGAAGCGCTCCGTGCAGCGGCAAGCAAGGAACAGACCATGTATCGACTATTCGCCACTTATCGCACTTATCACACCGGGCCGATCCGTCTATTGCCTACCACGATGAATGGACGGCCTGCTGTCCTCAGGCTGGTGTTCCTACAAACTTGAACCGTTTATTGGGATGATCTGGGAATGTCTGGCAGCTGCTTGATTGAGATATTTGGACCACCATGTTTGACGAAATAAATGAATATGTTGACCTGTGCTTGAACGCTTGGGAAATCGGCGAATTCGACAAGAGACCCAGTTTATTACGTCATCAGATGTATTGACATGTGCTCTTCAGCCTCATACAAGCAGCAACGTAGGATGCTAGTTTATGGTACTGGAGACATGAGATGCGATTCCTCAAGTGTCCAAATTTTTTTAGACCTGTTATCCCAACATATTCCCATTAACTCGAAAAATCTGATGGAATAACTATATTATAAAATGAGACACACTCCGATCGCTTCCATGCCTATCGCTTCAATGCCTGCGGATTGCACACCGTCATCTTCTACGCTCAATTATCACAATTGAACCCATCAAAAGGTCTCTGAGAGTCAGGGATTATGAGCGGTTATCCTGGGACGGTAATGAGAGAAGCTCAATGCCTGCTTTATCATCGACGGATCGTGGGCGAGGAACCGGTAGTAGAGAGTGAGTGTTCGCCGGACGACTATTGCTGAAAAACCACGTATCAGAATACAATTCGGAATGCATAATATGAATATTCGCGATAATTAATGTCTCTGATTTTCTTCCAGGTATGCGTGCATATTGGAACCACCCACCACTGAGATTGGACTACAAAGATGGCATAGGTCGTCCCAGGGAATATAGTACTGTTGTACGTATTACACTGACCCTAGAAGACCGACTGGTCGAATATTTCACACCATTACGTATACAAAGAATCGAAGACATACCGTATTGGGATATGTTTTCGGTCAGGTTCGGATCGGACCTTCGGCCCGATCTTTTGAGCACCGACTATTAGCCGAACGTTCAGGCTTTGTCATGCACGCATAAACAGTTTTTCAATGTCAACCAAAGCGTTGTTTTCCTCCCTCGCCAGTAACGCTTTAAGAGTGGGAGAGGTCATTCTCCTGTTCTACCCATCTCATGAAGAAAGAGGCGACGGAATGCGTACCAAGTCAGCCAAGCAACGATGAACACTCTCCTACTCGAAGCACTGCGAAGTCGGTGTGTTTGGTCTTGACAACTACCTGTGCGATGATATTGAATGCGAGTATCCTCACAGTC
Source organism: Rickenella mellea (assembly GCA_004355085.1). Lineage (NCBI taxonomy): Eukaryota > Fungi > Basidiomycota > Agaricomycetes > Hymenochaetales > Rickenellaceae > Rickenella > Rickenella mellea. The sequence continues at coordinate 232,862 of ML170183.1, forward strand.
TGTGAAATGGAGTCCTAATGAGTCCTATTTGTAGGTATCATCATCCACGGCAGTGACTATTGCTCTGCCGGCGATTGGTCGCGATCTTAACGTCCAAGAGGACCAGTTACAATGGATCGTATCCGCCTTCTCACTATCATCCGTCAGTCATCTCGTCTGAGCCATCCAGAAGACCCACAATCAACTAGCTTTTCAGGGTTGTTTATTGATATTCTTCGGCCGGCTCGCTGATCTCCATGGACGGAAAAAGGCTTTCCTCCTCGGTGTATTTTGGTCAGGACTCTTCGCACTCGCTTGCGGATTTACGAAAAGCGTCATTGCCCTGGATATTTTGCGAGCGTTTCAAGGTTTAGGTCCTGCAGCGACAATTCCAGCCTCCGTACGTCACGATGACGAAATTGTCAATTCAACATTTCATTTTTTTAGATCGGTATTCTGGCACATGCATTCCCGCCGTCCAGAGCCAGATCTCTGGCTTTTGCTACATTTTCTGCTGGTGCACCAATCGGTGGTGCCGTTGGCATCCAAATAGGTGGCGCGTTGACAGAATTCGCCCCGTATGTCGCTTTCGATACTGGCGTAGAACGCCGACAATGACTAATGAGAAAATGCACAGAGCCACATGGCGTGCTCCGTTTTTCCTCAGCGCAGGTCTTGCATCATTGTGTTTTATAGGAGGGTGTTTCACTATTGACGCGGATCTGCCATCAAAGGAGGAGGATAGGCGCGTCGATTGGATTGGCGCAACACTCGTGACGACGGGACTTGTCTTGATCACTTTTGTGCTCGGACAAGGCGAGTTGGCACCGCAGGGATGGAAGACGCCATGTACGCATCACAAATTCATTTTAATGTCAAATCTAACGGCCCTGCAGATATCGTCGTCTTGTTGATCTTAGGCGTCGTTTTCATCGGCGTATTCATTTGGTGGCAATACTACCTCGAACACTCTGAGGGTCATCAGAGACCACCTCTCATGAAACTGAGCATGTGGTCTCGATCAAATGGCAAGTTTGCGGCTATGCAATTCATCGCCTTCCTGGAATGGAGTGGTTTTATATCGTTCACTTTCTGGGCTCAGGTAGGATCCATCTTCGCAATTGATGACATTTCTCATTCACTTGTGATGTTGATGCGCTTTAGCTTTATTATCAAGATTACGTTCACTTATCCCCCGTGAAAGGGGCACTGCGCATGCTACCAATGGCAGTGACTGGCCTCCTGTGCAATTTTATCGTCGCACTAGTCATTGGTCGCTTAGACGTGGTCGTTCTCGTTGGTAGGAAATACTTCATCTCTTCTTTTCTAATGCCTGTAACCATTTTTTTATCTTCCTAGTCATCGGAACAGTTTTCACTGGAATCGCTTGCCTCTTATTCGCCATTATCAATCCAACAAGTGCCTACTGGGCATTTGGATTCCCGGCTGCTATCACATCCGTATTTGGCGCTGACTTCGTATTCGCCTCTGGGACTCTATTCATAGCGAAGATTTCATTACCTCATGAACAGAGTCTGGCTGGAGGACTATTCCAGACTTTAACCCAGGTCAGATTATTCGTCTCCCCACGATTCAAAAAACTTCCTCGGGAAACGCGTAGCTAAAACTGAATTTTCCTGCGTATTGTTTCGTATAGCTTGGGACGGCGTTCGGACTGGCCATCACGACTATCGTGCACAACCGAGTCCTGCGACGAGAAGCGCTGAAGCTAGGATTCGACACTACTCAGCCATTACAAGGAGCTCCGGCCCCGGCGCAGTTGAAGTCATATAGAGCAGCTCAGTGGGCTGCGTTTGCGTTTCCGATATTTGGTGGGTTGAAAGTCATATTTCCAAGGCCCACAGCATGTTTTAAAACTATTTGTTTGGTTGCATGGTAGGCGCGGTTTTAGCGGTGGTTTTCTTGCGCGGAGTTGGTGTCGTCGGTCATAAGGAACCCTCGGGGAAGGTGGTGGATGTCGAAACAAGCAATGGTAGCCCGAATGAAGAACAAGCTAACAGCGCTCGAAACTCTCATGAAGTAGCAAAGAAGGTAGGAGGCAACGGAGGATCTGAAATGCATTAAAAATGTGAGTGCCTCTCGTATTCCCCGCATGGTCGTAAACTCATCCAAGATTCTTGTATCAGATATTAGTTATTTGTTAATCACATTTACACCTCACACTGCGTTTTGACCAGTCTGTTTAGCCGACTACATATGCGTGATCTATGTGACCGCACGATCCAAAGTGGCTGCCAGCATCTTTTTGCGCACCTTCCATTTCGTCCTCTCTCTCTTTGATATTTCGTCGCAAACCTGACGTCCTCTTCGCGTCCGCACGAGACCTGATGAGAGTTTATTTCTTTCCCTAGCAACTGGCATATATTTCTCCCCGTCCTCTCGGCCAGCCTGACAATTGTAATTGTGTTCAATTTCAGCCTCCATTATGTGTGCCTTCGCCTCCGCTTGCTAAAGACCAACTTCCTCCGCGCACATCTCCTCCGAATTGATTATCCACTTCGCCAAACGAAATCCACCACAGTGGTCAATTTGTGATGAAAAAAATGCATGTATCGTTGGTGATCGTCTTCTTATTTTGTTTGTCTTTACGCCTGTATGTGGGTGTGTGCGCGCGCTTTTTATCACGCACATTACAGTGTGCACTTTCTCTCCTGAAAGTCGACCAGTTCAGCTTCTGTGTAGTTTCTGTCTCCTCCCACCTTTCCACCCTACGCATTCTGTTGCAGTGCAATAAATGTGAAAATTCCCGCCAAACTGCCTCTGCAGCTAGAAAAGGTTTTTGCTAGTCTAATTTTTTATACTTTAGAGCATTACACGGAGTTCAGTTCCTTCGACAGTTTTACCGATCCCGTTCTCGCAGCGGCATGTAATTTCAATGAATTTAACATTTTTGACGTGACATGTTGTGTGATCACGTGTTTTTGGTCACACAAAGCCCTTTAATTGAGCCTTGTTCTCGTTGTTCAACTCGTTGTTCGTTGTCTCCTCCTCCCATCATCCAGAAACCACCACCCCACACTTCCTTTTCACATTTATTGGACGAACGAACGCTTGATAATATTCCTCGCTTTGACAATTCCGTCATGGCCACCCAGATAAACATACATGGCACTATGCCTGAGCTGGACCTCCAGGAACCTATCCAGGTCTGACGACTCAGTAATATGAATATCTCCTTCCTTACACCACTTTTAGGATGCTCTAATAGATGCATTAGATGACTCATTCTCCGTTAAAGGGGATTATGCAGTGTGTCATCAATACGACTCTGGTCCACTGCCCGGTCTGCATGCCACGGGTGTTGGCGTTATTGGGCTCCCTCTCAGTGCCCATGACAGTGAACGTTTGAGCACAATACGCAGAGACATTCGCGTTCCAAATGGAGTTTCTCCAAACACCAAAGGAGGTTGTGAGTACGATCCCCTGAAATTTGAGTTCGCGAACCCAGGTTGGAGTCGATGGCTTCGCGAAACGGTCCTTGCCCGGGCACTTTCAAGTCTTGGTGTCTATTTCCACTCCTCTTCAATCCGCCTTTCTCTCTGTAAAGTATTGCTCTCGGAATGTCGATCGATATCACGGTGAGTTCGACTGCGAACGAGTGTAATTATAGCTGACCATATCTCGCCATTCCAGCTTTATACAGAGGTGAAATACATCTTATCGTTGTGTAGCAGCCCGTTTAATGATTATTCGATCAGTGACGATACAGGAACACCGGCGTTCGCAACACTGGTGATCATTTTACCTGCTCAATTTACGGGAGGCAATGTGAATGTACACAATGGTTCTGACCAGAAAAGTTTTGACATGGCGAAAAATGGGGCCTTTTCTACGACAGCACTTGCTTGGTACTAAAACATGGAACACGACATCGATCCTATCACCAGTGGTCGTCACATTTCGTTTTCATATCACATAATTCATACCTCGCCAAATCCACCCGTGTTCCCTACCGACTCAGGTGCTAGTAAGGTTCTTCGTATCTTAAGATCATGGATTGTGGCCCTCCAAATCGGTGCTGAATACGACGACGAGGTTCCTCCGCAGAAAGTCATATATTTCCTCCAGAATGCATATACCAAACCCGGTCGCAAGAGCAAACCACTTCAGGATCACGACGCCGCCGTCGCATCTCTTTTGCGACAGGTGTGCAAGGAGGCAGGGTTTCGGTATTATCTGGCTCATTTTGAGTGCAGCATATCTGGGGAACCGGACAGTGGGATATACAAGAGGAGTCGGGATGACTGGCGTGAAGATTACGACGTTGATCCTGATACAGACAACTTAGAGATGGACGAAATCGAAGACCGGTTTTGCTGCGCTCATCTTGTTATAACGGATGAAGGTGAACCTCTCCAAAATAGAACCGAGATAGACATGGCGGATCTCCCATTTGCGGATGACTACTTCGACGACGAGGAACCGGATGACAAAGAGTACGAATATGACACTCGGGTTCGTGAGTCCTTCAAACCTTTCACTTACATTCTAACTTTCCCAACTAGGAACGTGGACAGCTAACCCATAGTGTGTCTTGTCAATTCTCACCAAACGAACCCACCATTTACACACAATGCAGATTATTATCGCTCAGTTCTATTTATTTTTCCAGACTCCAATCATGCAAGTATCATAAATTCCTTTGGCGCAAGCCTACCGGTGATGGATGCACTGAGAAAGTCAAACTCGCCCAAATCTACTTGGGAGGAACGGGGTTTCGTTGACGTGTGCCTCGCAGAGCGGTCTGTTGAAGCTGACAGAGTTGTCATAGACGCTGCGCTGCGTTGGAAAGATGAAACTATTTTTCTAAAGGCGGCGAGGTCTGATCGCGTGGATGAAGTCCTCGATCGTCCTCGCATCGAATTGTGTTTCGATTTTTTCGGTTTTCAAACCGCAGCTGAGCTGTATGAGTCTTACTTGTCTACATATCTAGGAGCTAACATACACCTCTTTCAGAGTAAACAATGCTTTCACCCGATCGTCGAAAAACAAGCGCGTTTTGGACCTGATTAGTATGTTTGCAATTTTCTACTCTACCGACGAGGCTCGTGTGCAGGCCCTGAAGGAAGCGCTTCGATTGCCACCACCAAACAATAATCTGACGATGGATCGACTGCTGGGCATCGGCACTGATCCCTCACGGCCAATCCGTCAGTCCCCTAGTAAGACGAAAGTACGACCCGTGGCTCCTCAGGCTCGTTCTTCTAGTAATGGAGGTTGTTGATTTATGAGAGTCTGGACAGGAGAAACGTTCATAGGAAAGCTCTCAGAGACGTTACGCGAAATTGTAAATTGATGGGAATGGGAATGGTAATCTCATGATGTATATGTATGCACACTATACAATAACGATCCTCACCGACAGTCCAAAGACCACGTTCGTCACGTCGTCGTGTTCGTTTATGGAGTCACTGTGAGGTGACCATTGTACAAGCAGTTCTTCCGATAATTCAATTTAGACGACTATATTGTAACATAAATTAGACTCGACCATCAGCCGATCGCTTCCATCCTAGTCCCCATCGCTCTAATGCCTGCGGATTGTACCCCGATTTCCTTCTCCCGTCTTTTGCGCTCAATTTCAACTATAGAAACCAGCAACAGGTCTCTGAGAGTTAGAGATGATGAGCGGTTATCCTGGAACGGGAAATTCGGGGACAGTGTGATGAAAGGAAGCTCAATACTTGACTTTCCATCGACGAATCGCTTGCGGGGAGGCTGGTAGTAAGCAATGGGTATATTTTCGTTGGAGGGATACAGCTGAGAAACACGTATCAGAATTACGGTTTATTTCGAATGAATTATTTTGAATGCTCACCGCCATTAATGTCCCTTGGTCTTTCTTCCAGGTAAACTTGTTATGGAATTCATTCACAAATGAAACAGGTCTATCGAGAAGTCAGTAATAATACCAGTTCGGGAACGGAGTGTACCTACAATATCTGGACCGACATTCCAATGCTACTCTTCAATCCTTCGCCTTTCAACCATCCACTTAGCTTCGTCGGTTTTTCATTCCTTCCTAATGTGATTTGATCCGGACGAAGCCCGTATCTCTGAAGCGACGCAATCTCCTCCTGACTTTCCTCCTGTCCTCGATATACAACCGTGCGTTTATCATCGTCGTCCGTGATGACAGTGTATATGGCATTGGAATAATTCCCGCCTTCTGGTGTCAGGACAGTGTTTCGCAGGTCATGCGTCAAGAAGCCCAGCGTAATAGACCCATCTCGCCTGATCAATGGAGCGAGGGTTGTAGTGGACGACACTTGGGTCGGAGCTTCAGAAGGCGCAAAAGAGACGAGTGTGTCGGTAGACTGCATCGACAGATAGGAAGCAGCGGGTACGGCGGTTGGTATGTACGGTAGCAGGACGCCGGGCGAGCCTTTTATTCAATCACTCCCTCATGTGACCTGCTGTAGCACCTGGAGTTCATTTGTAAGAAACTTGAAGCTGCGTATGAGCACCCCATGGCCACAGACACCGAGGCTTCCGTTGCTGACAATGGCAATCTCGGCCGAGCTGTACACCGCCTCTCTGAGAGGAAGTACAGTGTGAGGCGGGTGTAACCGAAGAAAATATTTGTTTGACAGCGATGACGTCATTGTGGCTTCGTTCAACCTGACCATTTCTTCTGCTGGAATGCAACTATATCGATTATATTCACCGTAGACTGCATTTGCCCATTTATAAATCGGGTGGCTCATCGTCATGAAGAAAAGAAGAAATCTCCAACATCTTGAGACAGAGGAGCCACAACTTCCCAGCGGACTCTATCAAATAACTCGCCACATCTGCCTCACTAAAACCATCCCATCTATTGGAATGCAAGATCCGCTTTCGATGATCAGTCAGTTTGGAAATAAAATGTACGAACAACATATGCGTCATGTACTTGCATACAACCAATCCATCAAACGAACAGAGCTCAAACAATGACTCTCCAAAGGGTAAAAAATTATAACACCATTATAAATGCACCAGAACAAACTACGAAGTTGTAAACAACATCGCTACGCATTTAGGATCCTTCTCAGATGCGGCCATTCACGCTGCGACGCTTGGTTAATATTGAATTTTGATGTGACATAAACGGCTGCAACTCACCTCCCAGAAATTATAGGGCTAGCGTCGCTGGGGGGATTAGAAATGTTGCCGAAGATAGCTACGATCTCGGCGATGATTGCGGAGGGGTCACGACCGGCAGCAATGGCTTCGCTGAGTTCTTCGTTAAGTCGAGAAAGGTCGACCGAAGAGTCACTACAACAGGTTAATAGTAAACTTGAGAGTGCAAGGTGTAGAGGTGCATGCTTACGGGATGGGAGCAGAAAGGACCGAGGCGAATGCAGAGAGTGCGAGAACGAGGAGGGCGGTTTTGAAGTGCATCTTGAATGACTATTGACTCGGAATGAAGTGAACGGCGAGTCTCGACGTGCTTTTATGATGTCGCAGGAGTCCGCATAACGTAATTGCTGAGATGATCATCTCACCGAACGGCTACCTGAGATGTATTTGAATAGCGACGGAGATGCAAGTTTGTCGTATGTTCACACATTTTTGGGCGGCGGGCATTGTGGTTTCTGCATTACGTGTTGAAGTCGGTGATCATCGCCCGCATTATGACCTCATTGCTGATGGCAACAGTGTTTCTTACCAATTAAGTATCTGGGGAGCCGAACAGCCCGACTCGCAAGAGAGCTTGGCATCATCAACTGAGACCAAAATCGACCACCATTTGGCCTCGTAATTGGCAAAGGTTGTTTCGGAACAAATCCAACTTGTTTTCGTGTTTCAGAGATGTCATGGTGTAGTCAGGATCTGCAAAATCAGCGTTGCAGATCTTTAGCTGTTCGGCAAACCCTGACCGACCACAGCTTCCGAGACTGCTCGTTGCATCAATAAAACGTACAGAAAGGGATGGTGGAATCGGTAAAGGTCTACTGGAATGGAAGACTGGGCTTCAATTCTCGGCCATTTGCATCGTGCTCCAATATATATGTCTATAAAATTTTAAAATTTTTCTTATCCCACATTGTCCAATTGAAGACCGGAAGAGGATGTGCTTCTGTGTTTAGCACAAAACGATCCAGTGGCACAATATCCTTGTCCGTAAACAAGAGGTAAAGATACTTGAGCCTAGATTAAGTCACACGTGAGCAACTCTCAAGCACGGATATATGTTAGACACACGTACGTCTCGGCCAAGAAATAGCTGCACGTGTCATAATTGAAATCGGCGAAGCACCAATGCAGACAATCACGCACCTCGGCATCGAATCTTGTAATTTTGCGGGGGACTTCAAAACACTTGCCAGCACGGCGTACCCGTTCCCGACCTTCGCTTCTTTCTCGAGCGCTTCGAACACTTTCCATCCTCGCTCTCGCCACTTAGCGTTTCCTGTCAAGCGCCACATGATGTACATGCTTTCAATCGTCTACCGCCACGGAGATGAGTCAAATCACAGAGGAAATGAATAAGGAGGCATACCTCTGGCCGAAGAAGGTGAGGCAGTTTATTTACCCAATAATCCTGTTTGGGATCCTCCATGCGGACAGGTTGAACCTCCGTTAACCCGGGAGGAGGTACATCGCCACTGTCTTCTTCCCACATTCTCAACGCATTCACCCACCGATTCCTCTCGTCTGTTGCAGCCGCAGTACCTCCCCTCCACGTACCACCACCACCTCGTCCACGCCACCCCGGGCCCTCAAAATTAAACAAGACCTCCTCCGGTCCAAGACCGGTCTCCTGATCCGCATACATCATCCAACACGAATATGCGAGGCCTTCCGCCGCCCACCAGTGTCTTTCCCTCTGCTTATCGGAGAGAGCGGCGGGTGGGAGTGTGTGTGCGCCGAGAGCCAGGAGACCCGGGAGGAAACACGAGAGATGCTCGAAACGATGGGAGGGGCTTGGGGGACGGTTCTTGGATATTAATACGTCAGATACGTATAGGAGGCCGCGGGTGGGCGATAGGTATAGAAGATTTTCGATAATGAGGTTTGCTTGGCGAACGTCTGGATATGACGTGGGTAAACTGCGGTGACCAGAGAAGTGGGGATCCTACACATTTCCAGCGACTCTTTCTCAGATTTACCAGTGAGTAGCCATTGCTTCAAGAGGTACTCGTACGCGCTGTCCGCCAGCGACCCAATGGAAACGACATCTTTCCGAATGACATCAATAACAATTTTAGCTGCTGGTGTGAACAGAACGGACCGTTGACCGGACTCCCGTATTTTAAATCCCATTGCGTAGGAAACATTCCCCCTACCCAATCTGTTTTCGCATTGTACAAGCTAGCGGTGACTTTTTGGGCCTGCCAAACACGGATAAGGACACTACGGACTAAAATGACGAACGTTATTACTCACGACATCGTAGAACTCCTTTTTTCCCGTCAGGTGAGCAAGGTACTTGTATTCCATCTGGCATGTCGCAATTTCAGCAAGCGAGCCCTGATTTCGTTCCTTTTTAGGAGGTAGTCCGCTGGCGAAATATGCTCTCATTAGGATATCAAATATGACGACACTGAGAACCAAAACGATTGACCAGAAAAGAATGGCACTATAAACTCACGTTTTAATATTCATGGAATATACGGGAAACCCGGAAGTAGTATTGAATGCGGGTAGGAGCAGATGTCCAAGCTCTTCTGCTCGTTCGAGGAGTATTGAGTCTTGCGAGAGTGCATATGCAGAAAGGAGCCCGCCGAGATATCGTATGTTGGTTTCGAAAAACGGAATATAAATAGTCTGGACGTAACAATTAGACAAATGTAGTATATCGATGAGTTGGCATCGCGAGAAGGAATTCATAATCGCTGGCCATGCAAAAGCACAACACATGTTTGGTGAAAAATCACTCACATCGTTAGCTGTGAAATTCATCCTCTCTACAAAAGTTAGGCCCGTATTAAACTCGTCTTGGAGACCCATCAGATACATAGTGTCCAGTGAATCAACGACAGTAACCCCCCAGCCGTTGAAGCTGAATTATATTCGTCATCGGTCATGCATGAATAAATCAGAGACAAACTTGTCTATCTTCCTTCCTGTCAGGGGTAGCAATTCGTCCGCCGGACTCGCAAACTTCTCATAGGCGTGGTATGCATGGCGAAATGCTTGCTTCACACGCTCAGCTTTTGTGTCCCAGTCCCCAATGGGTGAATGATTGTCATAAGTAGGCTTCCATGACTTTGGTGGTTTTAATGGCTTTTGGTATTGTTCGTGCATGCTTCCGGTGGTCCTGGAACCGGAAAGGTAAGAGTAGCTCATCCACCAAAGCAGCAGGACCACTGATGTGGCGTAGAACAGTGCGCGTCGTCTGAAGCAGAAAATGCTTCGCCATCGGTGGTGCTTGTGTGTAACATCAGGAGTAGACGAGTAGTTTGTGTTGTGCAAAGGCAACATTGCGTACATTGCTTACCCGCAGTTCGTTGCGCAGCACGAGTACGGTGTCCCAAATATAATATTTCAAATGACGTTCGCTAGAATGTGTTGAGGCAATCTGATGAAGCGAATCTGCACGGACAAGCTAACTCAGTCCAGAAAGCAACAATAGAGAGCTCTCAGTCGTTGGAAACCAGCGAGATGGATCATGAAGGACTCAAAGCAAATTCCAGAATGACGTAATGATGATACCCTTTCAGTCGACATGCCGGCATGCCGTGAAGTTTTGGCCCATCGTTCGTGCTTCCACCTGCAACTGCGGTTGGCAACGAAGAACTCTTCGTTTTGTCACATATTCACTCGATTCGCACGGAAACATCAAATTTATACGTCAACGCGAACGGAAACGTTGGTCGCACTATGATTTGTGGCCGGCCGAGTCACGACTTACAGGTCTAGTGGACATCAACTCTGGCGTTCTGTGGCTAGTATTTCGGCGCAACTCTCAGGCTTGCAGCAATCAGTCTTGATGTATAAACTCTACCAGACTGCTTTGATGTAGGATAAGACTCGCAACGGGGGGGAGGGTACATGTGAGCAACCATCGGACTGGTATTGCACTGTATCGACCAGAGCGTCCTCCTCGTTTTGTGCTACGGACTAGATTCAAGAAATCATCGGATCCCTTTAGCAAGAAACATTTGAAACTCCTATGTGCCTCCTTAGACTGATCCAAATGGTGTCGTCAACCCCTGGGTGTTCTATCACGATCGTGTTGTGGCCATCTATTTTATCGAGCGTCGGGCATTAAGTGATGGGTGGACCCGCTTTACGTGCTGGACAGAAGAGTAAGCAAAAGCTCTAATAATAGCTGTTACTGTAACGCAACCCACCATCTGTACGACTGCATCTTACGTGTGATCTCCGGCAGGACGCACAGGCCTTTCCTTTGGGTCCACGGCAAGGGATGTTTCGCCTTTTGCACTCCGTACAGTCATTTCTTTGCTCCGAAACTGGGGAGCTGTTTCTGGAGCATTTATTGTGCCTCGTGATCACGATGGTGTCTTCATCAAATCGAGGCGATGGTGATTCATCTTCGTCTTCTTTTTCGCTGGACGGGATTTGATCGTCCATGAACGCTCCACTGGCACTGTCGGCGGGGTCCGCAAAGTGGACAACGTGAGATTGTCGAATACTCGGTTTGCGTGTACCAGAGGATTCTTTGGATATACTAGAAGAGGTGTGTTCGGCATTTTGCCGTCTGTCATGTATCGATTGATTGTGGGATCGAGAAGATTTCGTCCCCAGTTCAGAATGGCTGTTGTGGATTGGTGCAGAATATATTTCATCATGTCCCGGGGACGGCTCGTTTCTCCAGACGTTCTGATATTCGCCACGTATTCCTTCCTCCAAAGAGCGCCTGACGGTTCCAGCTGAGAAACAGAAATAGAGCGACCCCCGTTGGGCTGACTTTTGATCCAGATATTCAAACAATACGTACGTTGAACGAAAACCATTTTCTCTGTTATTTCTTTCCCATTTACAACGTGCTTCGCAAGCCTCAATGCAGCCAAGAATTTCCCGAAACTCATAAAATCATTGACGTTGAGAGTCGAGCCTACGATATGCATGATCTGCAAATTGGGCCGCACAGATGTTCGTATTTGGTGGCGTATTGAACTCCCAAATGCGTGAAACATACCTTTTCGTATGCTGAGAAATACCTCCCAGCAAGAAATATTCGGACCTCTTTGACGCTCAAGGCAATCGCGTCCACACTCTTTTCTCGCTCGAAATTTTGTCCCGTGCTCGCGTGGACTAAATGGCGAAAAGCGTCCGCGTACTCTCTATATTCTTCGTCTGACAGAGCAGAAATATCCAGCTGAACTGGCCGATTTGTTGGGGTTCTCTGGCTCGAGCTGAAGTCCGGACAATCTGTAGCCATTGCGCTGATGCGTAGTTGGTCGATGAAAAATTTCAGACCGAAAAAGACACGTGACGAAAACGATGGGACGGCAGAAAATTCGGCAGCCTTCTATGGAGCGTCATACGGTGATACGTTAATACAGGCTCACTCATTCTTGAAATTCCTTCACAAAACCTCCTACCTCATAAAGTAGGAACGGCTCCAAATCGTCTGATTTACAAAGTCTGACCGAAAGTGGCGGCGAGTCTTCAATTAGGAAGTCTGTCCAATTTGGGATCTCCTATATCGTGACCTGTCTGCGAGCCCATGGTCCCACCACTCTTCTTGAATACTAATTGACATTATAGCATACATATAGAAGTGTGGGTGAATGAGTCCCCGTGCATCTTAGTTGAATGGCATGGTCGAAAACCCGTCCTTCCGATCTTCGAACAACATGCTTATTCCCAGAGAAGCAGTCCGCGTCCATTGGTACTTTTCATTCTTTATTCTGCATAGCAATATCGGGGGAAAGGAAACATCAATGCGGGGTTTACGGTCCATGTAGATAGCTTACATTGCGTCCTGTTATACGCTTCATTAGTAGCCTCGGTAATGGATGTATGATGGCGCTCACCACGAAGAGAACTGCATCGAGTTTTGAATTCACGACATCCCTCGCAGGCTTGACCCTCGATAGTGCGGCAGGGAATACTGCGCTTTCTACACGCTTGGCAAGAACCCGCTGATGGCCTGAACTTAGCGACAACTGGTAAACTCCTTCTCGCACGCTTTTTCGAGCTCGCGGCGGCGGCGGCGACGGAATCGGATTCATCGACCGAACTGCATGGGGATTCCTCTGTCTCGCTAGAGGGAACCACTTCGTCAGTCTCCCGTCTTGTGTTGCTTAGTCCAGTGAAACGCGTTCTTTTTGCGACTTTCGGGATCTCGACGACGCAATGTTTCCTGGGCATCTTCGGCGCAGCTCCTGCACCATTCAGACCCGAAGTAGGCACCCATGAGAATTCTGAGACTCCAGAAGCTAACGAACTCCGAGTGAAGGCTGAAAAACATGTGGCAACTCCGACGAGAAAAGGTTACTGTCTACTCACGTTGGATAAATACCAAGTTCTCTGAAATATCGTGACCATTCTTGGCATGACTTGCCAGCCTTTGGGCAGCCAGAAACTTTCCAAAACTAACGGAATCGCTCAGCTCCAATTTGGGACACACGATGGTCAGGACCTAAACGACGTCACTGGAATTCAATTTCACGCCCAACACTGAAATTGCTTTTGACCACATTACCTTGTCGTACGAACTCGGAACTGTTCCCGCTAGGAATATCCTGATGTCTTTGACGCTTAAGTTGTACGCTTCAAAATTGGTGCCAATTCCAATGTCGATGCCTGTGCCGGCCTTGACAAGGTGACAGAACGACGCGGTGTACTCTTCGTATTCCCAGTTGTTCAGAGCTGAAACGTCCAGTTGGATGGCGCGTTTTTGCTTGTGGTGTTGAGGTGCAACATGGCGACTAGCCATGGCCAGGTCGGCACCACGAAGTACGAGTAATGTTGCCGATGTTCGGGTCGAACCTACCTGACCCCGGTTCGACCTCTGAACCGACCCGCGGTTCAGGCCGGGTCAGGTTCGGTTCACTGGATCTCGAGCTTGGTTCGGTTCGCGGTTCGCGACGGTCTGCCAATCGCTGACCCAGGTCGAACCTGAACCGAACCTCGAACCGTGTGAAATATTTTCGCTCCATTTAGGCTGAAAATAAGCGAAAATAGTGCCGGAGTCGCATGTAAAAACTGTAACCGGTCCAAATTTAGCTGAATAAGATATTGTCTGCATCCACGAACTTGTGACGATGGCTCACAACGAGAAATATGTAACACAACCCTGATTTTGTGGAAGTCAAGTTTACCTCTAAGTTGCTCGTCAAGCCAAAAACAAGACCGGAAGGACCGGAAGCATGATGGGGATGACCATGAAGGAAAGAAATAGTTCAGAATCAATATTTTGACCAATTTTCGAAGGCATATGTCTAATTTGCAACAGTGTCCCAAAAATCAAGGTCGACCCCGGTTCGACCCCGAACCGAACGTGAACCGGCCCGAACCATGGGTCAGAGGCGGTTCAGGTTCAGGTTCGCCAGTTTGCTCAGATTTCCGAACCGTTTGGGTTCGGGTTCACAATAAAAGGCCTGAACCGAACCCGACCCGAACATCGGCAGCATTAAGTACGAGTCAAACAGAAAGAACGACCACGTGACTAGTACTGTCGGAGGTGCAGCATCTGCAGACTACAAAAAATACGTTTGAGAGAATTGTTCATGGTTCATTGGCGTGTTTTATGCTACCTATCAGGTTGTCCAAATTTTTCTGCGAGGGTTGCGGCGAAATTCCGGAGAAATGTACGAAAGGGGAAAACTGACCAAATAAGGACCTCCAAAAATCATGCTTCTTTTTTCGCACTTCTTCGCCACCTCACCTTCTTACATCGGTTCAAGCTGATTCATGGACGCCTCTTGATCCAAGGATTTGATAGAAAGCTTTTAGCTGAACATTGAATCTGCTCTCATCATGGAAAGCGAGTCTCCGAGCTCTGCTGACCAAACACATGTTCAAATCGTGGTTGATGATGAAGCGCCCGTCCCATTGTATCTGCATGAATCGGCGCTCTCACCAGGCGAATTCAAGTGCTATCTTGATTACTTCAAACTTCTTTCAAGAAGTCTAGATGCTGGAGATTCCGGAAAACCGCTTCGCAATCGTGTTGTTGAACTAGGGCGATTACGAGGTTATCTGCAATGTTTCTTTCGAAATATTTCTCCCGATGATGTCAGTGGCCATATTCCACTCATTTACAACCCAATGATTCACCAAAGGCTTTTCCAGATACTTCAATGCCTTGGACTTCGAACTGAAGAACATGATTGTCTCGATTTCAACAAATTTTTAGCCTTTTTTCGATTTCTTCTTCACACCGCGAACGGAGAGAAGTTAACTAAAACACTGTTGTGTGTTCAACGTACGAAAAGCTATCTTCTTGCACGGTGATTCATATCCCGAGATTATATCACGAATAGCGTCGGCCATGGACGAATTTCCATGTGAAATGGACGAACGGCCCCTCTGGCTTCACCGAACGGCGCTAACACAACGAGAGGAAGAAGAATATATCGAGCCGTTCAGATGCCTATCTAACTGCAGTACCTCCTTTTCCGCGTCAAACCTAGATAGCATTACTCTGTCCTTGAGCGTCGTGCATGGTTATTCCCAGGCTCGCTTTCGGGATATCCAAGGGCTGGATGAAGTACGTTCTTAATTTGTCGCCAGCACGCCCCTCAGATAATGACAACGCATGACATAGGTATTACTGAAATTCTCCCCGGGAGGTATAAAGGAGCTGAATCTTGGTCAATTTCTTGCCGCAATGCGATTACTTGTCCACAAGTGCAACGGCGAAATGAACTCCAACAGTATGGCGTTCATTCAGCGTCAGTATTATGTCCCCTTTAAACGGTACTTTGATCCTAAAATGTCCTCAGCGTCGTCTACAAGCGCTGCATTCACGCAGCACGCACTCGCTCCGGATTCCTCGGGAGGAATCCCATTACGCCAAATATTAGACTTGGGTCTTGGAACTGAGGAAAGGTGGAACGCCGCTGATGACGGGATGCACAGGGTACCGGATATGGGCCACAATAAGGAATCGATCATAATTCCAATTTTCTCTTCAGACAACACCACGATCTGTCTTGAGGGTTTGGAGGTCGTCGAGCTATCATCGGATGGCGACCTGCTATATCCTAAGGGTGGAGACGGAGACGATAACGTACAGCAGCTCAGTGCCGGTCTAGATTCCACTCAATCACTGCTCGATAACCCTATCACACCATTTGAGCGGCTGGATGATTTCGACGCTTTACCAGGGCAGGATCTTGCGGAAAGATCCACCTTCTTCAGGCGCGATGCTCTTGAATTCTCCCAACGGCAGTCGTCTTCGAGTACATTAGTAGAAGACAATCTGTCTGCAGTAAACGATGTCGTCTTGGAAGAACGTGCGAATCCCTTGAGAGAAGGCGGTGCCGGGCTAAATTCGATGGTGGAATCCATTTCTTCAGACATATCCGTAAGTTTCTACTTTGTGAGTTTCTACGATGACCCGAAACTCTAACCTGAAAACAAGATATGCGATACACCCACAAGGAAAAGGAGGAGATCAGAAAGGACGGTTGGACATGCACCAGAAATTGCCAGTCCATCGAAAAAATCGGTATTTGCTGAATATATTTGCTGGCAGCCAATGATTGGAACGACATATAGAATTCTGGAACATCAAAGGCCCCCCTCAAAGTTATACTTAGAGTGAACAAAAAGAAAGGAGATGATGTATCCAACACTGTTGAGTGCGAAGAACCATTGAAACTGTCGGTGAGACTTAACATCTGCTTTGAGTCGAACGACAAAATGATTGGATTGTTTAGGGTCTATCCCCCCTCAATTCTTCACCTTGCCAAGCCTGTGCGCTGAACAATCGACCATGCAGGCCACATAGTAAACTGGCTAAAGCGTGTTCGGAATGTAAGAAAAGAAAAAACAAGTGCAGTCTTGGTAAGTCGCGCCCGTCAAGTCCTTTCAAGGGATTCACTCATTTGTATTTCTCAGCCTCAGAGGTCGCGTCCGCTGGGGAAAGTATCGTAGTGACTCGCAGTCCACTTCCAAAAAAGTCCAAAGGTGCACGCAAAGGGACGGCATAGACCGCCGGGCAACGGAATTGTTCCACATCTTGAAACCAGGTATTGTGATGCGAAGCACCGCGTCATGGCAACATTTATATTGAGACTCGGGCTCCATTAGCATCAGCGATATCTCTGTAAAGATCGCACAGATTTCTTGTAACGCGTTCGGATCGTATCATCGAATTCATCTTGCACCACAATGCCAAAGTCTCTTACAATTTATTTTGGCCAACACGTACACGTACCACACATAAATTCATTCGTACAAAATGCAGCATGACTTCTAAGATAGGGAATCCCGAGCGTATTGATTGGCGGTTGTAACCCATCACGTCTAAAAATAGCGACTTACAAACACCGCGACCAACAACTGCGGAACATATAACTCACTCTTTCGGTCATAAGAGCCTCTAGCATCTCCCTTCCTCCCATGGCTATCGTGAGCATGAGTCGTACATTCAGGCAAGACCTGGTCTTAGCCGTCATCGTGCTCTTCCTCATTGCTTACAACCGCGCGGCGTTGGGGTTCTTAGGGCTGTACGACTACATTATCGGCGTTCCTTTGATTGGGATACTTGTGCGGTTCCGCGCAGACTACAGGCCGAGGCAACCTCAGAATGTGGATGGAGAGGCGAGTGTGTCTGCTGAAGCCTCCAGTGACCTCACGTATTTCGGCACGATGCGAAAGGTCTGGTTGAATGAGGTCTGTCCGTGACCCGGATGCGTCGAGTCGCGTCGTACTGACACCACACCGCAGGGTTTGAGCGGGATGTACAAAGGATTAAGTAAGTCATCCATGTGATGCATGTGGGCCCCGAATCTTAACTCCAATATTCAGTGCCAACACTGCTTCAAAGACTCCCGACAAAACTCGTTTACGCCAACTTCATCACTCGGGACCAGGCGTACCGATATCCTATGCTGTTCTTCCACAACCCTTTGAGGACCATGATATACATCCTTATCAGAGCCGTCTTTGTCCTTCCGGCCATCGTATTGACAGATAGGTAAAGCAAGCTCTCACCACCGGTACAAGGTTTCGTTGATGTATTTCTGTCAGATCCATGACGACACGGGCTGACCTTCCCTGGTTTGCCCCAAAGCACGCACTAAACGTCCTCATTTCTCCTTCTGAACGCAAACGTCCGTGGACGCTTTACAAACCATCTCTTGTGCTTTCGTATATCACTGTGCTTCTGTATAGCGTTTATATTCTGGAACCAACCACCGACGCTATTGAAACCATCCAACATCACACTTTTGGCCCCGTAATTGGCCCCATCCATATCATTCCGAAAATCCTCTGGATCGGTTCCCACATCCTCTTCAGATTGGCCAGCGCGGCAGTCCTTTGTTCTCTCGATGTGATCATCACCCGCATGTCTGTGCAGAACTGGCTCAGCTCCCCACCAGCCCTGGAAGAAACCGCAGCACCTGAAGATATGGTATTGCCGTATGTATCTTCCCAGATATATGGCTACTTATGTTTAATTGCCGTATTCCAGGCTTACCGCTGATGATGTTCCCAAACCTATCGAGAAAGACAAAATAAAAGTCCCACCATTGTGCGAATTCTCCGCCCCTTTCGTGTCCTGCATACCTACTGATATCCCCCTCAGGATAATCCTAGATGATGATGAAGACGAAGCGGCCACATTGCCGAGCACTTCGTCTTCGGATACCCGACCCCGTGACGCTGAAACCCAACCTAGCCAGACACCACCAATAGAGTACATTGTTCGGTGAGTTTATCTCTGCGAAGCGCTTAATTGGTGATTGATGCTAGGCACGATCAATCCAGGGCACGCGACGCATGCGAGCCTTACAAGGGGTTGTCCGATTGCGTCCGAAAGATTGTCTCAGAGGAAGGGTGTAGCTCACTGTTCCGTGGATGGTGGATCACGTTCTTGGGTACATTCCTGCTGGAGTATTAGTTTTCGCGCGGTCTGAAGACTGCACCACCCGCTCAAATGATCGTCCTCTCCAGTTATCTGTTGTTGACTATTTATGATCAAACTCGAACAATATCTACAAGTTGCATGATGGCAATTCCGTTCTTTCGCCTGATCAGGATTTTTCATCTCAAAAATTTGGTAGCCGATACAATGACGGGGTACTGGATGCAGCGATTCTAAGGTTCGCGGTCGCGCGTCAATTGGGCAAAGACCTTTCCACAACAACCTGGTATGGCACCGGTCCGTTAATATGCATGCTGTCCACCAACCCACCAGTCTTCTGTGCATGTGTCTTCATCCTCGCAACCTCCTCTCGAATAAGCACGTCTTTTCCGGAACGTGTGCGAGGGGTGAATCGTCTACGCGGAGATGTGATCTTCCAATCAGGGAGGGACGTTTCCCCGAGCTCTCTCAGCACTTTTTGCTCTGAAAGAGACTTTGGTACATTAGCGTTACGCTATGATCGGAGACTGGGGATTGGTGACACTCACGTAATCTCCGGGATTGGGTCTGTTGAAATTCATTGGTTCCTTCAAGGTCACTGGGGGGTTAGTAATGAATCTAGGAACGCGAAGGTGGTTCTTCGATGCCGAGTGCGGCTACCATGTCGGTTTAGTAAAATTTTCATGGGGTGAATGTTGGCGACGGAAAATCATACCATGAAAGGGTGGAATAATATGATGTCCCCTTTTTTCCCTGTTAACTGTCAAGGAGATTAACAACTACATGCGATGTGAGCGGAATCTACTGACCTCTACGAAATTGTTGCAATTATCAATATTGCACACCGAACTGTTGCCCCTCGCATCTCGAGGGAAAGAATCCGCGCCCTCCGGGTGTTCGTATAGCCTACGATTTCTCTTCAGCTTTTGGCTTAAGAAATACAGATGGGACCGGCGTACCATTTGCAAACATGTTTAATTCCGTCCGGTGCAATAAATGTACCGCCAGCCCGTGGGACAATATCGTTAAAAAGGACTATGATTGTGAGAGCTTGATCTCCGGAGTCGAGGAAGTGGGTAAACCTGAAATAACCTCAATAACGGAGATTTATCGGAACCTGAAATAAAGTGGTCGGACCAGTCGCCGTCACTGTAGAGGAGACGTCTTAGCCTCGATAAAAATGCTCGAATGCATATCCCCTCACATATGCCAATTCCCTAAATCGCGGGGATGAATCTCTTTCTGCGACCAAAACAGATCAGCGTAGAGTAGACTGGCCACGGAACGAACTCACATCGGTCCACTCCTCACTGCCAAGATTTACAATTAGGCTATCTCCACAGCTCTCAAACAGAGTCGGATCTATCCTATCTTCTCCTCCATGCAACTCACCTAATGGTTATGTGCCGTCAATTATCAAGACACGGACCGGCAACTACATCACACGTACAGATAGCGCCCCAACCCTTGGGCGTGAAAACCTTCGTCGGGATCTCGCGGTGGCGGGGCATGTGGATCTAGGACGAAATTAGGTGATCAGACGATGCGTTGGTAATTTGCGTACCTTTTCCTTGGTCCAAGTTGACTTGTCATTGGGATCAAAGCCAAGGCGAATCCACGCATCGTGAAAAAATCGGTCCAGGTACTCCGGAGGGACTGCATCCTCGATCTTTACCCATCCGAATTCGAGGAATTGGGTTCGCTGCTCTGGAGTGAGAAACTTGTACTCTTTAATCGCCATGTCTCTTCGAGCAAGTGGGTGTGGTCTCAAAGCTGATGAGTAAAACGTTCCACAGTCGAGAGAAGGAATTTATACCTCCTTGGTCAGGTGCCATTTGATTGTACGTAATCTTCCACAGGCTCGTTCGTCGAAATTAGCTTGCCAATTCCACAGTTTTACATGGCGTGCACAAATAAAAGGTAATCTCCCAGTCGCCCACAAATCCATGTCTGACGCTCTGCGTAGCAAATATGCCGCATATATGTACGCCAGCGAGATTGTGGCTGAGAAATCGTTAGTGGAAGAAACTTCCAAAGGTGGCATATGTTTTTCCGACATTATCCCTGGACTTTGATCTGCTCCACCGCGACTCGGCTCCTGCCATTGACATAGCGATGACTGCTAGTAAATGCTTACCGTGAGTTCTTTAAATTTAATCCAGATAACAATTCGTAATTTATTCTATTTCTTCTGGTGTCAACATGCAAAATAGTAAGTGGCCAATACTGTACTCGTTAGTGAATATCCCTATTTCAAACCTTTATAAGTTACCTCGTGTGTCAAAACTGGAAGATGAACTCTAGCGCTCTTTTGATTCCTTATTTGATCCTGCAGTGCAAACATTCAGTTTGATGGTGCGATTCCGGTTCTTCATATGCGCTTTCAAAACTACTACGTTATGCAAAATCAACTTGAACACATTGAAGTTTGTGCTCAACTTAATTTCCTCCATCACATTATATTCTTCGTATATCCGTACCAGTACAACGAGGTACTCCGAGGTCGCACAGCCTAATACTACTTGCTACGTCAATTCATGACGCCGATGCCATATAGCATTCAAGTATTGTACCTGCATTTCGCGGGATTGTGTATCCGATTAGCTCAGACCTACTCAGCGAAGAGCCGACAAGGGCTTGGACACCCTCAACCCACTGTTATCGGTGGTCGTAATTTGCCTGAAGGCTGCTCTTCTATGATCATATGGCTAGCTGGTGAACCTGGTCTGTCTCCTCGATAGGATAAACTTGTTTCGAAATGGGCTGGAAATTACGTTCAGAAATCCAAACATAATTCAGGTTGAAGGCGAAGGCCGACATACTCAGATAACTGTTCCTAGAGTAAATCGAACCATCCTCGCAACAAACCAGTACTATTGGAGTGCTCAAATTTTAATCGATAGATTCGAGAATGAAGCCTCATGGCACTCACGAGGACATTCCTCGCACAATTGGAAAGGAGGAAACGGGCCTGAGCTACCTCCCCTCCGACCCACGACGATCAGGGTTCACAATGCCGAACTGATCAAGTGACGCGATCTATTCAGGAACAATTCAGTTCTGAAAATGCGCGATCCAATACCTGCTGACTTGAAACAAGACTGACGAGGTTGCTCAGCTCGGATACTTTCTGCGACCCTCACACAACATCCGGATACGTCACAGGCAGATCCATTATCTCCCTGGCCATTCCTTCGGCGAAGAGTGACGTGTCAATCGATTGCGAGGGAGGTCATAAAATTACCGCAGGTCTTACGCGAGATGGAAAACCAGCGCACGTGTACGCAGTGGTATGAATCTACGTCGCCTTCGAAGAACGTCATGCGAGCAAGGGCGAATTGTTACGGGTGAACTCTGAAGGAAATGAGTAAACCAACAGCATAGTTTACCCACAGAAGGTTCACCTCTTCGCTTCCAGTCCTTGAGCTTCACACACGTGATCGCCACTTGAAATGGGGATCCTCTTTCGGTTTTAATATTCATCGTTTCTTCGCACTTCATTGTTGCCCACGACATATCTTCACATCGGGCTGGAACTGCAAGTCATGAACCAGGATGCTCGGTCTTCAGCGAGCGCTCAACACAACCCTGATACTACTCACATCAAAAATACGTTTGCTTGATTGTTATAGCGGCTTGTTCCTCCAACCACAACTTGCCAAAAGGAATTATCTCCAGTCAATATCATCGGGAACTTTGGAAATGATGCCATGCAGAACTCACCAAGAACAACCTTCGAAGGCTCCGCGGCTTCCATAATGAGGACCTTCGTGGATGTTGGAAAAAGTTCTTACGTTCGATTTCGCAATTTTGCGAGCTATTTTTAGGCTCACGAACCGTATGTTTATTATTGTTTGGAGGCTCAAAACGATCCCACGTTTCCTTTCTGCTCCTTAGCCTCCCCTGATGATATAAACTCTGTGATATAAACTCTGTCAACATCTACAGATCGACACCGAGCAATTTCAATAACCACAACATATATGATTTACGACAGAAGCTGCTAGCCACGTTAGGTCACTTCACACCTACCCGTTGGTCTCCTGCCTATTCACAATGTTTCTGAGAATGCTGCCTTATTCCTGCGCCTCGTCGTCGCCATATGCATGGACGCATGTATTAGAATTGATTCCCCAAGTGGCTCGACGTCCTTCGAGCTTCGAAGCACCCTGCGAAATGTCTAGTCCAGGAGCGGATGCCTTGAAGTAAGCGCAGGACCAGTACATTCATGCATGTGGCGTGTGTGAATCTATCGCATTTGAAGGATCGTCGGTAAGCCGCACACTCCGAGCTACCGTGTTCACACCCTGTGATCTCCTCCCTCAAAGGCATATATACGCTGTCAGCCTACCTGAGTAGATACAGTGTCGTACGTTCCACAGTATTTCGACCATTCCCATCGAAGCTGACCCCTCTACACATGGCCCAGCGTCCTGAGTTGCAACCCGAAGTAGGATCGTGGTGTGTTGAAGCGCCTAATGGATATTTCCGGCCCAGATCTACCTTCGATTGCAGTTCTTGTCGATCAGATCGGTTATGTCCTCCTAATTTGTTAAATGCGATCAGCGAATCGTTGCGTATATGGTTTAGATACCGGCATGTTGTGGCACGTTCGATAAGCCGACATCGCCAGCGCGCAAAGGAAATCTTTCGAAGACCATTCATTATGCAGCCATACAAATCCTGGACCCGTAATCTTTGCATTATAAGATATCATTTGTTCGTCATCACGGTGGCCTCGGACGCACCACAACAGTGTGGTTGCCGTAACCGCATCGCTGCCCTAGCCCTTAGCTTGCACGCTGCACAATTGCACAAATAGATCGGTCATCTGACCTCGAAGCGTATCTTGCGCATATTTTGATTCCGTGGGCACGACTCTATCCCGTCCCCGCGGAACCCACAAGGCACTGTTGAGCGATGTCGATGAGTGTAGATAATCGGCGCCTTCTGATGATTTATGGAATCCCTAAACAACCTGTGTCGCATGCGGCCTCGGGAACCTGTGTGAAACCCAAGTTAACCCGGCGATCATTCGCTAGCAATATCTATCTCTTGGATATGTCAACAAACGTTCTTTGTGCTCAACCGTATAAAAGGGGATCTTCCTCCGCCTTCCTCCGCCCACTCCAGTTTTTAAGCCACGCGTTCTTCAGTCAATTAAGCATGTGTCGATACATCGCGTGAGTTCTTTCAACGTATGTCATCTTTCTGCATGCATATTGATGATGTAGATATTGCAGTGAGGGCAGAAAGTACACCAAATGTGATGCACGTTTGCTTCATATTTTTAAAACCACGGACGGATGCTGAACCTTTTTGTAGCATTTCGTGCGGCTGAATGTCTTGGCTCTGTTTGATTGCGGGTTGAGAAGTTGCGAGCGAAGCATCAAACATCCGAAGAACTGCACAAGCAATCAATGTACAAGCGTCAGCTATGTCTCTCCTTATGTACACGCGGTCAATTGACAGTCACTTTACAGACGCTTGGCCCAGAAATTCAAAAACCAATTGTGACCTACGATGAGCTCTGTTGGGCCTGTCAGTCTGCAAGCAAAAGACCAAGCCTGAGTTAAATTCACCACGTCATCATGCATGATCATGTGATTCCCCACATCCCTCGATGCTCCATTTTCCCTTCCATTTGCAATTATTCCATCTCGTCACCATTCCAACATCATTGGTCTGAGCGATGCGACGACCAGTAATACCCGTCCACGTCATATAGCAGCGATGCGGTCCCAGTGGACCAGTGGTAGAATATTCTGCTGTGTTCTTAATTGTTCCTTTACGAAATATACCCCCATCAATCGTGCTGACCTCGTCCGATTCCCGTGCCGTGCTCCGTTTTCTGTGTGAATCCAATTGTTCTTTGTGATGTCATTTTTTCCAGATTATGCAGATGAAAGAATCATCGAAATATCAACTCAAGTGCTTATCTCTTCTTGCCGCCGGACGGATCATGGCCATTCCGATGCCTGTCCTGGAGAATAGCGGATCAATATTCGGGATGCATATAGTTTCCCGATTGTATTTCCGTCGTTCGGAAACACGATCTGATTGAAGAAACGACTGATGAATGGTTGGTCTTATCGAAGTTACCGGTACCGATTGAGGTATGCGATAAGCCTTGCGATCTTGGAGAATTCATCGCGCCGAACTGAGTCGTCTCCGTATGCAGTAACGACGGCGACCACCTGACTATCGTTGCCTTGCATCGGGAACCAGATAAGATAACCGGACCGTTGTTGGCCGGTCCCACGTTTGCTATTTAAAGGAAATTATTGTTTCGTATTCAATACTCGAGAGCGCCGTCGCGTTCACAATGGTCTGCTTAAAATGGGACTGGTTAAACTTTCGGTGGATACTGACAGATGGCCTGATTGTCAGTACTAGTGAGTGGTGTCTGACCGTTCGAGACAAATTAACATTGGACGTGCACTGAAAGAGGAATGCATGTGTCAAATCACCTATCGTCCAAACTCGTGAGTCTTTGACAACCACGAAAGAATATCTCTCCGCATTGTATTGATATTTTCAGTCAAAGAGGCGTCACTGAGGCGCTCTAGATATATTACCCTGAATGATGACGCTCAATGGACCACATGACGGGACATCGTAAAGACCACGAACAAATTTTTAAGGATATTTTACAACTTCAAACACAGAACAACGATCCATTTCTCTCCATTTGCCTTCGACTAGCTTCGAATTACTGATTTAGAAGAACCTCCACTTTCTCCTTGAGATCATGCGTCGGGCACTCGAGAAGCTCTTTCAATGCGCCAAATCCGTCCTCAGAGATGTCGACTCCGAGATTTGTCTTTGCACTTTGACATGGTGGAGTTTAGGTTAGTGTAGTTTATATAGCATCACAAAGAAAAGACCAACCTCGAAAGGGCCATGAATTGCTTCACCTTTCCGAACATTTCCGCGGCCCTTGCACTTCCTTCTGGTCCTAAGTGGCTATCCAGGAGCGGGAGATCTGCAGATTCCTCGCTGTCGTTATGTCTGCGTAAATGTCCCATCATGGTTTCCAACAAATTATCGAATTCGATCGTGCCAGGTCCGTGACCTTCAGTCCAAGACGCGAGCTGCATGAGCATTTCTTTAATTTGCTGCAGTACCACATCAACCGTCAATTTATTACAAACACGTAAAATATGCTCACCTCATGTTCCCTGGCGTCAATGGCTGCTAGCTCGGCACCCTGACCAGGTATTGCTCTGGTCTGTAGAGGGTGCATGAGGATTTCTTCCATCATAGCATGTCTCCCGACAGCCCATCCAAGCATCAGCGCGTGCTGCGCTTGAGCATTCACGTCCCCCTTCGAGACGAGATAACTCTCATGCAATGTGTACACCTATGGCGTTCCTCCCGCTTTAGTGTTGGAGTATCTTTCAAAAAATCTGCTGTCCCACTCACCTCCGCGTGATCTGCACTCACGACCTGACTGAGACTTTGCGACATATTTCGTGCGTGGAAGGTGAAGCAAGAGTGTAGAGCTTTTATGAGCCTACTTGACGTGAACAGTAGTCATCGGCTTAAAATAGTGCATGATCATTGTAGCGATGATGTCAAGCTCAAAATCAATTGACATTCAAAATGCGCGCATCGTCGGTTGACGTCATACAAACTATTTATGTTAAAAACAGATCTCTCACATCTTCCTTCGTCGATGGTTATAGAATTTGGTACACACCTGAATTGCAAGAGGACTAGGTATACGTCCTCACGCTAGCAATATCCCAGTAGGCGTTCTGAAATGCGCCAGGGTTCTTGTCAACGTAGTCTGCAAGCATATCAGCCACAACTATGAGCAAGGGCTGAATGTTCTTCCGTACCATCGCAGCTTCCGATTCTAGGGCATACCTCAGCTGTCGCAAAACTCGACCCAGCCCAGTCTCCGCCTTCGAAGTGGCAGTGTCAGCTGTACTGGGCAGGACCTCTTCACAACACAGGGAAATGACACTTACAGAATGTTAAATTAATAATGATTTTATGTGCCTTGAAATGCGAGGCAAAATCGCATGAAGTATTGGGGAAATTTGCTACTGGTGTACCCTGGCGTATAAATCAACGTCACGAAACGATCGATGCTCAGAAAGTGGTAGGAAATGACGTACCCATGCCGACGTATCCACGGTGTTCCCTCCCGTCTTTACATCCGTTGGCACGGACGCATCATTTCTCGCCCAGAAATACACGTTGATGAATGTTGAGGTGCGTTCCATGGCATACCACCCACCGCCATTACTGTTGAACGCCTTACCGTAAATATTCGGTTTATTGCTCACGACACCGCAACCCGAATTACCGGTGGTCGCCACATTACAGTCTGTCCCGGTGGATGTGCTACGTGAAAAACTTAAGATCAATCGATTAAACTTTCGGAAACCAGCCTCACCCTGTCTGCTGGCGTGTGGAAGGCATTGTGCAGCCTGACAACGCAAAAATAATGAATATATTGATCGGTGGATAAACAAAAAGATGCGAACCTGCGTTGGTATGCAGTGTGCTCTGGTTTGGGATATTGTCGTTTACGCCTTCCAGAATGTCGACTTCACCCTGTTACAAGTTCAGTATGACCCCAAAAAATTTATTTGTCACTCACTTCGTCCGGCCACTTACCGCCTACTTCCCATGCAGCCGGCCAAGTCCTGTAAGCAAAGACAATTGTGATAAGTCAGTGATGAAACTGTTTCATAAGCGTGCTACTCACGCGCATCCTTGTGGCATATGGTTAATGTCAAAGCTGCAAATGAATGGTGGGTTACACTTTTTCGTCGAGCAGAATTAAAATTACGAATACTAACATAATCACATGTGTGGTGTACGACTTGACCGACTCTATGCGTACCGCATTCCTTCCTGGATCCTTTGAAGTCAGGTTTGTGGTGTAATCTGCGCGCATGATAAGCGAGTCTGCAGTTGCCACCGTTAAATTGAGGCGTAGGGCCGTCGCTTGGTCGACATAGTTCCTGTAGTTGATGCATAGATTAGCATCCAGCTGAGCCATAGACAATTGAAGGAGCTTACACGCGACCGTGTGTAGGGTCTGGATCCGAAAAGTGTGTGAATCCCGTTAGAAAGTCTTTTCCAACATATGTATCGGCGGCATTGTAGTGTCCTGCCAAGCATGATGGGAATAGATTGGCGACAGAGTAAATGCTGACAAGCAGAAGGACAAAATGAATCATCTCACTGAATCCAAGAGCGCAATTGAGAATGGAAGGAGTGTGTGTTGTTCGTAGAATGCCTCTTCAACGAAAGCCTTATAAAGGCATTGTAGCCCGGCTTGTAAACGAGAAAACAATGCATCCGTTGCAACGTTGTTCATGCATGAGCGCTGGCGGTAGGAGGAATGTGAAGTGTCATACGATCAAACCATACAAAAGACAAATATACCATACAGAGCTTGCTTTGCATGAATAACGGCATTGCGGCCACGGTGCGTCACAGGATGAAGTCCAGGATCGAAAGATCGTATTTCAAATAAGCGTTCCTAGCGTCAGTAATTGCAACTGTTCCGTTAATTTCACTGAAGTACGAATGGATGAAACCGATGTTTTCGTCTCTGGCGCTGGCACGTTCACGTTTGGGGGGTCATCAGGGACTCCTCCAATGACACGCATACTCCAAAGCAAATGTACTGGCCAGATGAACAGGAAACAGCAAAATAGAGCACTCTCGGATTTTGCTCTTGCCCAAACAAAGTCTCGATGAAAATGCTTCCAGTTTGCTTCCAGTACGGGACAACGGGAACAATGAAATCATCCCAAAACCGGGTTTTTGTCAGCGAGATATGAAGCGAAATAGAACCAATTTGACGGCGCGCTCGTATCACAGTGATTCAAATGAAGGATTCGACTTGTGGTCCCAGCGGAGAGCTTGGCAAGGCAGCGATAGTGCAATATTCACGGCATGCAAACATCCTTCAAGTTCGACATTGTGGCGGGTGTTTCTGAAACTGAATTGCATATCAGCCTGCGTTATAAGGAACCTTCGCCACAGGATCGAGGTGACTGTAATGGTGTGGGCTAAGTTACGTTTGCTGGTTCCTCCAGATTCAACGACTTCCATTTGCCGCTGGCTGCAGGTGTTCCGGGAATCCCGTCGCTGTTTAAGCGATATCATGTTTGAACAGGAAACCCACCATCGTTGCGGTCGGCACTGCGATATTCAACCATGACGGTAGGAGGTTGGCGACACACCGCGTCCGCATAACTCATTCAACTTACGTAACAAGACTCGGGCATCGGTCACCGGCAAATCGCGCCGCACATCTCGTTCAATTCACGATCAGGTCTGCTGCATGAAGGAAGATGATATTGGTAGTGAAGGGAAGTATTGTCTATTTCTACAGTGTGTGCACTATCTATTATCTACAGAACATTTCTTTGACGGATGTGACGTCGAGATGACGGAAAATATACTCTACTGAAGGGATGGAACGGGTATGAAATGATGAATACAGAGCTGCTCTAATGGACGCTTCTAAGCCGAACAATCTATAATCTACTGGGTATTCTAATATGTGGTGAGCGTAGTGTTGACAATTTTCTAACGAGTGTGGCGCTTCTGCGTAGCTTTCCTGCATTTTTTTGTTGGCGGGGTTGCGCGACATCTGGACCGGTTGGCTTTGGCTTTGGCGTTCTCCGTTTTCCTGGTCCTTAACGTCCTTTTTGTTCCAAGAACCGATGTGGCGACTGGCTCGCACTTAGGCTTGACAATGGCTTCCTCCTCGGTGTCACTGTCGTTCCCAAAACGACCGTTCGAGGCTTTGGTCGAATTTGATTCGTCATATGATCCAAAATATTTATCGCCTCCCTCAAGTGTCCACCCAAACATCGCCCGATCTCCTTTCCCGTTCTGAAAGCCGAATGTATGGACAGTTTTCATACACTCTTCTTGGAATTCTTCCCATTGGCGACCCTCGTTCTCGCTCGCCACAGATTGAAAGGCATGAGAAACAGGACCACGGTCAAACCAAATCCTGACGCCAGCAGACACGAGGTACTCCAACTTTTGTGGCGACCAGTTCTCATATATTTTGGCCACAACGGGTGGGAGGAGGTTCCAGCGTACTTCCCGACGTGTGGCGTCTGGTTTGGCAAACATGAGGATCCGAATTTGGTTTTCGTAGTCGGTGGCGAGAAGGCAATTTCTCATGGTGCAACCAGCAGGGAGCCGTTGTTGTCGGTCGCACCAAAGGCAGGCGCTTTCGAAGCCTCCTAGATATTCGACGACGTGTGCCATGGGGAGAAAGATGTGGGGGTTGACGGGAGGTGGTGAGGAGAGATGTTTGAAGGTGACGACGCACTTACCGTGCTATCGCAAATAAATACAATCTTTCGCGCGGAGTTGAAATGAAAGCCATCTCCCGGTTCCCCAAACTGACGATAGTCCGATACTAGAGCGAAGCGACCATTCCTAACGCGGTCATTCGGCGAACATTGAAAGGAGAATCTCTGCTGAATAACGTCATATATACAAAGAACTCCGAAGTGAGAAAGCAGACAGACTTGCGCCGGGCTTCCAGAATTTGACGTCAATCAGCCACGCGGGAAAGTGTTCGAAACATTACTTAGAAAGTGGAAAGGGTTCAAAGGGTATGTACAATGAAAGAGCCAGACGACCCTATTGGTGCCACACTGATATCACGATGTCGCATGTTGCGAGCAGATTCTTCGTTAATCCATCCGAGTATGCAATAGGGCTGTGTCTGTCTACCGTCGACGTTGTGGCGGCAGGAGAGCCGTAACAGTGCCGTCACGTCACGTTAGTCACAGCTCATTCGTCCTTCTCTGAACTGACGTCTCTGGGTTCGCAGAAGTTAAATGTTATCGTGGCTGTTGTTTCCTAAACCAGCCGCCGTCAGCTGCTAATATCAGCATGCAGGGTCCACTATGACAGGATTCGGAGTAACAGGAAGGGTGAACATTGCGATACAGAGCGCCACCGTATTCCCTCGAATTGCGATCCATCTCAAAGCTCGAAACAACATCCAACTCTAGTGGATCATCGCGGAGTCCATTGATGTGCCCATGGTCGGTTCCCAACATTGCAATGACCCTCGCCACTCAAGACCTCAGGTGCCATCGACCATCCACGCCATCAATGACGCTTTCCAAAGGCATGGCTCTGCCATCAATGTCTAAGCCGCCTTCGAGAATATCTGGCGTCAAATGTTGATCTAAACCAGCGGCTCGACACAACTCAGAAAAGTCGTTCGGGAGAGGCGCCGTAATACCCAATCGAAATTGCTTGTGAGGGCCCGTCGCGCGGTACCGCTGAGAGTAGGCTGGGGGTCAGAGTCTGGTAAACGTATGTAGAATGGTGAAGGGCGTACCGAGAGGGATATGTGTGAAGCGTGGAGAAACATTCGAGGTGAATTTGATGAGGAAGTGTTGCTTCGAGGCAGGAGGGACGCTATTTCAGACGCTGGTGGCTTTTGCGAGTATACGCTGTCGCCGAGGATTGGTGCTATGATGTTTTTTGATGAGAAGTAATCCCGAATTTCTATGGGTCGATACACACCATGTAAGACACTAGCGCAATGAACGCGGAGTTGATGCTTTATACCAGAATGGAGAGTTAACCAGAGCAGAGACAATGGCGCGATGTCCTGAAGTATTCAAACCGGTGAGATGTGACCGAAAGAAAAAAAAGTGGAAAACGGCTAACAGAACTTCCAAGTAGCTCCCAATCCGACAACGCTGGTTGACCATTTCTCCAATCCACCGTAACGCCATCACGTCCAACTTGGAGTGGATCGTCAATCGTGCCTCTTCCCGGCTCCGGAAATGACTTCCTCCCACCACGTACGAGCGCCAAGTACGTCTTGCGGACTGTTCGTTTTTGGAACTGGTTCATAAGGTCTGGAACGCGATCTGCGTTGCGTGCAAGAAGTAGAGCACCTGTTACTGGCTAAAACGTAGAGGGAGAATCAGTCGATGGCCGAGGTAAACATAGTTTTCGACATTTACTTGCCTTGTCCAGTCGGTGAACGGGACATGGATGCGACGGAAGGTTAAATTGTGTCTTGAGATCTGCAACAATGACCTCATCAGTATCACCTTTCAACACAGATAACGAGTCTTCACACCTTCAAGTACATTTTCTATCGTATGATGGCTGACATTCTCAAGTGAAGAAAAGGCGAAAACTTCGTGAAAACTCCCAGGACAGCGACCACAATACACACCTTCCCCGAGCTTGTGACCCTGGTTGGCATACTAAACCAGGAGGTTTGTTCAACACCATTATAGCACGATCCGCATAAAGGACAAGATTGGAGAGGAGTGATTTCGTAGACCGTTTGAACGTGGTCATGTTGGGAAGAAGAAAAGTGGAGGGAGGCTTACGTAAACGCGCTGAAGATTTTTTTTGGCTTTCGAAATGGCCAAGTTTCGCAGATACACATTATTTAAAGCTACCAATCTCATTGCGATAAATAAATGTGAATTACATTGGTGATCTTAAATTCGATACTGGCTCCTCATGGACCTCCCGCAAGAGCGAGGATCTTCGTCACTGCCTGCTCTGCCATCGCCATGATTGGTCCCTGCGGGTTGCCGGTGAACAGCGACGGGACGATGGACGCGTCAACAACGAACTACGTCCGTGTTAGTTTTCGGGAGTTTTCTCAAGGAAAAGGGCAGCTTACCAAATTCTTCGTGCCCATTACCAGTGTATTTTCGTCAACAACCTTTCCAATTGAGCACGAGCCAACCCAATGATTCGAGCCGAGATTCACGTAGTTATTCACGTAGTCCTCGACTGTTGTTGTGTTGTCGGGTGTGATGAGGGTCAAGCCAGGCACTGGGTAAGGTTTAAGAATTACAGTCAGTCCTGTTCGAACTCTGTACATCGTGGTCAAACTTACCCTGCTTCACACCAGATATGACATTGTTGATACCACTGAGGAGCGCGGCCTTGTCGTTCGGATCCGTGAACCAAGGGTTAACCAATGCTCCAGCAGCTAGCGCCGAGCTAGTCAAGCCAACACGACCGCGAGACGTTACTCCAGTCGACCTATATGTGTGTCAAAACACTGCAGCCTCAGAAAGAACTCAGTGCTTACAGATACAATGTGATCGAGAAGACTTGGCTGGCGTTGTACGGGTAATCTGTAGTGACAGAGTCGAACCCTGGCCGGACCGTGCCTTGCATCTGGATGGATATCTGGTAAGACAGCGGTCATCACAAAAGCGTAGCATCAAATTTACCCATCGTGTCTTATTGTCAGGACCACCCAAAGCGCTCCAGAAGCTCACGCGCGGTGAAGACGACGCGAAAACGCCGGTTTGGCTCTTCAAGTACTGCGCAGCATCCGCCGGGCGGGGGCTCGACCAAATCGGAGCCCAATTATCATACGCGTCGATACTGGGGTGTGTGAACATCAAGTTGATAGAGGGGTTGTCCTGCACATTCATCCCAACTGGGAGGTTGATAAACTGCGATTTGGGAGGCAGGAATGATGCTGCTACGTTGCTTTGTTGGACGAGAGCGATTTGATCTGCGGGGCCGATACCACTCTGGAAGAGAATGCGAGGTGTGCCGAAGGAACCTGCTGATAAGATAACACGACCGTTCTTGTTCAAGGGAATGAATCCTCTTGGGCCAATCAAGGGGTTGTTCGTCTGTACACCGGTGATTGTCGATCCGTTACGCGCCACGGATGCGACAACGGTGTTGTAAACGACCTTGAAATTGGATCGTGCCGACGCCGTCTTGAAGTACGTTGCGACTGGACCCCATCTTTTCCCTTTCTGGAACTGTCAACGACGGAAAAATTTAGTTGACAATGGATTCGTAGTCACAACTGACGACCTTACGTTGTACGCGCTGTAACCGTATACGTGATCCCTGAAGTTCACGTTATCGTTGAGTGTGATGTTAGAGTACCCCAAATTGCCGAGCAGCTTCTGCATCACGGGGAACGTCTGCTCCAGGTAAAGCTTCCCATCCGGTGAGGGATGGTCTGTCGATGGAAGCCGTGCCTGAAGTTTCGCAGCATAGGATTGGTAGTTCGTCCAAGAAGCCGGCCAGCCACGCGCAGTAGAGAAGTCTTGCGTATTGGGGTACCAGTACAAGCTGCATTGAAGGCGTTAGGTCGAGGAGGATTTGATGAATGTAATCTCTCACCCTCCGTTTATGGAAGTCCCTCCTCCGATCACACATCCGGCGAATGTAGTTACATCTAAGGTAGATTCATGAAAATTGAGATCATTCAGACACCGAACTTGGCTTACCGCTGCAATACCAATACGTAGGCCCACTGCTACCGAACATGGCCTGGAACTCCCCGGGTATGTCAAAGCGCGTCAACTGCAGCAACATGTCAACAATACAGGTCATAACTTTGCAGAATGAGCGGACGAACATTGGTTCCAGTAGCCCATGGCGGTACATCCGTGCCGCCTGTCTGAGCCGTGCTGGGACCTCCCCGTTCGAGGAGGAGGATCTTCTTGTTCGGAAGAGCCTCAGACAGTCGGTCTGCTGTAACGAGACCTCCGGGTCCGCCGCCAACGACGATATAATCATAAGGTGTCGCCGTGGCGACCGGTGCACTGGACGTCGAAGCGGGGGCCCCTGAAGTTGTTGTGGGGGTCGACCCACCACCACTAATGATCGAATTGTAATCGTTGCTGTGTGCTAGCGGCCAGATTTGTCCCCAGAAGCCGACTAGACTCAGGTCAAGTAAGTTTTATGCTGAAGGGTGATTTTAGAGAGAGTCCTACAGCCGTCGTGTTGCGCCATATTGCTAGCAGGATCTGACGGCGTGTCGACAGGAATGAGACCTACATAGACAAGATCAGGAGGAATTTCCAACGAAGGGCTAGAATAATGCGCACCAACGACCCATGCCGGGACAGTCGGATTAGCGGTGTTCAAGCTTCCGCCAGACCAAGTTGTGCAATTCTGGCAACGGAAGATCCATTTCCAGGATGTTGCATTTACGCTACTCTGCAGGGTGGTGATAATGGGTCCAGGGTATACAGTCGGTTGGATGTAATCACTTTTCAGTCCTGTGGTCAGTACAAACGGCGCGAACGAAAATCCAATTCCTTACGTTGTGTAGCGCGTTGAGTATACGATCTGGCCGTTATTTGGCCAGGCAACGATCAGCAAATCAAACGCCATTTGACCATTGACAGATAAGCCGATCTACTCGTAGTTTAGAATTGTTGCATTCGACGTGGTGCAAGTTCTTACCCATTTGTTCGCGATGGGAGAAACGATTTCGGCTACAAATTCCTGCGCTAGTGCGCCTGTAGCAGTGGTAGGCGGGAGGACGAAACCATATGAAACTCCGTATGTGGGATCGAAAATGCCTTGCCAGGTGATGCCACTGTCAGAGTATGATACACTCGATTGCGCCAATGCTGCAAAGCATAAATGAGATTTCGAAGGTATTATTGAGAATTTTTAGGGTCTGCTAACCGCAACCAACAGCCGATGCTAACGCGAGGAGACGTCTGCACCACACCATATTGGACGAACGACAATGAAAAGCTCGGAGATCATGGATGTCGTCAAGGGCTGTATATAAGGTGTCCTCCGCCGGCCATCTAGTCAGCCGCAGGGTTCTATTTGGGGTATCGCGGTGTCCATGTCGTTTTTCGAGCGGGCTTGCAGTCTCGTGCGCAATAGCGGCGTACCTTCGCTGACGAACGCAGCCATGGATAATCCGAGAAATACGGAATCAATGGAATGAAAAACAGCAAATTGTGGGTCACGTGGTCACTATAAGAACTCCGATCAGTGAAAATTTCGGAAAAAAATCTAAATATGGACGTACTTTTGGCCAAAACTTCCAGACTTGACCACGCGCGAACATGACCAAGTATTTCGCTGCAGTTTCCGAACAAAGCGGTGGGTTTGGAGTCGGGATGATCGAACATCAATGAGGTGGATTGCCTTCCAGCCATATGGGGTCAAGCCGGACGGAGAAAGATTGTTGTGCAGACCCTTCCCCATGGTACAG
This sequence comes from Rickenella mellea, assembly GCA_004355085.1. Taxonomy (NCBI): domain Eukaryota; kingdom Fungi; phylum Basidiomycota; class Agaricomycetes; order Hymenochaetales; family Rickenellaceae; genus Rickenella; species Rickenella mellea. The sequence goes on from ML170183.1 coordinate 268,798, forward strand.
CAGGTCTTCGCGAAAGGTTGATCGTCGGGACAATCGCATGCCGGGGTCATCGCCAGATCATTCACCCACTTCACGATTTGAAAAGCTACACTGTCGCTACCTTCTTCGGCACATAGGCTTCCTAAAACCAGACACATGGCACAAAATTAGAATGATAGACGGAGTGGTGACGTATCGCATGTGTACCTGCAGCGACTGCGAGGACGATCCTTCTCCGATCAACTTATCGAACTCGCAGACTTCCCCCTCATTCCAGCGTTGACGTGTTTGTGCAACCCCGCATAGATCAAAAGCTCCCGAAATATTTGCGTCACCAAGTACAAATCCATCACCAATGGGCACATCCGGTAAGCACCTGCAGATTATCGTAAGAAAAGAAGAAAGAGTTCCGTGTGTGCAACATACCTAATAATGGCATACGATTGTCCGAACTTTGTTGGACCAACCATCCCTGAGCACCCCCGTCAAACCATCCATATCGTAAGTGCGACTGGTTTGGTTCGATACTGCAACGGGCACTGAGATGCTCGGAAGGCACATTATCTAAAGTGAGCAACTTTAAATATGGATGTGGACATCATTTAAGCTTGTAAAATAGGTTCTCCAGTGTCGCGCAAGCCAGGAACTGCTATTTTCGACAATTACTCGGAATCTCGGATGTACAACCTTTGGGTCCGAGGTAACAGATGAAAAGCCCCGAAACAGTGTTGATAGTAGCAAGGCGTGACTCTTCAATAGTATTGCATATTTCCGAACCAACAGCCAATCGCAGGCGGTGATGATCCACGGCCACCAGACGGCAAGTAAGCAGAATAGAAGCAGAAGTTTGAACCGTGACTGTTACAGTTGTGTCACATCACATATCGTTTGCGCGAAACTCTCAAGTCCAATAATGGCGCGGCCGAACCCCGTCGTACATATCGCTCTCGTGCTCGCTGCTGTGTATATCTGCGTACCGCTTTACTTTCATTTCTTTCCCTACTCTTCATCAAAATCGAATTTTCCCGCCAGTGGCTCATCAAACGCATCGGATGACACCCAATCGAAGTCCAATCCACCAGCATTGTACTTCCTCGCTTTACTCAACAGATTCATTCTTGCAAGCATGTCCTACACGTGGACCTTCATGACCCACCTGCCTCACGTGCCACTGTACCCTCTTCGCATCGTACTTCCGCCAATTCTCACAATCCTCCATCCGGCCATCCTCGCCGTGAAACTCATCATGGACGCCGTAATTCTCACACCCTACCGCATCGTTTCGAAGGTCGCGGAGTTCTTCTATCCTCTCTACGTATTCTGCGGCGTTGCGTGCGTATTCGGGGCCATTCTCGGGCTGGGTGGGAGACTTTTGTCGAATGCTCTGATTCCGTCAATTCTTGGACAAAGGACGGCGGAGACGAGTCTTGCAAAACCGAAACGGTCGAATGGTTCCCGGAAGAAAATGCTTAGATGGTACTGAATCTTGAGATTTTCTCACGACGTGTAACTCACCATCGTTCTTGGTAGATCCATCGGCTGTCGGCCTAGGGAACGTTGGTGCGTGTTCGCCAACACAGTAAGCCCAACCAATCCACCTCTAGAAATAAACTAAAAATATGTCTAGATATCGAAGCCAAGTCTTTTCGCACAGTGCCTTTTCTTGCGGAGTTCATGATGAAGCGGATGGTCGTGAGATCCTCTTCAGGCATTGCGAAATCGAACCACTCGTCAGAAGATTTCTTGTCCTGTATGAACGTCGTCACCCTTGTTGATAACACACGAGAGCAGAGTCAATTTTGAAAGTTTTCGAGTGAGCAGACATGACAATGGATCAGTGCAAGGTTGTCGAGACGCGTATACCAACAAATTCACCGCTTACAATTAAAGTGTCGTTGACTTTAACCAGCGTATTCCGCTTGTCCGCCGATTGCATTGTTCGGCTCCTCGACGCAATAAATTGATGAAGTCATCTCGGCGAAGCTGTCGAATTCAATTCTTACCTCACTTACGGCATGCTCCTGGCATGCTTTTGGCACGCGTCCATGGCTCTCCGCTGAGCACCCATCTTCTACATCCAACATCGACCGCGATGGTGCTGCAATCAGGGATATACACGATCACAAATGTCAGAACACAAACCATCGCTGGTATCGCGGACGACAGCGACAAGACAGATGTCGTACTCAGCTACGGCGACGATAAAGGCATCAGTCACAAGGTAACCGCACACCATTTCGATCTACCTCCCACTGACTTTTCGCTCACTCCCCATTCGACAGTGGGTAATCACCAAAGTGGCCAATAAGAGTTATGTCGTGCGCAGTCAGAGGTACGGCTCGATTGCCAAGTGCGATTATCGACCCAAAGACGGCGATGTGATTTACGGATGGAATACCGGCGAAGTTCATTTCTACTGGAAGATCGTGGCGATCGGTGGACGCGATAAGTATATGTACGTACTACGAAAAATATCGTCCTCTTTCACAATCTAAATGTTGCACCCATTCGAAGAATCAACGAGATCGACGGCCAATTATGTTGGAGAGCAGACGGCGAAAGTCATAGATCTCCGGTGCGTGTTTATCTACGGCTTGTACAATCACCTTCCATATATGTCTCCCAGGTGAAACTAGGAGTGCCCACAGACGATTCCCGCAATATTTGGCATATCCAACCCGTCCCGTCGGGTCCGCAGACTATGGCACCTATTATTCGCGTTGCCAAAGAGTTAGATCCTGTTCTCACCGTTCTGTATCGTATCTATGCAGAGCTGGATCATGTTGAAGTGGACATTCATCAGTGCACTTTCCTGGTCTCCCGTGCCAGGGTTGTCTTTGATGCTGTTAACGATACTTTTGATACGAAGCGAGCTCCTAGAGGTAATTTGCAGTCAAATGATGAAAAGTCGGTGCTTCTTCCATCCTATTGGTGCTTACAACAGGGGTTCATGAATTACTTCAGTTTCATGCAGAAATGTTTCGCATTTTTGAAAGGCAATAATCATCAAAGCATGACTAAAAATGCAAATCACAATAAGGAATTCTTGAGAAGTTTTGCTCAGTGTGTTACTCAATTAAATTTGACTTTGACTGTGAATGCTCATTGAGTGGAACTGTTTAGCAAACTATCGGAGATCAAGGAATTCTTGCAATACATGAGCTCCCTGAATCTTCTCACTTCTTTATTGAAGCATGAGCATATCTTAGACCGCTTCAGAGAAATACATCAGCTCCTAAATCAAATTGCCGATGATTCTCAGGTGCTGCATTTACTTTCAAGTGCTAAACATTTCATGTTAATCTCTTCAATAAATAGATCAATGTTAAATTGGTTGAGCAGGATTTTCAAAATGCACAAACTAAGGATGAGCAGTCTCTTCATAACTTGCTCAATCAGATGAACAATCAAGATCCTAAATCATTGGAAAACTATGTTCTTCATGCATTTCATATTCGGTCAGCTACAAGTCGAGAAGCAAAGGAGGCAATGGTGGCTATGAGACATGTAAGATGCTGTTTCACTGAATAGTTTATATATGTGTTCATAAAAAAATTCAGTATATTGACAGTCATGATTGCCAATCCCTAGCATGCCAATTTTTTATTTGCAGTATCTCTGTTTTTGAGAAAGCTTCAAGTTTGAGCTCTTCTGATAAACTGCCAAAATGGGCTATTTCAAGGCTTGAGCTAGTCATAGATGAGTCTTGTAAGCTTGGTTCAGGTGGATTTGGTGTTGTAAAGAAAGGAACATGGAATGGAATTTCTGTGGCAATTAAATTTTTTACAGCAGAGACTTCACCAGGAGTAAGAATTTTGACCACAGATTTTGTGACACTGTTGATCTTATATATGTATGATTGACAGGAACTTCAGAAGGAGATTAAACTTTGGAAGAATCTTAGTAAATCCTGCTGTGTCTCACAAGATGCTTATCACTCTGTGCTGATAATTCTTCTCCTAGGACATGACAATATCTTACAATTTTATGGAGCATCTGTCAATGCAAATCCACCTTTCATAGTCTCAAGGTTTATGAAAAATGGAAGCCTTTCTCAGTACCTTCACCATCATAGCAATGTACCAAAACCACCACTGGTATGTGAATGATCTCATTATAGTTTATTGTACAGAGATATTTATATTTTCACAAGGTCTATGGAATATATCTTGGAATGTTATATTTGCACTCCAAAGATATTGTTCATGGAGACTTGAAACCAGTCAATGTTCTCATTGATGATACTGGAAATTCATGCATTGCAGATTTTGGTCTGTCTCAAATCCGTGCAAATGCTACATCCAAAGCAATTGTAACTGTGAAAAATGTGATGGGAACTTTGCGTTACATGAGCCCTGAGCATATGAAGGGCAAACTTGGAAAGCCTTCGGATGTATATTCTTTTGCCATGACCACATATGAGGTATTTTTACTTACAATACTTATTTTCATCATTCATAATTTTTCCCAAGGTCTTCACAGGAGCAGCACCATTTCTTTATATTCCAGATGCAAACCTTGGATATATGATAGGAGATAAATTTACAAGATTGGACAGACCTGAAGATTCTGTTGACAATCAAGTGTGGAGCATTATTTGGAAATGCTCAATGCCAAAATCCACAGACCGTCCAACTTTCATCAATTTGGAACCAGATATACAACCTCTTGGTTTAAATAGCCAGAATTCTAAGGCTACAGGTCTGGAGTTGGACACTGGGATTGATCCTGAAGATGAAGTGACAAAAGTTGAGGTGTGACAAAATATCCTCCATCATATTATTATTTTGCCAACAAATTTACTGATAAATTTATGATTTAGGATTCAATCCAAGAAATACATCAGACATCCTCCTCTGGTCCAACTTCATCACAAACTATCAGTACCAGCAAGCCCTTTGGTAACTTGAGCAACTCTGGTGCTTTAACAGGAGTATGCATATTTTAAAATAGTATAGACCATTTGCTGACCACTTCTTAGGTTAATAGTTGGTTGGACTTGGCAAACACCATTTCAAATTCTGGACAACCACACATAGACTTTGACTATACTCCCAAATGGACAAGCGTGCCATGGGGACGACCAGGTGATTTCTACATCAATGATGTGACATTCCCAAAGGTTCTTCGGGACAAACCCTACAAGTATCATGTCTTCAAGGGTGATGAAGATCTTGGAGTGAGGGAACCATATGAAATAAGGTCAGATGGCTCTCAGACGGTCAATATCCTGGAATATCATCGTGGATACGGAATTTTGGAGACAAACCCAATTGTGATTTACCTACTTGACCCAGACACAGAAGTGGAATACAAGCTCACAGAGTGGCAGAAGAAATAGGAGTAGCAACGTTCAGAGATAGCGAGAATTTCGAAGATGTAGGATAGCAAATGTGTCCATAGTCCAATGACATTGCGAACCAGTATCAGAAGGAAATTCTGCACGAATATGGACGTCAGCACCAAAGTGATAACAACCACTTCCCCACGCAAGGAAGGGCGAAAGAGATGAGCAACGGCCGGCCAGACGAAGGTTAGAGACAGACCGGCCGATTCATTGTAGCAGGTTAGCGTTTCCGCAAGTCTTCTGATAACGAAATTGCCTTCAGTTGTCCGTGTCGATTGTAATTCGCGATGTAGACTCGAGAAATCACGTCTACCATCCAGGTCATCGAAAAGACCATGTGAGATGATGAGGTTCGCCGTCGCCGTCAAGCTGATGAGTACTAGGCGACGTGAAACAATTCACGGACAGCTAGAAGCAAAACTTGATCCATGGTTTTTCGGTGAGCCAGCGGTCATGCACGAAATTGAAGCTGAACGATTTCAATGGAATATGTCAAACGACGACTCGGAGTAACGACCAGGAGGACCTCTGACACACATTCGAGGCTTCCCGAACTGGTTGCGTGGTCCATACACGACACGACTGCAGTGCTACTCAGAGCAAGATGATATAGAGAACCCTCAAATGAACGGACCGGGCCGTGCTGACTTGATTACAACCCCAAGCGCCGCATCAAAAGGGTGCTTCTAGCCGATATTGCGCTTGAAGCTTCAACAGCTTCATCTTTGCGAATCAGTGATATCGACTTGACCTCTTGACCTTATCCTACCAGTGTCGGTACGTATCAGAACGCGATTGAATGTCATTTAGATCTCCCGATTGACTTGAAGATAGCGAGAAAGGCACCCGGATGGTTGGAATGGATCGGAAGCATCAGTCGATCGTCTTCGCGATTCTACTTCCGATCACTTCACGCGGATTGAGCTCTCCAGATACTTGTCTAGAACAACTCGCAAAATTCTCTGAATCTCTTTTATCGACGACATCTCAGGAAGGAAACGATGACGTGAAGATCGATATATCCGTGTACGTTGCGGTAGACGCCGACGACGAGCACCTTCTGTCCCAACACCCAAGCAAACCAGAGAACGTCTTACGGAACAGTGGTATTCTTCATGTAACAACACTCGTCTGTTCCCATCCAAGGGGACACGTCTCTACGCTATGGCGTGATTGCGCTCGACGCGCCTGGAACGACGGGTGCGACTATTTCGTTCTAATTGGGGACGACGTGGTCCTTCTGGATAAGAGATGGATGATCTCGATTCACGAGGAGTTTTTGAGGGCTGGCAGAGACGAAGGCGTCCCAACAGGATTCGGATGCATCGCATTGACTGATGTGAGTTTTCCTGGCATGCCCACATTTCCAGTCGTACATCGCACCCACATGGATATCTTCGGTGGCGAAGTCGTTCCAGAGGTCTTCATAAACCAAGACGGAAATGTCTATCTGTATCAACTCTACCGTCGATGGGGTTGTTCTCGCATGATTTCTTCGCGAATCCGGAACGGGGTGGGTGGGAGTGGAAATGCTCGTTACGTCAAGCAGCATGCAACGAAATGGGCATTTGATACCCTCGACCATTCGACCAAGACGTTAGAGGATTGGATGACCCAACGACACCCAAAGATTCTCCGAAAACTGACAATCGACGTCATTGTTCCCTCATACCGAGTTCAACTCCCCCTTCTCGACGGCATTTTACAGCTGAAGTCGTCATCAACATGTTCAGTGATGTTCGTCATAATCGTCGATGATCCTAACTCACCACAAATCCCCGAGTTACAAAAGAGATACGACGGTCGACCAGACGTTCGTATTCGTGTCAACCCCAAAAACATTGGAGCCAGTGCGACTCGTAATCGAGGTATGGACGAATCCGCGGCGGAATGGGTACATTTTCTGGACGATGACGTTGTCCCGCACCCTGACCTATTGCTGGAAGATGAGAAAATCATTCGCGCACATCCACTTGCTGCAGGTTTCGTCGGCAACTCGCAGTTCCCTCCCGCAGACAGCGTATTCAAAACCGCAATTCACCTTGCCGGCGTCATCGACTACTGGAATATCGCAACGAAATGGATCACGGACGTTCAGCAGGGGACGTACGTACCTTGGGGAGTCACTGCCAACCTCATTGCACGCCGGAACGTCGATGATGGTGTCAAGTACGACTTAGTGTTTCCGAAAACAGGGGGAGGGGAGGATATCGATTACTGTCTGAAGAAACACGCATATTTCGTAGCTCATGGATTGCAGGGTTTCCATCAAGCTCCGAAAGTAACCATCACGCATCCGTGGTGGAATGATGGCCGACGATCATACTGGCGGTATTACATGTGGTCGAAAGGCGATGGCGCACTTATCAAATTATACCCCCATTTCAGCTTTAGAGACTCCGCGCCGAACAGCAGCGAGTTGTTCTTCCTCATCAGCACCATATTATCTCCCCTTATACCCCTTCGAATTATCAAGCTCCGAACTTTCCTAGCCGCCCCCGCATCAGTTGTCATCGCAAACGTCGTGCACGACTTATATCGACATCTTTGGAGAGAGAGACGGTCACCGGCTTCGATTAAATCCAATCTCAGAGGAATTTACTGGATGATTGCTTCCATCGAAAGCTCGTTTATCAGAATGGCGAGTGAGGCGGGTAGACTTGCCGGGATGCTTGAGAGACGAGAGACCGCGTGGTTCGGGTATCGGTTCGATTGGCTAGTGGGCCGAAAAGGAGAAGCTCCGAGATTAGAGGAGCGAAGGAAGTCAAGAGAGAGGCTCGCTTTATCTTTATGTTTTCTAGCAATGTTCGTCACTGCAAGTACGTCGAGTCGTAATTCTTTGTCACAGATCGCCCTAACCACAGGCATTTGACTTAGGTCGATAAAGGAGTTCACCCGTACCCAATTCTTCCACCTGACGAATTTTTTTTTCGTAATCAAATGTTCATCGTGACTCGGATGGACTCATCTCATAGATATTTAGACAATACACGAACGCTGGACTCGTGGGACACAGACTGCTTTGTCAAAATTCTCGTCGCATTGATGTTTCACCGGAACAACCATGTCTAGTAAATGTGTCGCTTTTGTTTCCAACTGCCTGTCCACTCACCTCATTTCGTGTCAATTGTCGATCAAGCTCTTACCACAGGTGATGTCCATCAACTTCGACGGAAATTGGTAGGCGTGGCATGCCTCTACTTTCGCCAGATTAATTCGCGGTTTAGTGAATGGGCTATTTGCATCGTCCGTGATAGTCTTTTTTTACTCCTACTCCTCTACTCGATCTGCTGTTCAGGGCGGACAAACGCGATGGCATGCTTAAGAATCGCGATGCTTACGTCATTCAACGAATTTTCCATCTTCGCGCGACTGGCTCGTGCACGTATCATCAGGTGGTTATCCAAGGCTGGTCTCGTATCTTTCATGCACCGCTCTTGGCCCAGCCAATGTTTGGAGAGGACTGTGGTTCCGCTCCAAAGTTCTGCTGCCTTCCCTCTTGGTATTCGAAGCCATTGAAACATGGTCACTCAACCTCCATTTCCACGAATCCCGAAACTTTTGCTTTCTCAGACCAGAAGCAAATTTACCCCTTTGTCGCTCCGTTCCTTGAATATGGTCAGGATCGTCCCATTGGCTCCATCCGAACTCAGACATGAAGGGATTCCAAGTACCTGATTTAGATCGCGCATTGTGATTTAAAGCTCCCCTCGATTATATCCCCGATACAGTGGAAAGATGTCCTCACCGCCGTTCTCCTCCATTGAGAAGGGCCACAAAGGCGAGAAACATAACATAATCGAACCGCAATATGTTCCAAACAACGTGAGTGGAGACCTCAACATTCTACAGACTGCAAGATGTGGTAAGGATATTCAATTTTCCCGCTGGACAGCCTCATACTGCATCTTAGGTACATTGTGCGCCGCGATCACGGAAGGTACGACTGACCCAAGGTCCAAACCTGCCATTGTCATATACATCTGTGCGCTTCTCTGCTCATCCGAAGATCAATAAATTTGATTCATATCTGCCATAGGTGCTGCGACAGCTTTTATGTGCAATTATAGCAGTGGGTAAATGACCTTGTGTCTTGACTCGACTCTACGATACATTGACGAAGTATCTAGCTATGATGGATCGCTTATGGCGGCGATAAATGGGATGCCATTGTAAGCATTGCTGCTTCTGGAAGTTCATGCGCTGGCACAACACCATGATAGCTATCAACAGCAATTTAACCAGGGTAAGGTCTGACAACCTTGCATGTCCCGACCTAATATTCCCGACAGGTAAATTGAGCGCATCCACGGGCATAATATTCTCGATATTTACAGTGAGCCTTATCTTCACGAACTATTCGTAAGGCGGCGGACTGAAAGTCTTAGGTTGGAAATATTGCCGGGACACTGTTTGCTGGTCTACTTTGCGATCGGTACCAATCATTTTGCATCTGGGATATTATCAGCAACGCTCAGACTCCAGTGTAGATTTGGTCGCCGTGCAGGAATGTTCGCAGGTGCGAATGCTATAAAATCGAGCAAAGATGTACCCCGCTTCTTAGCACGTTCCAGGATGCATCATTGTCATAGTCGGATCGGCGATTATCTCCTGCTCCACCTCGCAGGCCCAGGTATGGCCGAAATTCTGCACCTCTTATTAGTATTGATGGCTAATTCGCAGTTTATTGGCGGTCGTTTTGTTCTGGGCATGGGTACCTCTATTGCGAATATCGGCGCCCCGATTTACATCGTTGAAATTTCACCACCTCAATGGAGGTTAGTATATTCCTTTGCAGTGTCATTCCCCAACGACGAATCCTCAAAACGCAACAGAGGACGTTTGACGTCCCTGTACGGCACGGGATGGAATGGTGGCGCAATCATTGCTGCTGCAATTACTCTTGCGACCTCCCGAATACAATCGGAATGGTCGTGGAGGATTCCGCTCATTTTGCAGGTGACTATACTCATCAGTCTGAGATTTCTCGCCGCAAATGAAATGAACAGGCTGTCCCTGCTACAATCGTCGTTCTGATTGTATGGTTATTAGTGAGTGCCGAGCTGGTACTGTTAGAGTCGTGCGCCTATATAAATCCCATTCTCAGCCTGAGAGTCCGAGGCATGATCACATATTATACGCGAAAATGTCGTGAATGATCACAATACTCGCAGATGGTTATGCGCCAATGGGAGAAACGAAGAAGCGGTTGCATTCATCAAGAAATATCACGGTAATGCATTCTCTCTCAATGTGCACTATAAAGACCTCACCCCTTGCAAAGCTAACAACGACCCCAACCATCCTCTCCTAAAACTTCAAATTGAGGAGTTCGAAGGCAACATTCGCAAGGATGGTTCAGATAAACGATGGTGGGACTTTAAAGCTCTCATTGGTGAGACCAATAATTGCTAGCGGTGCCATAGCCCCTAATTTTCTCTCTCCTCAAGCTACGAGGGAAGCCCGATGGAGAATGCTGATGGTCGTTTTGATAGGGATATTTTGTAAGCGATCCGAGGATGTTGACAATTCGTGACTTGATTTGAAATGAAAGCAATGATGAGTGGAGGTGGTCTCGGTAAGTGTATGCATATCACAACCTTTTGGTGTATTAATGTTCTATATGGCAGGATATTACAACGTAAGAAAATGGGTACTCAATGGGCGAATTGCAATTTCTGACATACTACCGCAGTTATCAATCTATCAGGTGCGTTATGTTACACTCTACCGATGAATTGCTGTTTGAACAAGCATATTAGGCGCTTGGATTTGATAGTGCGTATATTATATGAACGTCTTTTGAGGGATTGCAAAAGTGCTTTCAGAACAGATGCAATACAACATGAACCTTATCGGTCGGTTTTACTACTTGATACAATTTTCATGACTTAATATGCTGTAGGAGCGTGCATGTACTCAATAGCCTCATGGGTGGCCGTCTCTCTTGCTGGTATCATACTTCAGTTTTAGATTTGAGTCGTGCTCACTGGGATACCTTTTTTGTCTCTCACACTAGATAAGATGTCGCGGCGCAGCGTGCTCGTGATCGGGACATTCTTCTGTGCCTGTACGCTCGGCGCAAATGCTGCCTTCAGCGCCAAATGGGCATCATACGGTGACGGTCCAAAAGATCTTGTACGCATTCACGATGTTGATTCACCGGCCTCTGACTGACATTGAGTTTAACTGTCATCCAGATTGTTGCACGCGCCGCTGCGGCGTTTTTCTTCCTCTTTGGCATTGTTTTCTCGTTCACGGTTAGTCGCGAGTCGTACGTGGTGTCTGATTCGTCGCTAACATCGCTGTGTATAGTATACACCATTGAGTGAGTCGTATGATGCCGGTACCACACTGGAACTGCAACATCTGTGTCCTTCATAGTATCATTATATTTAAATGAATGCCTCGAGACAACCACGCGTGCAAAAGGCGGGTCCGTAGGTGTATTTGTGCGTCTGCGTTTGTCCAACGTTACGCCCGAGCACATGTTAATCGATTAATCCGTAGATTATCTATGGCATAACTCTCGTCAATCTTTTCGTCATTCCGTACGTCCGCCCGCACTCTTACCTCCCTCGCATAACAATGTGATCAGGATCGCATTTGACCGCATTGGTTGGAAATATATTTTGCCTTTCGTCGCGTGGGACCTCCTCGTGAGCGTAGGCCTCTTTTGCACTGGACCAAATTGACTGTAGAATACACCCTCGGTTGCCTTAGGAGACCATAATATGGTATTTCTTGTGTGTCGAAACGGCTGTATGTGGCTTTTCTGTCTCTCAAAATAGGGGATTGACTGTGCATATCTTCATCGGCATCAGGGACGCACACTTGAAGAGCTCCATGAAATCTTCTGTGCCCCGAACCCAGTCAAGGCATCAATAGAGAAGAAAAAGGCACGCTTTTCTTTCCAAACTTATTCGTTATTGTGTCGGTTTTAACCCTTTCGTCTTGTGAGTTTAGCTTGGAATTGCAAGGACTGGTGCAGTTATGAAGGTGCAGGATTAGTTTGGGCCACAACACTCGGTGGTACGATCCTTTTTCAACGTTCCATTTCATCTACCATTACTACCGACCGTATACAGGCGTTGGCCAAGACTTGGCCGTCGTTCAGGATCACAAGGGGTATATGATTTCCAAGGACAAATTTGATTGTACATATGGTCTGGAAGCAACGTCCATGCTATCCTATGTGAACTGAGAACCCCTGATCCGTTGTGGACCTATGTCTGGCATTTTTTTCTGTCTCCTCAACATTCGGCAACAGCTGAGCACAAAAAAATACAGTCTTTCCATAGGATCCGTCGAACACCCGTCCCAAAATGGCGTCACGTCACCTTCCTTGGACGGCCCTTCTGCCACTTCAATATCCACTTCCGTTTTGATGTAACCGTGAAATACGATTATTCAAATTGTTTTGAAGGTTTACCGGTTTCAAGTTGCAGAGTGGGACTGCACGAATCAACAGACATAGTAACGCCACTTCTGCCACGTGTTTTGGGCGACTTTTTGCGCATATCCCAAGTGACTTTACATTCCAATGACATTTATGTCCTACCACTCCTTTTGCGCCACTTTGAGAGGGGTTCGAATTCTGTCGAATGCTATCATCAGCGGTTGAACCATATGTGGTGAATAATGGCGGAATACAATATGATGGCGTTCTGCGTTGGATGTCGCTGGAATGATTATTATTATAAATCTTCGAAATTCTTCAATTATTGTTGTCAATGCGATAACAACGGGAGATGGCGATGTTCGAAGTAAATTGACAAATGCAAGCTGCAACCATGTCGAATATCACCATAGCGTAGCGTTCCTTGTTCGGCATCCATTGGCGGAGTTTGATGTCCACACCGAAGTTTAAAGCTCCGCATATATTACGGCTATCGTCAATTTAATGCGCCAACCGCAGCCGGCGCTAAACACCCCACCATCGCACTCGTTTCTGCGCGTGAAATTTGCCGTCCACAACGTACTGGAGGTAAGTGGAGTCTCAAGTAACATGGAATACTTTATGAGAACTCTTTAATTGTCAGTGCTTACTGTGAACAGACCAGATGACTTCGACGCACGACACGATCTACCCGCCCGTGCATCGCCTTCCACCTGAAATTATATCGAAGATATTCCTAACGTGCTTGGCGTCGTTGAACTCATCCCTTGTCAACATCCCTAGATGCTCTATCCGATGTCCGCCTCTATCAATCAGCTTCGTTTGCCAATCATGGAGAACCCTTGCACTTCAAATCCCTCAATTGTGGGCTGCCCTAGCTATCGGGCATGAGTATGGCATGTTCGATGCCGACCGAGTGCAAGAATGGATGGCTCGAAGTTACGGGTGTCCATTTTCACTAGAACTCACATTCCATAGCGCACTCATCGATCAGCAAAAAGACGTGATTCCAATGATTGCAACAAACGTTTCCCGGTGGAAGGCACTACGCCTCCGGGTCCCCGGCATGACTTCAGAAACGGAACGATTGATTCAGCTCTCCACGGATGCGGTGCCTCAGCTTGAGGAGTTTCGCCTCGAGCTTTACAATCCAGGTTCTTTCAATCGAAGGGAGTTTGAGGATTCATTATTTCACCAGATTTCTGTTCTGTGCCTTCAAGGGTCGCAGTTCTCCCTTCAGCTTAATGGCCAACGTCCATACAATCTGCAACACGTTTTCATCCGAGCCCTAGAAGGTGCAGAGGCGTTCCTAGCTATCATCGGCAACTGTCCTTATTTAGAAGTACTTGAATGTGTCATTACTTCGAATGGGGTAGAATACGTCCCACCACCTGCCGTTCTAACGTGCACCACCATGCACACGCTCAAGATCTCAACTGACCACGATAACATCGGACATTTGCTCGACGCTTTGCATTTACCCAGTCTTGAAACTCTCTCCATGGTACGACGTGGCCCCGAATTTCCGACTTTGTCCGCGCATCTGCGAGGTATGGTCGAACGCTCACACCCACCGTTGCGCGAATTGGGGATCTGGGGATACATTTTGGCGAAAGACGCCATTCAAATCCTTCGTCTTGTTCCGGGATTAAAGTCGTTAGGAGGAGATGTCATATTCTTTGACTCCGACTTCGCCGTGGTGAAGTTAATGGCACCCAGTGCTCCAAGGCAACGTCCGCTCTGTCTGAAGATCGAAAGGTTTTCCGTGAGGCATTTACCAGATGGTGCATACCGGAAACTTGCCTGGATGCTTTCATCGCGCTGGGACCGCGCCATTCCTCAGAATTCCCAAACTGCCGCTAACTTTGCCTCACCCAATGATCGCGCAGTATCCCCACCTCTCCAATTCGTCATACTGGGGGACGCAGATAATGCTGAAACATTTTCACGTGTTCTTGGAGTTTCTCGTTGTGTTGGCAAGGGCATGAAAATCACGACACAGTCACCTGATTCGCTGTTATTCCATCCGAGTTTTTGAGGTACGGATGGTCGTTTTTCGCCTTGGTTGTTGAGATTATTAAAACTCCGCGGTTATGATCCAGCAGGATGTACGACAGGCACTCCCAAGGATAACCCTCTCATCTCCGATATCGAGTAACGAACACAAAGGGTTACGTCATTTCAATTTTTTACTATTACATACAGTTATTCCTATTTTTCATTTTCTCTCCAACGCGATATTGGATTATTTTGTTTATATTTTCCCCTCATCGCTGTTTACTTCATAGGATCCCGGTTGCCATCCATTCCGCATTCACGTCATCGGACTCGGTGTCAAGCCCACACTATATCCGTGACGTATGGCTGCATTATACTTATCTGCAGTCCTGCAGACCAGTGGGGCGCGCAGATTGATTTATACCCTGACCGTCAAGTTTTCAAGCTCACCTACTTCTGCTAATTGAGCTGAGGTTTTTCTCGGCGAAGTGGAGGAAATGTATTGCATATCTCGCGAATCGTTCGTGGCAATCTGAAACAGTAGCATTAGAGGTCAACATATGAGTTCACATAGGCGACATTATCCACGGCCGGAGAATTCGCGTACAGAATTGTATCTGGCCTGTTAATTGGATTTGGGTCCTCGGTATGGTCAAGGGACTTGCTTTCGATTGCTTATTTGAGATGGAGAGGCTGCATCATACAGCGGAGGCATAGATGCGTTTTAACATGCTAAAACTTTGCTCAAGCATGGGTCCACTACGTCTGTAGTTGTGATATGACGATAACTTTAATTGCAGGGTTTAATTACCCCAATGCTTCCGTTGTCTTTTTCGCCACTGACACAATACGCTCCGAGATTGTCAGACGTAAACAGTGTTCTCTGCGGCCAGGAAATATCTCATACAGCGGCATCGCCACGTGGTAGGTAAGCTCCACGCGCGTCCACTGGCACGTGGCCCGCAAGCGAGTTCTTAAACCCCCATCTTGTCCACCACCGTACCCAGTACCGAGCGTCGGCTCAGTAGGAAATTCCCGAGTACAATAGGTAAGCGGAATCACAGGTATTATGGGAAAAAAATTGCCACTTATCCGATACTTCTTTTGTCCGTGCTGGCTGTGAACAGACCGGATGACTTCTTGGCACAATAAACCGTCAATCGCAGTCGAACAACGCACGATCTACCCACCCGTGCATCGCCTTCCACCTGAAATAATGTCGAAGATATTCCTATCGTGCTTGGGATCTTCGAACTCATCCCATGTCAACATCCCTAGATGCTCTATCCGATCTCCGCCTCTGTCAATTAGCTTCGTCTGCCAGTCATGGAGAACGCTTGCACTTCAAATCGCTCAACTGTGGGCCGCCATAGCTATCGGGAATGAGGATGATGATGGCAAGTTGGATACCGACCGAGTGAAAGAATGGATGGCTCGAAGTCATCGGTGTCTATTTTCGCTTGAGGTCACATTTCCTCGCACAGTCCTCGAAAACCAAAACCACATGGTGTCAATCATTTCTGAGAAATTCGCGCGGTGGAAAGTTTTGCGCCTTCGGGTCCCTGGCACGACTACACATGTAAAACCATTGATGTTGTTCACTGGAGATTCAGTGCCTCAGCTTGAAGAGTACCGCCTCGAGTATTGCAGCCCACATTCCCTGAGAACTTGGTGGTTTTTGGAATCAGTATCTCGCCAGCTTTCCACTCTCTGCCTTCAAAGGTCACCCTTCTTCTTTCGACCTAACGGCAAAAGTCCATACAATCTGCAACACGCTTACATAGACACCCTGTCAGGTGCTGCGGCATTCCTAGCCATCATCGCCAAATGCCCTTTCTTACAAGTATTTCAATGTGTCATCGTTCCGAATGGTGTGGATCACGTCCCATCATCTGCCGTTATAACTAGCACCGCCATGCACACACTCAAGATCTCGACAGACCACTACAACATCGGACATCTGCTCGAAACATTGCATTTACCGAGTCTGGAAAGGCTAACCACCGATCGACGTCCGCGAGACTTTCCGACATTGTTCCCGCATCTGCGAAGCATGATCGAGCGTTCACGCCCACCGTTGCGCGAGCTGGGGATCTGGGGAAACATTTTGGCGGAAGATGCCATTGAAATCCTTCGCCTTATTCCAGGACTGAAGTCCATAGGAGGAGACTTTATGTTTACTCAATCCGACTTCGCCGTACTGAAGGCCATGGCTCCCAATGTCCCCGGCAAACGTCCGCTCTGTCCGCAAGTCGAAAGATTCACTGTGAGGCTGTTTTCGGATGAAGCAGACCGGAAACTCGCCTGGATGCTTTCCTCGCGCTGGGACCGCGCCGTTCCTCAGACGTCCCAACCATCCCTGAATGATGCCACAATCAACGAACGCACAGTATCCCCGCCTCTCAACGTCGTCATACTGGGGAATGCGGATGTGGGTGAAGCATTTTCCAGTACTCTTGGTGTTTCTCGATGTGTTCGAAAGGGCACAAAAATTACCACACAGTCGTTTGAGTCGCTGCTTTACAACCCAAGTTTCTGACCTGCAGACCATCATCTTGTGCGCTGGTTCGTGTTCTCGGTCCGAAGCGCGTATGATCAAGCAGGATCGGAGGAACGAGCGCCATCAATTCACTTCTTATTACAGGCACACAAAAACTTTTCGACCAGAACCCTCTGGCGCTCATGTGTTGCTCCGCATTACCATTTCAACCTCAACATTATAATAATCACACACCAACCTCCCGACCTTCCTCACCAACCTCCCCCATCCCCGCCCCCTTCTTGTCCTTCTCACTCACAATCTCCCAAATGCTCCGCACCAACTCCACACCCACATCCTCACACGGCTCCTTTTCCACCTCCTTGCTCCTGCGATACAGCTCGGTTATGACGGCTTCGAGCGATACGCGCGGGGGGAGGCGAAAGTAGTGTGGTGGTGTCGAGGAGGCGGAGGGGGACGAGGGGGAGGAGGATGGAGATGGGTGTTGGAGGGGTATGGACCCGAAATTCCTCGTGACGTCCTCGTAGTTGTGCTTCGTGTAATCGAGCACGTACGCCCCAGGCCCCGGCTCCGACTCCGAACCTATCAAATCCACCTCACCCTCATCCCCATCCCCATCGCCCGCCAGCGACAAAGGATACTCCCCCGAGCTGACGAACTGGTCATACTGGATATACGACACCGGAGGCATGCACGTCGTCATGATCATGCATTCCTTCGTGGCTTCCGTGTTGAGCAGCGCGAGAGTGTATAGCCCCAGGTATGGGTAGATGGATCGGAGGGATGGTGGGAGGAGTTGCGGGGGTGGGCGGTGGAGGGTTAGTTTGTTGAGTTTCGTGCAGATCTACGAATGTTATCATTATTATTTATTCAAGTGGCAGGAGAAAACACTGGTTGAATGATGTTGCAAAATGGGTGTGATGACGAACCTCATATACGGATAAAGAGTTATTTGGATCGAGGAGTGCGTCCCGGATGTATTTTAATACGGGATGGGGCGGACAGAGAGCGATTAGATTGAGCTGCAAATAACTCATGTTGCATGTTGGACACACTGTATTCGATTTGGTGACAGGTTAATTCTCTTGTGGTATGCTTATGACGATTCACCAGACTTACATTATCTTCTGAGTAACGACAGTAATCTTTATCCATAACGCCGAGTTCGACAGCTCGAGCGTGCTACATCCCCCGACGTGTGCAGTGTGAGCGTATGTCTCAAAAGGCGAAACATAAAAGACAAAACAAATAAACTAACAATTTCATTATCAGAAGAGAATATCGGCACAGGCTGTAAGCACGAAGCGCCGAACCCACGCCCAGGAAGGCGGGTGAGACATACTGCGCAGCGGTCGCGGTAGAACGCGATGAGGTACGCCTTTGTCGCGTCGTCGAACGGCGCGGTGATTGGGTCGATATCTGCATTGTGGTAGCACCATCCGTCGGGGTGGTAGTTTATGCAGTAATAGGCGTGCATCGCAGGATTGACGGTAGGCGTTCCGGTCGTCGTTGAGGAGTGAGTCTGAAAATGGTCTTGGTGTGGCGGAAGGACCCTGAACTCCGACGGGCCCGCCTCTCTTTGCACATATTTGGGTTCCCGCCGCTTTAACATGCAGACTCCATGAGCACCGGCGCTTATTCCCATTCCAACACCTTGACTCCCTCCTCGTCCCCGCCCTCAGCAATGCCATCAACCAACCCGTCATACGCACTCTCCGAAGCCGCCTCGGACGACCTGCGCGACTACGACGTTATCTCCTCCGGCCACCGCTCTCTCGACTCCAGCATCGCCGAGCTCGACCCGCCCACTGCTGGCTTGCAATCTCTGTCTTTCGGCGACTCGTCTGATTCTGCTGACTACGCGCTTGCATTTGCGGGTGGCAGTGGTAATGGGGATGGGGATGGGAGTGCAGGGAGAGAACCACGGCCGACGAAGGCTGCTAGGGAGGAGTTTGAGTGGGCGGGTGTGGGGAGGGAGGAGGTACAGGCTTATGTTTCGAAGTCTCTGGGTGCTGGCGCCTTGAAGTCTAATGAAAGACCGGTTACGGTATACGTCGATGGCGTGTTCGACGTTCTAAATGTCCCGTACGTCCCATTCCCGCAGAATGTGCTTCACATTCGTTTTCTAACCCAATTTTTTCATTTCTGTAGCACACTCCTCCGCCTCCGCCAAGCCAAGCTCTCCTTCTCCCGTGTGCACCTCCTCGCCGGCGTGCTCCCCACTCCCTCCCTATCTCCCATAACGCCTTCCCCATCCAACCTCACCCCCTCCCTCACTGCCCGCTGCGAACTCCTCCGGCACGTGCGTTGGGTCGACGAGGTCCTC
Source organism: Rickenella mellea (assembly GCA_004355085.1). Lineage (NCBI taxonomy): Eukaryota > Fungi > Basidiomycota > Agaricomycetes > Hymenochaetales > Rickenellaceae > Rickenella > Rickenella mellea. Next base: position 288,347 of record ML170183.1, read on the forward strand.
CCAGACGCGCCGACGACGATCGATAGTTCGTTCCTCCTGAGGCATCGGATCGACTATGTTGCGATTGAGGAGGGGGCGAGCGTCGATCCGGGGGTGGGGAGGGAGAGGGTCGTGGGGTATGATTATGTTAAGAGTATCGGTACGTGCGTTTCCCTTTTGGTTTCGGAGAACACTTACCTTAGGGAATTTATTGCAGGTAAAGCAATTCCAACGCGACGCACCAAACCAGCCTCTCCGCCCCTTCCACACGGACTTCCACGTCCATCCTTCATTGACCGCGATGACACCGGTGGTGATCACCCAACACCCCGTTCGCCGATAATGACCCTCGCGGATCCAGAAGGCGACGATCCCGATGACGGGCCGTTCGTTGAGCCAAAGGTCGACGAACCGTGGTAGTGGATTTTTTCGGTTTCGTTCCTTTGTTTCGGGATTCTTCATTCCCTGCATCTACCACAAGTGTAAACTTCCCCAACTCCCATCGCAAAATCTCGTCCTTTTCTTGTACGGTCCTCTCGTAGTCATATGCATTTTCTTTTGGTATTCTTTTTGGGGTGGATATAGAGGGAGCGTCAGTACTATTTTGTTTCTGTCTAGGTGCTCGCGTTACCTGTGTACCCATCGCTTTCTCTGCTATGATCACCATCACTTCTTTATCATCGATATATTCCATCATCCAACCATCTACTCTGTATCCGCGAGTACGTACGTATTATGGCGGGCAACAATAGACTGATCTTGCAATTACCACACAATTAAGCGATGTTGGAATCCATATTATTGTATTAAATTAGTTAGTCAATATCACACCAGCGTATGTATGGCCAGTATGTCGCATCCAAAACTACCTGCAAATGTAATAAACCGTTGTTTGTCCGAGGCGTTGGGACCAAACAACGCACTGCTCCTCGCACCCCAACGTCTCGATGCACCGATCGGTATACGTCCTGCCCATCGGTCTAAAAAGATACTCGGAAGTCTCGATATCCCATCAGGATATATTGAAACGAAATCGTCGCAACCAATCTAAGTGACAAGTGTGGTAAGTGAACGCACGTAGGGGATGCCGTGTATGTATTTCCGCAGTCGCCGGCAAAAGGCGAAAAAGAATTAGCTGTAGTATGAATTTGGTAGGGGTGTAGTAAATGATGAGATACATCGGCGCATAGATCGGTGGATGTGAGTCCATAGTCGTCGACGAAAGTCCGGTGATTCTGATCGTCAATCATGCATGCCTCGTCAGTCTCGCCACCTCTTGCCCCACCTCCTTCGCCTTGGCGAACGTATTACGGATCCCAGCGGTCCCCTTAGGACCACTCCATCCGTCGGGGATACGTTCCTCGCCGAACCACTCTCTTAGTACCCTCTTCGGGGCCACACCATTCTCGTCCCCGAACACGATAATGACCTGAGCGCATTCCGCACGGGATATAGTTGCGCGCATTCCGCCAAGAGGCACCGCGAGAGTCATATCTCGGCGTGCGCGTACGCGAGCGAGGTCCTCGAGGGTTAGGTCGTCCGCGGGCGAGCAGTCGAGCATGTCGGAGACAAGGGATTGGTCGACGTCGATTGGCGCGTATTTGTGGCCGTGTAATGCGTCCTCGTGTGTCAAAGACGCGTCGTGTTCGATTCGGTTGTGGAGGGCGAGGTCGTGGAGGTTGAGCGATAGCCAATTGCCGCACAAAATGGTTCCGCCGATCGCCAGGAGCAGGGAAAGGGCGGTCGACAGGTTGTATACGGACTTCATCGCACGAACGAGCGTCATGATAGAGAGGTTCTTGCCGTTATGTGGCCTTATTGCCACGTAAAAATAGGTCAGTCAATGTCGAGTGACGCGGGAAGGGAGGGGAAGCAGCTCACAAGTATCCGTGGTTCGCGAGGGCATTCAGTGCCGGACAAGGAGATCGACTGTCGTCATCACTGGCTGGACGAAATTGATGAGAAGATAGTGAAGACATGATGGGGCGTGGATTGGCGACTTAATCCACCGGTGGAGGTTTTATACGGATACGCCATAACGCCACATTCAAATTTCCTGCCACGCTGTAGGATCGTTTCAGCCTCGTACAGTACCTTCTGATTGGACCCTTTGATGTCGAAAAAATGCGTAACATGGCTTGACATGCCTAATAGAGTTCGTCAAGTCATCGCTTTTGTAGAGAACTTCATCAGGCGGTGCCTAGTGCGACTGTCAAGTAACTGGTCTCACCGCGCATGACGACCCAGATAGGTTGGACTCGAAGGGATGGGACGGGCATGATGGGAGATTTGCGGTGGAAACGAGACCTCTCACCACGTGGACGTTTGGCTCTTTTCGCTAATCGAAGTTCTCCGTTAGGTCTTGTCATTCTTTTCCACAACGACGTTGCAATAGATGCAGATTGAGATCTTCCCCGAAGAGAAACTTGAAAGGGAAGAAAAAATTGTGGGGGAGGTCCAGTCTGAAAATACAATGCCAGCTGCGCTTTACGCTCCGAGCGAATCAATAGTGACTGCGTTGCGATATGGCGGTGAGTGCTGATATTGGATTACAGCAAGGCATCAGAGGTTCCACAGTCGCCGGGCCGCCATTGCAGTAAATGGAGCATAACCGAACGGGGTATTTCGACAGAGTCAACTTCACATGCACCCCGGGAGAAGCCGCAGGACAGTGATATTGCGATGTAGGCAATACCGAACGAAGGTCACCGTTGGAGTGCAAATTTAGTGGATGGTTGGTGACAAAGGTTGTTGACCCGGACAAGGAATATATTCCCACGATTGTCCCAAAACGATTAAATTCAAGCTTCGGCGCTTATTGCTCAACCACCAGGAACAAATGACCCTTGCAACGCAACAACTCTTTCTTTTCCACCTCGTCGACGCGTTCTCTCAGTCGACAGCGTCCGTATGGCTCGGCGGCCAGAGGATCTCCAAACTCACCCACTCACCGCTGATTTTGAGTACGGCTCTCAACTCGATCTTCCTCTATACGCACGCGAAGCTGGGGACTTTGAACCAACATTCAAGCATCCGAAGCTCAACGGTTATCGAGCCCTCGTCCTTACGCTCACGTCGGGACTTGGAATCCCGAAAGCAGTGTTGATGTTTCTACACCGAAATAACCGCGCGGATTCAACAGCCGTCACATCGTTGGATTTGGCCTTCAGCGTGGTTTGCGCTACTGGGTACGTCCGATTCCTCCTCCACTTGTATATCGCCAGCTGATAATTGCTCTTTCGCCGACATACTCTCTCTCTCGACGGAATAGGCTGTATTGGTTAGGTTTGTATGAGAAGAGCCATCCTCCATGGATGCGCCGATGGCTTTTGAACGCAGATACTCGGAGTGAGTTTTATCCCACGTACAACGCGTCTGAGTCCTTACTCTATTGTTTGATCTCAATATTAGCGAACCGAATGGTGGGATATGAATGGCATTACCCCCGGCTCACAATCTATCGAATCATAGTACTGGGACTCACGATTGCCTTCGGAACGTGGAAAGCAGTCCTGACGTACATGGGCCAATCGACCACTCCAAATATGCTAGATTGGCAGCTCAGTGTCGTTGGTATTATTTTCTTTCGTAGTTCACTGCCTCACCGTAATTATTAATAATATGGGTCAAGCTTATTTTGGCTGAGGTGGTTTGAGGAATGTCATCCCGAATGGATGCATTGGATGTTCGCAGAAGATAAGAAAGGTACTTCATCGAATCGCGTCACCTAACGTTCGATTTCTCATTGCAAGGTTGTCTACTTCGGAAAGAACAAGTGGTTCCACAGCGCCTTCCCGGGTTTACAGCATACCGCACCCTTGTCATGGCCGCCATAGCCAGCTTTGGTATCTCAAAAGCCGTCCTGGCGTCCAAAGGCAAGTCCGCCGAAGTGAACTGGATGGATTTAGTTCTGGGGGTGGTCTGCACTTCAGGGTGTGTTCTTTTCAAAAGATTTACAGCCTGAAATCCGATGGAATCAATGGTGGCAGATTGTTTTGGCTTGGTTTATATCAGAGAAATTGTCCAGGTTCATGGCGAGGCTTTTTCATCAAGGAGTATTTCTCTGCACTTTCCGTCGTACTCGCCGTGATCTGCTCTGTGCTTCGTAAGTCTATCCGTTGCTCCGACGATACCTATTGATCTGATATAATATCCAGTGCGGATCTGGCCATTAATATTCTTCATTTTTGCCATCAAGCACTACATTGTCGATCGATGGCTCGAGATTCCAGGCACAGCTCCATATTTTTCGTTTTCATTTTCATCCTGCCGTGTGTCCATGTCATAACGGCGTTGATCGTGGCGTTGGTTCTCTTAGTCAGAGCAATCGAGTATTTTGTTTCTTTCTTGAGGTATCTCGTCCGACGACTCGGAACATTCCGGAGGCAAAGTTGATTAACCTCTAAAAGCCTGCTATGGAATATGAAACGGTGAGAATTTTGAAATAGATTTTAACTTGCTTTAAAATATTACAGTAGGGACGGAGAGGTCTATCTCAAGATGTCGTGCGCGGCGAGCATGGTCATCCTCTTCCTTCCAACGTTAACGGACGTCTTTCAACTCCATCCTTCTTGAAGTCGCGGGTTATCCCCATCTCCACAATCACTTCAAGCATCTTATCACTCCGCTCAGATGCGGATAAGAACTTTTCTCAATGTCGACGAGAACGTCGTTTTGTCACTAGATTTGAACGCTCAAGCACAAGGCAGGGCCCAATCAGATGGTTCAAATTTAGCTAATGGTACTGTCAACAGATGCGTCGACATTCATACTGGCGTCTCAGCGAACGCGGGTGCACTGGGAAGTATGGCAGGATACGTGCCCAATAAATCAGAGTTTTGACGCAACATATTTCACTAAAACGTCACACCTTGATGCAGGCGGTGCAAAATTACGCAACCTGGGGTAAGCTCTGAAAAAATGGACACCGCTGATTCTGAATCTGGCTGAAAATACTCAACTGGCATTACTGTAAGAGGGGAAAAAATGTGTAACCCGACTCGAGTGCATCTGCGTACATATGCTTATTTCTCATGAAGCTGCGTCGAATGGATTTATTGGGCACGTATCCTTCCATAGGGAAGCGTAGTCTCGGTGTTCAATGCTTCCATGACCGTTCCGCCCCTCATGGAGAATTTTAACATCTTCCTGATTCCTCATATACGCGCTTTCCGTTCTTGAATGAAAGTTGTTATTTGCGCCAATCCGCGGTGCAGCCGGTGCAGCTAACCACGACCCCATGAGTTCTGCTATATAATCTACTTTGGCTGATTGAGAAGAAGCTCTTGGTTTTATTACCACCCGATAAGAAACTAGCACAATTCATGCAAGAGACTACAATATGTGATGAATCTATTGAATGTGTTCTTACCCGCGACCGACAGGACATTGGCCATTATTAATGCCATGCCGATGAATGCGATAAAGTGTTGTTTGTCTGAGGTGTTGGAACCAAACAACTTCCTTGCCTTTTCGTTCTAGCTTTTCACGACTGGCGAATTTGTTTGCGACTCAAGGGTGGTCTTCGATACCTACAGACTCATGAGCCGAACAGTTGGTTAGTTTCAAAGAAGATGTGCCCTCAAACAAGTGCTCGCAAACGCACACAGTTGTATATACGACGAAATTACACTGGTGGGTTATTCACGGAGGGAAGGACTATCTCTCCCGGCTTCACCGAAACTACTTGGTTTATCGCAACGACCTGCTTCGGAACAAGCACGCCAGAACTCTCCTTCGTCTGCTCGACACTGTCGACCAAAAAGCCGTGAGTCATTCATAGTACGAATAGGTCACACGTGCTATGGGACTCACATTGCATTGAACGATGCTGTCACGATTCTCGTTGCGGGACCTCCCAAAACCCGGAGAGTCTCAAAGATGGTCGCCTCATAGAAGACGCCTACAACACCAGGGTTCTGTGATTCATAAGAAAAGAAAACAAGGAAGACCGTAAGAATGCCTGCAATACAATGAATATACGACCACATAACATACCTGAACAGCCGGCACCGACGCATCAGCAACTTCTACAGCCCCAAAGAACTTTACATCCGAATCCTCCCTTGCGAACCGATCAGACTGAATCTGCGCCATGAATTCTCCGCGCGCGACATGCACGCCGTTAACAGTGATGTTCGCGGTGCGCGAAATAAACGTGTCGAAAGCCTCATTGAACTCGTCAGCCGTCGCTGCGCCGAAGAGCGCCGTAAGGTTCCGTTCGACGAATTGCGTCAGAGTGGGGATGGGGATGGGGATTTTGGGCGGGAGGATGGCTGTAGTCGACATGGTTGGGAGTGGTCGGTGGGTTTGCGTTTTTTTTGTTTTGAAATTTGATGAACGGGCCTGCGACCTTTTATATGTATCCAGTCAATGTTACGTTATGCTTCGATCAGTCAGTGAGGAATGGGGATACTAGGCGAGTGAAATAGACACCGTGGTGCACGGCGATATAATATCATGATCGGGCATCATTCCCGTGAGATTCCAGTCTCGAAGTTGGTTTGCGCCGCGTACTAGTGCCATAAATATCCGTGAAGCCCGAAATAGCTCGCCAGGCGCAGGCGCAGACTAGGCGCAGCAGTTTCAAGAAACCGAGCTCCGCGAAACGATTACCAGTTGCCTCTACGCTCAACGGATCTGAGAAGGTCCCGGGTACGCCGAGCGCTGAGAACGGTGCGCCGTACGTAAGTCGCAGTATTGTCAAGTCATTTGGAGTCGGTAAATTTAGAGTTCGGATGATACGACACTCCGGAAGCGCATTCTAAGCGTCACTTTGCCGCCTAAAATGTTATGCGGACCGACGTGCGACGCGTTTGAGGACTTCAAACCAGTGCCTTTACCGCCTATCTTTTTCAGAGCATTTATCGCTTTACCTATATCTGCCCGTGAGTGATTTCCATCAGTATCAACAATGTCCAAGAAGAAGAAGAATGTCAAAAGACGCACTTCAATACATACACTTTCCCTCCACACCTACGATGTTCCCACCTTGCCGACCGCTCACATTCTAAACACGCCAAACCCTCTCCCAGCGCCATCCCATGTCGTCCCACCACCCCTCCGCTCCGTGTTCGACTCCGCCATACTCCCATACGCGAGCGCCAGCCCGAGACCCACAGTATCTCGGGTGTCGACGGGTCGGATGATGCCGTCATCCCATAGGCGCGCAGAAGCGTACATCGCCGTGGACTGCTTCTCGATCTCCGCGGCGAGCGTTGAATGCTGCGACGGGTCCCTAAATATAAGATGATCAGCTAAATATAAGACACTCCGTGCTACGCGCAGAGACAGACTTGGAGACGGTGGTCATGACTTGTGAGAGCTGGCCGGATCCCATTACCGAAACTTTTGCGTTCTGTATTTTCCAGGTAATGTGAGGTGATATAGAGGGTGAAGAACGAGGACATACCGGCCACATCCAGAGGAATCGAGGTGAATACTATGCAAAACATTGTAAATCAGCTATAAATAAAGACGTTATATAAATGAACATACCGCACGCCCACACATCCCTTCAAACGCAAACATGCATCAATCAATAAAACCCTTGAAAATTCATAAAATGGTAGCGGCGCACCGTAATTACCAGCACCAAAACTCCCTCCGACGATGACAGTAAGCTTTGGTACATCCGCGCACGCCACCGCCCGCACCATCTTCGCACCATCCTTCGCTATTCCGCCTTGTTCAGCCTTCGAACCGACCATGTAACCTATGAAATGAGTTTAGTTCGTCGTCGCTGCACAAATGAAGCCAGGGTGGAGGAGCATACCAGTAACGTTGACGAGGAAGAGCAACGGGATCTTGCGCTGGGAACAAAGCTGGATGAAATGCGTCGCCTTAAGCGCCGACGGCGAGAACAAGATCCCGTTGTTCGCGATAATCCCCACAGGGAACCCATGAATATTCGCGAATCCCTATATAAACCAAAAAAAAGAAAACACTCATTCATCAGAATCACGACGTACGAAATACGAAAGCGAAATATGGGGAGAAGGATAGAGGGAAATCTCACAGTTACGATAGTCTCCCCGTAATCACGCTTAAACTCGCGGAACCGACTCCCGTCGACGATGCGTGCGATGACGTCGCGCATGTCAAATGCTTGACGGACGTCCGTACCGACGATCCCGTGGAGTTCGGATGCGGGGTATAACGGCGCTTCAGCTGTTTCTGGAGGCTATCCAATCGCATAACAACACAATAAATCAGCGTCGAGCTTTCTGAAGAAACGCAGCGAAATGATGAATGAACGACGTACCTCCCCTCCCCTCCTCCCCGCTCTCCCCAAATCACCCACCGCCCCCCTCGCAAGCTCGATCGCATGCGCATCATCAATCGCCAGATGATCCACCACGCCACTAACACCCGCATGCATCTCCCCACCCCCCAACGTCTCCTCATCCACCACCTCCCCCGTTGCGGCCTTCACGAGCGGCGGGCCGGCGAGGAATATGCGGCCCTGGTTGCGCACTATGATGGTTTGGTCGGCCATGGCGGGGACGTACGCCCCGCCGGCGACGGAGATGCCGTGCACGACGGCGATTTGCGGGATGGAGAGGGCGGAGAGTTGCGCCTGGGGTGGTGGGGAGGGGTGAGGGCAGGGTGAGAAAGGTGGGGATGAGGGAGTTAGCTTACCATGTTGTAGAATATGCGGCCGAAGTGTTCTTTATCAGGGAATACCTGTGTGCGCGAAAATGAGTATGTTCGCTTGATGTATGGATTTCGGAGTACGGGAGGAGAAAATGTCGAACTATGGAAAACATAATGTGACGAAAGTTGGGGGATAATGGCATCATATGTGTTCTCGTTTGAAACCTATGCATTCATCATTGCAAAGAGGCTCTTGAAAGAGCCAAAATCATGCTCTCATGGTGTCTCTTGTTGGTAGCAGCAGCACAAGAACAAGTCGACACGGTGGAGCGCCAGCGCATTGCAGAACCCTGCCATCAGAACAGATAGTCAACGGTTTAAACCCATGGCCTAGCAGGTTTACCGAATAATTGCACTCGGCACCAGATAACCGGGAAGGTATGCAGCTAGGCGTACGTCACCCACATCTATCTGTTCGTTTCGGAATGATTCGAGTGCAATGTATGGCTTTAACCCTGCGAAGGTTGGGAGGACATGTGAAAGGTAGTTTTCTCGGAAGACGTCTTCCATACGATATGTGTCCGGCGTCCCAAGAAGAAACATGACGGGACCCTCAGAAACCCCAGTATCGCGGGTGTGGATTTGACTACGCAAGTTTTCGGATATCCCGAAGTGAACGATACGATATGCACAACCCAGTGAGCTCATGTAAAGATGAGAGACGCACATTAGCTTGGTGAGGAAGAGCGGCACCGCCAGATTCAACTACGATTATCAATGAGTAAATGTAGCAGTCGAACCAAAGGATTCACTCACCGAGGTATACACACGGAAGACCATGCTCTCTTGCGATCTCCTGTGCACGCAGATGCTTTTTGACCTACCAAATTCGCTCAAAATTACACCTACGATTATAAGTAATGAGATACACACCGTCAGAGGATAATATGATCCACCCTTCACAGTGGCATCATTGACCACCACTACACATTCCCGGCCGGCAATTCGGCCTATGCCAGTGATGATTCCTGCGCCTGGGACGCGCTCTGGGTATACTTCGTGTGCAGCGAGCGGCGAGAGCTCGAGGAATGGCGTGTGCGGATCTAGAAGCGCTGCCAGCCTAATAACCAAATGACGTCAGGCTAACTATGTCCGTAGGCTTTCATATGTTCTATGTTCTACATACCTCTCTCGCGGAAGCATCTTCCCTTTCCCCTTCATCCTCTCCGCAGCTTTCGTCCCTCCGCCCAACCTCGCATCACTGAGTTCGCTCTCTAAAGACGCGATGAGGTTGTCCATGGCTTCAGCCTTCGCCTGGAAGTCTGGGGATGCTGAGGAGACGATGGAGGGTAATACTGATGCATGGTATGTCCGCGACCGTGGCCGTAGTGCGAGGTGACGACGGGATACAGCGCGGACGCAACTCAAGAGCATGGACGGAGGAAGGAGAGCAGTTGACGCCACCCGGAACTTGCAGTGAATGCTGTCCACGTGATCATAGCGTCACACCGCAAAGAAAGTCCCAAGCAAAATATTCATAAGCTATCCCCGACATAAATTACAATGTCCAACTATATATAATCACCACTGGACACGATATTATATTTCGAACGACCCCTTCCACCCTTCAGTAAGTCAACGATCAGGCTTTCTTCTTAAAAGACGTCGCCTTGACCGTTTCGTCAACAAGGGGAGCTGCAGTTTGAGCAGCGGCCGGGCACGCGAGAGCACGCTTAACAGGCGGAACCGCCAACGATCGCTTCGCCGGTGTCCCCGCAGACGCGCCGAAACATTTCTGAATGCAAATCATTTCCGTCAGAAATGCTTTCATCGAAGTCAATGTGATCCCCTACCTGGAAAATATCGAAATTCTGGCTAAAGATCGGCACGACCGTCTGATCATTGAACAAATCAAAGAAGCTGCCCTGAGCGCCCGCATTCGCTGCGACGCCGCCCGTAATGTCGACGCATCCATTAACGCTCGCGCCAGCGGACTTCGTGCCGTTCGTCGCGACTTTGGCGTTTGCGGCTGCGTCCAGGTTGAGGTTGAGCCCGGCGTTGGCGTCGACGTTGAGGAAGATCGTGGCGGAGACGATGTTGCCTAGTGCGGAGACGCCGAGGTCGACGGTGGGGATGAGGTGCACTTGGACGTCGCCTTTGGATGAGAGGTTTGGTGTCACAGCCAATTTGAGAGCTTAGATATTGGGTGTTAGAACTGCGGACGAGTGGGTTTGTGAAATGGTAGAAAAGACTTACGTGTATCCTGCGGGTTTGCAGCGCCGTTGGATGCCTGGCCCTTGACTGGTGGGAAGAGGAGCTTCAGGTTCTGCACGTCGTAGCTCAGATCGATGTCCATGTTGAGGTTCACGTCAAGATTCGCGGTTGTCTGAGCGTTGAGCTTGAACTCCGGGCCGACCGTTAGGATCCTGGGTGAACAATCTTGGGTCAGTACGCGTCCTGCAAACCGACATCGTGAGGCTGCGCTCACTTTGGGATATCAAGCCCGGGAAGACCGAGCTGGAACAGCGTAATCTGTCCAGAGTCGAACGAGCCCTAAAGTATCATGTTATGAGATCACCCGAAACCAACGCATCACAACACGATCCAAACTCACAGTCAAATCAGCATTGATAGACAACGTCCCATCCAAATTCGCCGTCACGCCCGTATACGTCGCGATCTCGGACAACTTCGGCGGGATCAGCGTCCCAGCAGCCACCACGCCCAACGTCACTTGGGCATGTGCCTTCGCATTCGCGTTGATGTCGATGGTGGCGGATTTGCCGCCGCACGAGAGGCTGGAGCTGAAGACGGGGAAACTCTTGTTGATGTCGATGGGCGGGAGGTTGGACGAGATGGTTTTGTTGAACGAGTCGGCGTTTTTGATCGCTGTTCATATGAATCGTTTTAATGGTTTGTGCGGAGGGGAAGAAACGGACGAACCTCCGATGGCGTTCTTCACGAAATCACCGAAGCCTCGACGTTCGAACATGCGTGAACGCCTGCGGTTGGCAGCAGCCGTAACGGTTCCGTTTCCTTGCACGCCAGGGACGTTGGATGCCATGACGGCAAGCGTGACGTTCCCATCCCTTTCGGTCCAACATGTATGTCAGTAAAACGATCCACCGCATGGTTAGGAAAATCACGAACTGCTTCCCGGCCGCAGCGCTCCAATTAGTGTCAAGTGCGAGAGCTTTCACTTGCGGTGTCGCATCATCTGCACGGCGAATTATACGCTTCGCGACAGAACTCGGGATAGACTGGTCGTCCGGGACCCACGCACGAGCCACGCGGGCAAAGGGTACTTTGAGGCACTGTAACCCAATACTCAGTAAAGAACTGGTCATGCGCGGAAATTAAAGAGAGTGGCTCACATCCTGTGGTAGGCGCACGATGGTGTTCGCGGCGCCGTTTTGATAGAGATGGTCACAGCCTGCACCGGCAGTGTCACTGCTCTTGCACACGAGCCTAATATCGGACGACTCGGCGTTAGGATCACAGCCCAAGATCTCCCATCCCGCCGCCGTCGTGATGTCCGAAATCGCGTTGGTAGAACCAGTCTGTTCGCTTCCATTAGCTTTAAAAATCGATTTCGGGTTAAAACGCACTATGGTCATGCTACCCGGCATGGACGTGGTTGACTCCGCCACGTCATACGAACAAATGCCTTGAAGGCATGGCTGGCTCCAGTCATTCGCGGCGCTGACAACAAGAGGCAGAACAGCCAAGAAAATCGAAGAAGAAATCATCCCCAGTATGATATATAAGTTGGAATCACGCGAGTGCGGATAAAAGTCAGGTTACTGCAGTCTGCAGGAAAGGCGAAAAAGAAAGAACGAAAGAAAGAGGGGCGAAGAGAACGAAGATGGTGGGCCGCCAGGACGTGAGGGAATATTGGTGATAGCATCGTCCGGCTTTATAGAAGACACAGATTGGCGAGATGTTGGCGGTTCGCTAGAAACCATGCACCGCTCAAAGGTTTGATCGTCGCCACGTGCACCCAAATTAGGAAGGCTAGATCAGTCTGGTTACCTGATGTGGCAAAAATCAATGTGAACTCGAAATAATACGTCCCAGCAACACCGGGGACCTGTCAATGTCAGCATGGCAGCGAGCTGATCTACCCTTGGCATGATATGTTCCTCCCCATCATAAATTTTGGCTTTAAAGGCTGAAACTTCGCTGTACGACTTCACATGAATGCCGTCGGAACTTCGGAGCTTATTCCTGAGCACTAATAGTATCCTGGCGACATTTCCGTTCGCATACTGTAATTGCGAAGGTTCGCGGCAGCTTGGGCGCGCACGGTATTCCAGAATGGAGACTCGAAGCCGGGATTTTCGGACTTGTTTTGTCGTAAACCACGAATGGGTCATCGTAAGCATTGGGTTTCGCCTCGTACGCGCCGGTCGGCACCATCGGGAACGATCGCTATGGTCCCAGAGATCGTCCCTTTCCCCAATGGAGAGAGCGAAATCATGAAGATCATCACGTTTGAGGTAATCCTGGTAATGTGATGTTTCGAGGTGTACATCGGCATTTTTTTTTCTGAACCCGCCACGAAGTTCGCCAGAGTCAGGAAATGCAACCTTTGAAGGTGAGATCCCATGAATAACGTCGATTAGTCCTCAGAAGAGATTGTAAAAAGAAGTGGAACTAACCTCGGCAAATTAAGCAATCTTGATTTAACCGGTTATTTTTGATCATCAGCGAATTGCTTGAACAGTGGATGACTTCCCGCAGCCGTCTGGAACGCTTTTCAGACCAGATTTCGCAATAAACTGTGATAGGCGAGGCTGGGCGGTGATGCCCGGCCTTACGGGGTCCCAATTAACACGCAAGACGAGCTTTCAGATTCTGAGTCTGGAAGAGGGGGGGGACTATGACCGTCCGCACCGGACAAAATGAAAATATTTCACTTTTTCCAATCTACATTTCGGAAAATCACAGTGAATCACGATGAATCATGACGTGCACGACAGCGCTCACGGTGTGCACTGTGAATCACCGTGATTCACTGTGATTCACAATACATTTTTATTTTTCCAAAGCAAGAATTATTTTTCAGTGACCAGAAAAAAATCACTTGGGGAGATTCCGATTTTTTGTGGGTGAAGAAAAATAAATTTGAGGTGAGAATTTATTTTCAGACATGCAAATTTTATTTGTGCGAGTGGTATTTCTTCTTTCCCAGCGTCATTTCGTTTCGCGGCTGGATAAAAATAAAATCCATCAATGCTCTTTTATTTTGGCAGTTCAATTTCTTTTTTCCAGACCACAACTTTTATTTTCAATCGCTATGAATTTTTTCATTTTTCAAAGTTTCGAAGTCGTGCATGTTGTGCACGTCATTTGGCTGATGCTTCGACGAAGTTGAATGGAGGCTTCGGGAAGCTGGGTGTGAGAAGGGCCATCGCAATCGGGGCAAATCGAGAAACAAAACCAGGTCGCTCGTCCAGTGCTGGATAAATAGTAGTGGCAGGCATCGTCCAGATTTGGCTGGGATCGACAGAAGTTCACCACCTGTCGTGCACGTCGTGAGCGGTCTGCTTCTCCGCTTCGT
>ML170183.1:307528-344842 GCA_004355085.1 Rickenella mellea
AGAGTATAAGAATGAAGAATGAGATACTTACCCCCTTTTGTCTTTACCAACACCTCGAAGCCCACCCTAACCATTGCGTATGGTTCTTGCGCAGTGTTCGGCAATGCATGGCTCTTGTTGCGTCGACGTCGTTGTGAACAGGGTGAACAGGAACGTGTGACGCAACTGTCACAACTTGAAAGTGCCGAATTCGTCCAACAACTTCACTTTCGAATCACGTAGATAGCCCTATATTATGTGCTATAAATATTATCTGCGCCATGGGTGCGGGTTGCGTGCGGGTCACAAACTGAGATTGCGAAAGTAAAACGTCTAACTCTACTAGTAGCATCACAATTTCACCTAAACCACCGACCACAAACTGAAACTGACAATAAACAATGAAAAATAACCTTATAATTACAAGCCAGTGAAGCCAGTGAGAACTTGTATTCATTTTGTGGATATTAAGATTTGTACGACCAGCGGTTAACACGCGGAGAATGAGTTTGGAGGACCAGCGGAACTGTAGGTATCGGTTGGCCTTCGGATGAGCTGACTCCACCCTGCATTCAAGTTTGTTCGCTCCGGTTGTGAGACCCGCGGTGCAGAACCCTGCCGCGCAGTCCTCAGTCGAAACCGTTTAGAAATGTAGGTGAACGATAAATAGCAACAACTGGCTTCCCCAGACAACACCTGAGTTGGCGATCAGCTTTTTCGCCTGTGACGTGATTATGACCGTCACGGTAACGTCAGGTCGAGTCGATGCAAACCAGCGCACCGACTGACTTACGAGTCCCATCCACCGCAAGAGATCCCTCTTAATATTAAGGATTGAATTTCGACCCTTTTATCTCACAGGCACACCTCTGTCGGTGGGTAGCACGTTCATTGAAACGGCGGAAACGGTCGTACATGAGGAAAGAAAATCATGACGTCCAATCTAACTCTTGGACTGGAACGTGCTCGCAGACACCGTTTCGTCAGCGACTCCAACCGGCGGCACAACATCGCTTGATGGACAGGCGAAGTCTCGTTTTTGGAATGGCAATGCCAGATCGGGCTTCGCGGACCGTTTCGTAGATGTCCCATTTGACGTCCCAAAGCATTTCTGTGACACAGGTGTTCTTAATATCGATAAGCAACAGATAGGTTTTTGCAATAATTACCTGGAAGATGTCGAAGTTCGTGTTGAAGATTGGTACGCTCGTAGAAGCATCAAACAATTTAAAGAAGCTTCCCTGCGCACCGGCGTTTGCAGAGACGCCACCGGTAATGTCGACGCATCCATCAACACTACCCCCAGCTGAATTCGTGCCATTTTTTGGACTGTGGCGTTTCCTTGAGCGTTTAAATTGAGGGTCATGGCGGCATTTGCGTCGAGATTCAGGAAGACCGTCGCAGACACCAGTTTACCCAAAGCGGAGATACCAATGTCGATTGTCGGGATGACATGTACTTCGACTGTTCCTTGGGAAGAGACTTGCGGGGAGACAGACAACTTGAGCGCTGTGTTGTTCATATTTTGTCAGAAATATATCGAACAAAGGTTGTTGATATTTACGTGTGTCACGAGGCGTAGGCGAGCCGGAGGAAGGCTGACCACTAACAGGCGGGAAGACAAGCTGCAGATTTTGCACGTCGTACGCCAAGTCGATGTTCATGTTGACATCAATATCAAGATTTGCAGTTGCTCTCGCGTTCAACGTGAAATCTGGACCAATAGTCAAAACACTGTTGGCAGGAGTGTCAGGTCAAGAAATCTGATTTTGATGTGCGCTATACTGACTGGGGTATATCGAGCCCCGGAACGCCTACCTGGAATAAGGGTATTAAGCCAGAGTCCAGCGTTCCCTGGCGTTCTAATTAGAATAGCAACCTTGAGATGGTATACAACCAAGCTACTCACAGTGAGCGCGGCACCGATGTTGAGTGTTCCATCCAAATTCGCAGTCAAACCAGCTAAGAGTGCGAATTCAGTAATAGAGGGCGGTGCTATTGTTCCTGCGGCGACTACGCCTAAGGTAATGTCCGCATGAGCCTTTGCATCTGCGTTGATATTGATTGATGCTCCCGAAGTGCCTGGGCAAGCAAAGCTGGTATTAAAAATAGGGAAATTTTGATTAATGTCAATAGGTGGTAGGGTAGTGGATTTAGTTTGGTTGAAGGAGTTGCTAAAAATGCCTTTGGAGACTGTTTACATTCATCCGGTCAACGCCATCGTTTGGAGTGAGAGGACGGAAATAACGCACCATCTGTTACTCCATCGAGGAAATCACGGCGTTGCACGCGAGAACGTCGGCGAGAGGAGGGAGGCGTAATGGTCGCATTGCCCTGTGCCCCAGGAACGGTCGAACCCGTAACGAAGAGTGTAACGTTTCCATTTCTGCGACAGCAGCATGTCAATGAATTCCAGCGAGAAATCCAGAAAGTGTAAGGGATACTAACCGACTGTCCGCAGCAGCGGTCCAATTTGTATCCAGCGTAAGCGCCTGGACTTGTGGGATGTCACCATTCTGACGTCTCATGATACGGTGGGCGATAGACATAGGTATCGATTGGTCCGATGGAACCCACGCGCGAGCAACTCGCGCGAAAGGAACCTTGAGACACTTTGAGACCAACATAGTTAGTTAGACATATTCCCCAACATAAAGAAATTAACTGACGTTTTCTGGGAGGCGAACGATGGTGTTTTCAGCGCCATTCTGGTACAGATGGTCGCAACCAGCGGAAGATGCGTCGGGGCTCTTGCAGACCAGTCTAATATCCTGGGAGAGCGCATTGGGGTCGCAACTCAATATCTGCCATCCAGCAGCCGGTGTGATGTCCGAGATAGCATTCTTTGATCCACCCTATCATTGATAAGCGTTAAGCATGTCAGCTGGAACAAATATGTGGAACAGACTTACAATAGTCATACTGCCAGGCATCGAAGTCGCCGACTGCGCAACATCGTATGAGCATGTTCCTTGAAAGCAAGGCTTGTTCCAGTCGTTCGCCGCGTTGGCGACGTAAGGCAAAAGAGCCAAAACAATGGGCAAAAATGTCATCATGACGAAGTGAGAATAAATTTAAGTTATGAACGAATGGTGTCGAATCGAATAAAATGGTTGAGCGAAAGTGAAATCAAGGAGAAGAAGTGTGGCCACCAGGACTTGAGCGAACATCGAGCTCTGTGGCCTCCTTTATAGCATCTAACGAACCAGCGGTCACATGTCGAGTAGAAGCGAGATAGCAGAAGCCATGATCGTAGTGACGAGTAGTCAAATTCCGAAGCGACGATCAGCTGAAGGACATGATGATGCGCCTCGATATAGAGTCACCTACATTTAGCACAGCCACATGCCTTCGGTGAATACGGTGATCAACAGAAGGCAGCCAGTCATTGGTCAGAAACCTTGCCTCAATGCCGAGCGGCGATTTCGGATCCCACAATAGGCAGTCGTTGTCCACCAACACCAGACGAGCGGAACCCCTTGGCGACCGAGCGAACAGGACATGCAGATTCAACGGTGGATCCACTAAAGTGTGAGGCGCGATGCGATACTGGCGAAAGACGGAAGGTGTCGGTATTGAAGAGAGATTTGTTATGGGGTTTGACGTGTCGCCATTACTGTACGGCCAGTCACGTACTTTCTCGATCATGTAGTGTCTTCGCCAGAGAGGCTCCCCTCCAAGGATGACTCGATATAGCAGAAGCTTAGCGGAGGCGATGAGATGTGTTCCATATTGTGTGCAGTGCTTGACGAACCACAAGGAAATCCACCAAGAAATCTGAACTGAAACGTAAGGGTAATACCGTAACCATGAACACCGGAAGGTAGCACAGTAGATACGTGTTGACGTTAGTGTGCACTTCTGATGAGCACCGCAACCTCGCTTCGCCACCAGCGCGTAGAGCCAGCCTGTTAAACCAGCCAAGTAAGTACACAGGGGTAGAAATAGAACTGAATCACCGACTGCTCTTGAAGGTTGTGCGTGCGTGCGTCTCGGCGTACCGCATCTGCACAGACGCCCATCAGCTAAATCTCTCCTCATTATCCTTGAGACTCACCAAAATCCAGCAAGATGACCAGCCGCACAGCTATCCTAATTGGTGGCTTTGTGGATTCTACAGCTTTCATAGCCAGCAATTGACATGTGGAGAGTTGGTGGACTCGGCAGAACCAGGACCGGAGCTGTCGGTAGCAGGAGACAACGGAAGGAAGTGAGATCTTCAGTCAAGCTGCCAGCTCTGCTCGTCACGGCATTTGTTTGCACCAGTGTAGTACGTTTCTCGTTCATGTGCGAGCCACACGATCCCCTTCTGCTGATTGCGGTTCAAAGCTGTGACGGAAGTGTTGCGCAGAGACACACGTAAGGGGCGATGTTCTGAAGAATGACGCGTGGCAAGATGGTGACGTGACCGTCACTGGTGCCTGTAACATTTCAATATCCAACACTTGGCACTAGGCTCGTAACCAGCACTTCCTTGAGTTAATAGGAGTTATACGCCTGGAGCTGGAAAGTTCGGTGTACGGTAGCGTCCTCCGACGTCCTCCGATATCGGCCGGTACATCCGCATGGCGTGCGACCATGTGCGGTGGCGTGTGGCGGAGTACGGTGGCTGGAAGTGAATTTGTTGTTTCTGAGCCGCCATTCGCTGCCCAAACCACGTTTGAGGCATTGTGAAGTGCTCCCATGAATTTCCTGCGTAATTTTGAAGACCTGGTGAGCAGGAGACCGGGGAGAAATTAAGGGGAATTACAGTACTCAAGTACATACGTCGAATTCATTGCATTCTACTTATTTGGGATCAGGACTCGGGAAAGGGCACGAGAAGCGGAGGCGGCAATAGATTCAATAACTAACACCTCGATGTAATTCAAATATTCGCTATGCGATTCCTGGCGTCCTCCTCCTTCGAATATTATCGACTTACCATTTGCACAGGGACACAGGTCTACTGTACAACAGAAATTTAACTCGATCAATGTTACTCCGAGGGATGCTGGGTAAGTCGGAAAAGATGTCACTCCATTTATTTTTATTTGCTTTTTAGAGACGAGCTTCGATGAAATTCGTTGGACTACGCTGAACTTTGGCGGACTACGGTGAACACAAACGGTGAGCTTCACTGTATGCACATGCCGACCGCCAGCATTCACCAAACTTTTGCGGACTTCGGCGAATTTTTAAGCTCCGGGTATATTACTGGTTAAGAGGCAGTGGTGGAACCTATTAATATCAAGGGAGGCTGGCGCCACTTTATCAGAAACGAGTACAGTGACATTTTCAAACTCCGTATATCCCATATTTGGACGTTTTGTCACACGGACGCACACATACATGTTCTGCATTCGCACTTTTAGGCTCGTCACCAGCACTCCGTTGAGCTAATTGGTTGTGGTGGAACCTTCCATAATGTCATTGACGTGTTTATTACAGAGTACGTACCACGTAGAGCGTGTGGTTGGCGCGGGAACTCGGGTGGACTGAGAAACCTCGTTCAACCACTTCCACCGTAGACTCAAACTGGCGAATCGGCCCCAAAATTTTCATTCATTGCTGAACTATTGCATAAAATGGTCTTGGATACTTCACAATGATAGATATGCCTTCAGAGCGCGCCAAAGTTGCGATGTTGAAGAACTCGCGTGTCCAGATATGGGATATACGGAGTTTGAAATTGCCACTGTACTCGTTTCTGATACAGTGGCACCATGGTACCAGCCCCCTTTGATGTCAATCCGAGCTCACATTCTCCTCCTTCCTCCGTGCTCGCTGCTCGGATTAGACATCTACGGGGGCTGGTTACGAGCCTAACTTGGCACGGCTAAGTTAGTGCGCCGACATGAGTCCCTTCCGACCGCAAAAAATTGAATCTCAAATAAAATAGTGGGTAGATGGAGCTTGAATTTCCCCTTCAGGCGAGATCTGTGTGTTGCACTTTTTGCAGAAGAATGTCTGTTCTGTCCAAAGCCCCACGCCACGACCCAAACCACTCAGCAAAGCTGTCAATAAGTTCATGAACTAATCCAGGTGGTTAGCTCCGGACCCCTTCGTTGGATAGACAGGTGATGTTTACTCCCATTGCCATTACTGTGTCTCACCATTCCAGATGTTCATTTCGATCCGCACAGGAATTTCAAGCGAACAAGCCACGACGGTCGTCCATCCGGATCTACGGTTGACCGTTCAGTTCACATCTGCTATTCCATCGCTTGCGTCACACCCGAGTCTGGATAACCTCACAAGGTTTAGTGTGCCGTACCGCCGGAGGAAGCCCTTCAGATTGACGCTCAAGGAGTCACCGGATGATATTGACACCCATCCGACCAGTAACGTCAACCCCACCCTCCTTACAACTTTCGGTTGCCGTTTTGAATCAAAGCAATCTACAACCACCTGGACATCTCTCGACGCAGATTGCGGACACCTTGCATTCGAATATCGGACCACTCATGATATTAAAAGTGAAATCCATGGTGGAGTATTTTTGGCGCCACCATTCCGCGCCTATCTTTTCAAGGCAACATGTCTAACTTACGTGTTATTGTACGAATTTTGGGGCATCTTTGCCTCGAAGCGCGCACCATCAATCTATCTGAATTCAGCAAGCTCTCACAACGGCTTCTCATTCCATGCCGTCACCAATCAGAAGGTGCTCCCGCACGTCTATTCATCCAACCTTGGCCTTCGGCGCCGAAACTCAATTGATGGATAGCATCCTGGGGCTTTCATTAATTCCATACATCTAGGGTCGCTCTGGGCTTCACATCCCTCTACAAAGAATCTCACGACTTCGCAAGGCCATGCTACGACCACATTACCCGACTCCACTATCCCTCTTCAATTAAAATGGCCTCGACGTCCAAGTGCCCGACACTGTCATCCAAGTCAGCGACTGCGACTGACCTACTCGACAATTCCATCGCGGTCTTGCAAGCGGCTGGCCAATTAGCCCCACTCATCCCAGTGCCTTTTGTGGCTTCCATATTTGTTTCTGCTACAGTCATAGTTGATGCTGCACGCGTGAGTCTGCAAGCAGTCATGAGAAATCTACGCTCTAACCAAGCACCCATTCTAGAACGTTCAACAAAATAAGCTGAACTGTGCCAAACTGGCCAAGCGTGTAGCCGACCTCACTCATGACGTTCACAAAGAAATTCACGGACGGGAAGAACTTGTCGACGATCGACTCAATGCTGCGTTGCAGCAGCTTCAAGAGTGAGTAATACATTGCAAACTGATACAGAATTATGCCGAAATATTATATGCCTTGGGAAGTAAACTCTCTGAAATTCAGCGCTTTATGCAAGAGCAGGCGTCTAAAAGCACTCTACGGCGAATCATCAGTAGGGCTAATATTTCGACGCAAATCACTGAGCTCACAGTGGAGCTGGACTATGTCATGCGCACCTTCAAGGTGAAACATCGGGGATACGTATTTATTTGAAACACTAATATCCTTTGTTGCACAGACGACTGCACTAATTCGAATGGAGCTTCACATGGCGGAAGTCAACCAGAAGTTAGCCGTGATCGACCAAAGGGCAAATGAAGAGCGAAAATGGGATGGCGAGGTAGTTGCCACACGTCCTCGTAATGATAGTGCTGATTTTAGTTTCAGTTTCGAATTTATCGGCTCTCAGACCTGTATTTGCAACGCCTCATCCTAAGGGAAACATTTTGGGAAGCTGGAACTGGACTTCCAACCTATGTTGCTGAATACTACCAAGCTGAAGTCAAGGATCGAGTGGCCGTTGTCAAAGTAGTTCGTGGGCGATATCAAGAAATAGTAGGTCTTCACCTGTTTCCTTATTATGAAATACTCATCTGGCCAGGCTTTTCGCAATGAATTGCGCGCCTTGAAAAGCTTGAAGTATGTAATTTCATGCATTTAACTGTGAACAACGGCCCATGCATGTGCAGACATCCAAATGTAGTTCAACTTCAAGGATATTCGAACAACGAGAATGAACATTTTATCGTGCTGAAAGGTGGTTCGAACGATTTCATCAACCACACATGGCGAAATTCTTGACATTTTCTCAGACTTAGTTCCTGCTATCGAATACATGCAATCTCTCTCTACGGACGAGCGGAATGTGGAATATTTTCGCATCGTAAGTTTGCGTTCTTGGTTATACGCTCACTGTACTTAATCATCACGAACAAATGCAGATCGCCATTGTCCATGTACGTCATGGTGTCCTTTGCTCAGTAGCACGTCCTGAGCCTTATGCGAAAGGATACCGAATTCTTTTTGAACCAAAGATGCCTTGACCTTTCCGCAAACGTGAGCTTTTTTTCTCCGTGTAGAGAACACGTGGGCTTAATATAACCAGGCTGATGCCCTCCTCATTGACGCCCGAAGTCTTCAACCAGTTGCAGGCTCAATTTCATCTTACGACCCTTCCCTTCCTTTTTGGCAGATGGATTTTGGATCGGTATTTAATCTTCCTAATCCATAGTCGTGAAAGACCATTTATTTCTTGGCATTAGTTGATCCCACTCTCATGCAAGTCTCCTAGATATGGTGAGACCTGCCTGGTCTGAATTCCTGCGCTAACTGGTTGTGTTGAAGTTTATGTGAATGACAAGGGCTTGCCTACAAGGCGGAAAGCAAGTGGTTCGTTGTACCGTGCGCTTCTGAACCTCGAAAGGAGCGAAAAGATCTTCAACGCAATCGTGAATCTCTACATACAAGGGGATGTTTATGGAGTTCTTAACCGTATGAACCCTTGGGATGGGTTTTCTGAATATTCCCCGGTTTATGAGCCCGTTGGAACGTTTGGTTACTTCTCGCAGGAGTCAGCCGGAATGTTCATTCCACTAGGCCGTCATTCTTGCATTATAACAGAACTGTGTACACCGAGTTGCTCTACTTATGGCCGTAACGATTGGGAGGTGGTGAATGGGTATGTTTACCATTATAAACTTGGAATTACATTCTGATATATTGTTTAGAGAGATGCGGGTGTCAGCCAGAATCGAGCAGGCACGACTATCTAATCCAGATCCTTTTGTTTTTCTATGTGAATACGGGCCAGCCCTCTCATATCAGCACAGTCTGAAGATGGATGAAATAATGATTGGTTTGCGCCTTATTAATAGCCTCACAATCTCCGGCAACTGAATATTCACTCTATAGTCACTAGTTGCCACCTACAGATCGAAATGAAAGTGAAATGTAAAGTGGAAATTGTTCACCCCGACGTTTATTTTCATTTATTGCCGCTCCGAGATGGTCGCATGCCTGGCCCATGTGGCTATTTCTCCTATTCTCCGGACCCTCTGGGTCACGACGCCAAGGAAATTCCAATGGTAGAAGACTCGGCGTTTTCAGCGGAGGTAACTTCATTCTACAAGGTATACAAAAGCACTATTCCCGGTTTGAGCGCACAATTGTCGTGAGTATCACTCATCTGTTATAAAGATGAACTTATTACGATTCCGTGTCACAGTCAAGACTCGTTCTTTGATTATGGGAAGCTGAATGAATTCCAAGCACATATGGTAAGATGGATTCATAACGTCTACGCCCCCAAAGCCGATCCAAAGTCTGAAATAAACGGTGTCCATGGGGTGATCACTGAAATTTCTACGTAAATTTTCATGTTAAATATGAGCCGAAATTAAATATTTGAAAGCCAGAATGCGTCACTTGCTAAAAAAAAAGTGTTTTTGAACAAACTACGAAACTGTGGTTTCTGAGGCAAACAGCGAACAGCCGTGCTGCGTGCTTTTAGTTGAGGCCGGGGTTGAAGTTGAGAAACGGCGAAGACGGTGTCATTCAGAGTTGTTTGGTGATTTCTCGCCCCTGTTAAGGTTTTGTTGCAGGTTATATGGTTAGTGTGGCGTGGTGATGAGTTGGGCGCTTGATGTAATATCTTATTTTATCTCATCACCGTGGTAGGGGGTAAAAATGATCCATTTCACATTGAGATCCGTCGTGGCAAAAGGACCTGCTAAAAATCTCCCCGTATCGTCATTATGAAAGACTTCGTGAGGCACGCAACGAAGTCTGTTGTCTTGTGGCGAGGAGTATCAGAGGTCCCGCTTGTCTCTTCTTGGCCACACACCACGTCGTGCAGATCGTTGTCTGCGCGGCACAGACCGTTCCTCAAAACCATCTCACTCAAAGGATCATCACCCAAACAGATCAAGTTCTTTGGCCCGCCCGCCTCTCCCTTAATTATTTACTTTCAATTCATTGATTTCACGTACTTTTGTGGACATCGCGAGATCCCTAGTGGGCTGGAAGGGTTCAGCCGCCGACGCCTGCCTTCCGGCCCACGCCAGAGTCCGCTGATATCAGCGGCTCTTTCCCAAAACCTCGAAGGGATCTTTGCATCAAACCTCAAGAGACGGATCGCAAACAAGAATGCATTTTGACGAACGTGCTACGAAAACTTGTATGATGACAGATGTCACGTTCCATTCTCCACTTTTTTTAATCCGTAAAAACTTCGTGTGCGGGTAATTTTGACTCCGGAGCACTGAGCAAATGCAAGAGCCGATGGTTTTTCCGAATGAACAGTAACCTTTGTAACGTCTGGGATGCCGCAAGCCGCATGGGCAACATGCGATGTAAAGGCTTCGAGCGTCAAGAATGACGTTTTCTCGATCGTCTACAAAGGAATGGTTTATTTTTCAACATAACTGAAAACGGGATGGATTGGAATGAACATACCCTCACTAGATCTGCATGTATGTTATGCCAGTTAGGTTTTTTCCAGGCGGGTTCGTGAAATTTTATCCCAATGACAACCCTCTGTTGCGAGATTCGCTCCGGTAGGTTCACGCCAATGATGACATGCACGCCTAGATTCTTGATGAACGCGTTTGATTTCACGGAGTGCCCGTTAACCGACCGCGTTAATGAGACTTCAACTCCAAGGCTGTCCGCCATTAGGAATTGATTTAGTGCCTCAGCGACAACCCGCACGCCTTCCACTCGACTATCTCGTAGCGCGTGCAGTCCGGCTTCTTCAGCAAGTTCATGAAGGTCGCTGAACGATTTGGCAAGGGATAGTGCGGATATATCTTTGCACAGATCTCCATAATGGACGGAATCAACAACGTCGTCAGATCTACAGGCCCTTTCCAGTGGCAAATGAACCTGGACGGATATGTGGACGGGTTGAGGCCTGGTTTTACCCCAACGATCTGGTCCAACGGTGGCATTGACGCGAAGTTCTCGAAAGAATACAGCGTCGCTCTCTTCAGTGAGAGTCGACATAGCAAAGGGAGGTGTCTAGAAAAGAGAGGTGCTCTGCAAGTTTTGTGACTGTGACATTCATCTGGGCTGAGGGCAAGGCTGAGTTTTAGCGCCGGGCGTAACCAGGTGAAAGCGATTTTAGCCGTTGTCATTAAAAATCTAAATTCTGTCAGGCGAGAACTTGGAACAGACTCCGAAACCGCTCATCGTCAAAATACTCAGCAACCATCCGCGAAATAATAGATAAAATCAATGGAATGCTTTGCCGTACATCCACACCGTTGAGGACGTCGGAACACATCCATCGTTAAATGGTCTCCTTACAGGGTGTACCCGGACGTGTTTAAAATATATCCACACATCCCCGTCTTGCGGAGGCGATGCCAATAACTTTGCTGGCTAGATCTACCACGCCTCCCCCGCGAAATGCGACAAGGTCATCCGACAAATGCGATTCAAGGCCAAGTGCTTTCTCTAAGTTGGTGGAGGCGAGCGCGATGGCCGTTGAAATGTCCATGGTTCCATTCGACTCCAGCGAGGCCTGGTATACGAAGTTGAAATTCAGCCAGGATGGTCAGCCAAAATTGCCGATGGCTTACCCAAGCTATATCTAACCGAGTATTCCGCGCGGCATATTCGTCTACGACCCCAATAGCGACGTTGACGTTGTGTGCGAGTAACTTTGTGACAGCGCTGTCTCGGGAGAGTGGAGGTCCAGGCAAACTAATAAGCAAAGGATCAGGATATTCGTCATCTTACGATATAAAATATGACAGTATAGTAGCTTACATTCGTCGTTGATCCCACAGACCGGGGAATGGACGTGATGGCGAAACAATCACGCCAACACCCGCTTCGGCAATTTGACGGGCTAGCAGGTGTGCTTCTGCAGCACCGGCGAATGTTAAGACCAGTTTACGCGACGCCTCCACTTCGTAGTCCGCCTTGAGTTGTAGGATAGTCGCCATGATATCGGCATTTTCAACATGAACTACAAGCGTCATGGTTCCCTAACACGCCATTTATGGTCAGAAAGTTGCTTCGCGGTTTATATACAATTTACTGTAGAACTTACGCTGCGAATACTCTCAAATGCATGTAATGCCAAGTCGGAATCACGGGACATGTTCAAATTTTGCCTCTTCTCGAACAGCAGCCTACGGAGCAACGCAATCTGAGTGCCTACGCTCGGCGACGCCGTTCGAGAAATGGCTACATGCAGCGCGACATCCTTACGCAAAATTGCGCCGTTTTCTTGTCCATTGAGCGCTCCAGCACTGAATGCCGTCGACACACCGAGGATGACGCCACCCCCAACTGGTGCTGTAACTGCCGATCCCACGCCACTTCTATATGCAAGTCTGAGAAAGAATCACAGTAAGTAATTCATGCACATAAAAAGATAATGATGACTTACAAGGTATTTCGTCCACCGAACTGTAGACCGTCCACCGCACGGGGTACTGTGTATGGCACGCTACTGGGAAAGTTGACAGCCAAGGGATCGGGTACCACACCATCGTTCGTGGAAGCTTCAAGTCGTATCTCGACCAGACCGAGGGGTGATCCGAATGAAGTGAGGGCAGGAGCCAAAGCCCCGCCTTTGAGGTCGATGATCTCAACATTCTCCTTCTCCACGGTAATGCAGTTCGTCGTTTCATCTTCTATACACACAACGTTTCCATCTCTCACAAGTACGGATTTCATTGCGGACCGCGACTCGTCGGCATCGGTATCAAAGAGCAGCTTGATGGTGCTTTCGCCACTCTCACCGACGCGTTCCTTATGATGGATCGACTTGACGTTAGTAAACAGCACGTTTCCCCTTCTCCTCCGAGGTTCTAAAGGTGGTAAGCCCTCAAACTCCACCGCTTCTTTTGCTTCCTTGTCAAAATCAGGCGTTTCCGGAAGGACATGGAATGGATAAGGCTTGGTGAGGGTATAAGGGTCGGAGAACTGGGGAATGCCGTCAATGTAAACTTGAGTTGGAGTTGCGCCAAGGGAGAGGGGATGTGAATCCCATACGACGATATCTAGTCAATTCTCCGTAAGTCTGGAGTCCTGATAGACAAAGGGTATGTTCGTTACCAGCGTCATAGCCTGCGTGAATATTCATTCATTGTCAGCTTCAACAAGAAACCGTTCCCCAATCAAACAAATACTTGCCTACTTGAATCGAGCCGAGTCTATGGCCAAGTCCCGCCGCCTTCGCAGGCGTCGATGTTACGGATGCAAGCGCAAGAGCAGGATTCAAACCATAGTAATGTGCGAGAGCTGCTTCGTTCATAAGATACCTACTATTTACCACAGGATGATCCGACTGCCAGCACAAATATCAGGAAAGGAGTTGCATTTGCCCAATGGAATGGAACCCGCACCTTCATGACTACGGGAATGCCGTGATCTGCGAGTACCCGAGGGGCAAATTCAGATCCTCGGTATGCCTCGCGTTTCTTTCTGCGTGAGACGTGAGATTCAACGTGGATGGTCTAGCCAACTGGGCGAACCTGAAATTCGAAGCGAAGAGAGCAATCGCAGGCGCACCGCCCTGACATTTAGTGTCCGTTAGTAACGAATGCATATTGTGAGTTATTATTCTTAACTCACCCATGCCTTCTTTAGCAAATCCGGAACCAAATACGTCTCTCCGGCATGATGGAAGGACGCGACAGGAAATTCGAATTCATGTGAAAGCTAATCACAGCATTAATTATTCGAGGTGATAGCTGGTCAGAATTGAGCCTACTCACGCGTACAATACCATCCAGATCAACTGCCTAAAGACATTATTAATTATCCATGCATTTTTCGCGAGGCTCCAATAGATAGACCACTGACCTCGTAACAATGGACGGAAAGCTAATACCACACGGACCCATTCAATTGCGTGTACGTTAGGATAAGACGATACGGACCTTCACTTTCCCCCTCAAGACATCCGCCAAAGCTTCCCATTGCAAATCTTCCGGAAACGTTCCAAGGTTGTCCCAATTTCCAGCTTCGGCTTTCGAACAATAAGCGTCTTGGGATTCCTTCAGCTTACGCGCGGTGTTGTACGCATCTCGGAAGTACCAGCCAGAGTCCATTCGGGTTTGCGAGTACACACGAGACGGGTTCTCTCCTATAATTGATAGAGCCACTTCTGGTGAAACTACTTGTATGGTATAAATTTAATGGCTGACCACAGGCATGCCTACGTTGATACATTGTTATAATAGTGCAAAAACGCGATGGCTGCCGGCTGCTCACTTCATGTGCCTCCAACGAGGTGTCAACGAGTGATCAAATTGGGTGCCGTTCAAGGAGTACGGGGGTTCGACGACTTTTGAAGTTGGTGAACGTTCCTGGGTCGGTCTGAGTTTGATCACGAATGCTTGGCCGCCTGAGAAAGGATGAAGCTGCATTCGTATGCACGAACTCGTACGACACAATTAGCATGGCGCACCGATATTATTTGCACTCCCCGGAAGAATTTGAGCTGTCGTAACACCTCCAGCCATTGCGAGTTCATATGACGCGTCGTGCGTATTTAGACCATCAATGCTTCGAAGCCACGGCAGAATTGGCGCTTTCCGTGAATTGCCATCGCTCGCTCCTTTAGCAACCAACTGTTTAGTTTATATTCCAACAACGAGAGTGAAATGTAAAGCACCTCTGAGGGATGGTGCGCTGTAAACTCCAATGTGAGAGTGTAAATCGACAAGACCTGGTGTAACCCAAGATCCTCGCACGTTCTGAACGCGAATCTCTCGGTCTCTCAACATGCTTGGTGGGATATATCCTACAGCTTTGACGATCCCGCCGTCTAGAAACACGTTGCCATATATGGTCTCGGTGCCGTTGCGAGCTGCAGTCCAAATCTGTGCGTTCTTGAGTAAGACGGGTTTCGTTCCTGCCACGAAACGATCGGAGTGAGTTCTGGAACCGAAACCTGGAGGTGGCCCTGGCGGAGTCTTCAGATATTTGCACTTTTCTAGGACTTGTTTCCTTTCGGCGTTCGCATAGCTGGTTGAACCGCGTCTTCGCGTTTGGACCGTAATAATTGCAATGCTGACAGCGACAAGCAGATAAAGCCTGAAATTCGACCAGATTCGAACGCGTTGGCGTGTCCTTGCCCTCGAAAGGACGTCGGTATCGTTGCGAATGTTGCCCAACGAACCCTTCATAGTCGTGGGCAACGATGATGGGAGTTGCAACCGAAGGTGGTCGGCAACAAACCGGGCCGGTTTGCCGTTGTCCGGCTTTTCCCGGATCTCTCTTCGCCTAACCATCCTTCTTTCCAACACACACACATTCCATCCAACTCTATCGTTACCGTCCCATCTTCCAACACACGTGCAAAAATCCACTACCCTCCTAAACTCGCCATTCCTCCGATCAACGATCATGTCAACTCTTCTGGGTGACGATGTCAAACGGGAAATAGGACAGGTACGCTTTTCGTCAACCAAACTGAATCTGAACCTTGATTTCTGCAGCATTTCGTTGTTGGATTTCATGGACATGAACTGAGCGGAGAGGTGATCAGCCTCATTCGAGACTACTACGTCGGGTTTGTCTCATTATACCACCTCGTTGAGAAGACCAACATTAACCCTAACGTGAAGGAGCATCATTATTATGAAACGCAATGTGAAAAGTATGGTTCCAGGTCCTGTTCCATGAATACCGAAATCGATCTCGATGTCGCATTGTAGCCATCGAACAGTTGCGTCGACTCGTTCAGAAACTTCAAGTCACAGCGAAGCATAGCGGACACCGCCAACCGCTACTTATTGGGATTGATCAAGAGAACGGCACAGCAGCCATTTTATTTCATTAGTTGAAGACTGATTGAATATCAGGGCTCGTTTCTGCCTTCAGCTCCGACGCCGCGGGGACACAATTGTGCGCTTTCTCGTCTTTTATCTCCCAACGCTTACTTACGCCTCTTCCATTGTTTAGTCCCGGCGCCATGGCACTTGCAGCTACGTCATCCGAAGATCTAGCTGAGGAAGTAACGCAAGCATCGGCTAAGGAGATGCGATATGCTGGTATAAACTGGGTGTTTAGCCCAGTTGCCGATGTTAATTCCGAATTTCGTAACCCAGTGATTGGTGTGAATCTTCCCCTTTCATCTTGAATCTTCTCATTCGCATTACATCCATAGGCGTCCGCTCCTTCAGCGGCGGTAGGTACATGTCACATTCCCATACATCAATAATTAATTTCAACGGAAAAGACCCCGAGACAGTCGGCAACTTTTCTGCTGCGGTTGCTCGTGGTCTAACGTCTGCGGGCATCGCTCCTTGCGCGAAGCATTTTCCTGGCCACGGAGATACTCACATCGACTCCCATCTCAGTCTCCCGCGAATTATGAAGACCGAAGAGTCTCTGTCATCAACGGAAATCGTTCCATTCCGTACGCTCATCGCTCAATACGTTGCTACCATCATGACCGGCCACATTGCTCTCCCACTCATCACCAGCTCCGAAACACCTAGCTCCCTTTCCTACAGCATCACAACGAATCTACTTCGCAATGAACTCGGATTCTCTGGCGTTGTAGTAACTGATTGCTTGGAGATGGAAGCGGTTGCTACCGAATATGGTACTGAGGGAGGTGCGGTGAAAGCCCTACAAGCCGGCGCTGACATCGCTATGATATGCCATCGCTTTGATCGACAATGTGGCGCCATTGAAGCTGCGTACGCCGCTTTGGTCTCGAAAACCATCTCGCTTGAAGCGTTACAGGAAAGTGGGAAGAGAATATCGAGCCTCAAATTGCGTTTCGCTGGAACATGGGATGAAGTACTCGGCGACCAAGAAATGCCCGAAGAAGAGCTCGCAAATATGAAAAGAGAAAACGAGCTATTAAGCAAGCGAGCATACGCGGCCTCCATCGCTTGGATCAAAGGTGGAGAAATGTTCGAACCCATCCAACCACGCGATATAGTCGTGATATTCACTCCGAAGATGGAGCGAATAAATCTGGTCGTCGACGACCATGAAGAAGTTCTCCTCACATCTGGAGGTCAGATTCGTAACACCGCCGGTCCGTCTTATCTCGCATTCGCCGAATCTATTTCGAAACGGGCAGGATCGTCGCATCATATCATTTACGGACCAGACGATACTGACAAAGGCGATTCATTCGGGGCAGTTCTTGACTCGTCGACTCGCATCATATTCACGACCCGAAATTCGTACCTCAGCATTTGGCAAATCGATTATCTTCGCAAACTCATGACTCATAACTCGAAACGAGCCAAACCTGCATTATTGACATTGGTTGCCTCATGTGCGCCATACGATCTGATGAATGCCAACGATCTGGTTTTTCCTTGTCTGTGCTCATTCGAATTCACCATTCCAGCCTTGGACGCGATTGCAGCAGCTTTGTTTGGTGAAACGACGGTCGGAGGTGCGGTTCCCTGTCATGAAGTACTGTCCTCGACATGTCGATAGGCTGGAAATTAATAGAACAGAGCACCTCTCAATTATCATCAAACACAGTCGGAGAACTGTTATAATTTGTCATTTTTGACGTGTGCAGGCCACGGGAAATTTTATAACAGATCAGATGGATTACGGGGTGTGGTTGTGAATTTATGCTACAGAACAAATATGTTGTTTTGAGATTCATTCACCATGGTGCCACTCTTGCCAAATATTCAATCGTTTGCATGTCTCTTGTTACGGCATTACTGTGCCCAGTTCATTTAAGTTCTCCCGTGATTTTAAAGTTTACGTGCATTCGGAGAAAGCTGTCAAAAGTGTTGGGACTAGCTCTCCTTGCGGTAGGTCTGGAACACTGCCCATTTTCGTGATCAGTCGAAATGGTACGCCGTTAAAATGAGATCGTGATCCATGCATTAGGACGCTAAAGGCAACAATGCCAAGTCAGGGTATACAATGTAGAAAAATCATACGAAATGCTGCCAATACGTATTGCCAAGGAACGTGTCGAGGAGGGAGAAAATGTCATTGGCGTCTGGGATGTCCAATTATCCAGAACAATAGAATTACCTCGCGCGAAAGGTTCGATTGAAGTGGCGTTGAGAGTCGAGATGTTCAGCCGCAGATATTCGGAAACTGGCGACTGGTAGGGTTTTGAGGAATCCATCCGTTTTGAAGGCCTGCTTGATATGACCATTCTTCCCCAGCACCTGCCTGCGTTTTCCAAGTCCACTGAATCCAACCTTGGCCCTTCTCGTATGTGATGGTCTGTGAGCAGCTGTTTAGCATCGCACTGAATGAAAAGAGAACGAAGAATCAGGCTGTACCTGAGCTTCCCAAAATTGTCGCAAGAACGTCTTGTAACTCGAGGAGAACGAGCTCGCAGCACCGGACTTGCCCGAGCAGCTCCCAACAAAACTACTCCCAGGGAAACTGCCATCGTACCTCGCACCAATGCCTCTTCCATTCAGATACTTCGCACAATCCGTCGCAGCCGGAGTCCATTCTCCAACAATAGTCCACAAATCAAACGACGCGAGCGAGCTCCCTTTCGCACATGCAGCGTTAATATGGCCTTGCTGTGACATCGCGACATCTGAATTTGAGAAAATTTGGTAGATATGTGTGTCCATTGCGACTCCCTGGTAGCGCGGTGCTGTGAGAAAGCCGTTCCAGTATGATAAAGGTTGGAAAGCGTCGTGTATAATAACGAGTGTGTTGGATTGCTGTGAGGAGCCGAAAGGGAAACGAATGTTTCCGTAAGAGTCGTACCAAAATTGTCGAGTCGCAGCAAGGACAGCACTTCCATCAAATCCTGCGGGTCTTTCCACGTACTTATGAATTAGGGGAAACGATGAGGATGGAACAATGGCGTACTCGTTCAGCGGTGCAATGGCAGGGACGACGTTTGTGTTTGTCTTGAACATGTTTGCAAGTGTCTTGATTATTGCATTGGTGCGAGCGATGTTGGTTGAGTTGGAATGCCATTGTGGAAAGGAAACTTTATGACCGGAATTGTCGAACCTGCCCGAGGAAAAGTTAAATTCGACATGAATGAATAATACTTCAAATCTAAAGCTCGTAAAAATTGCGTACCCATTTTGACTTCCAGGAGCGCCATGAAGGTCCACAATGAGCTTGAGACCGTGGTTGCCTGCCCAGGTAACCGCTTTCTGCAAAAATGGGAGTTGGCCTTGGATGTAAGGCTCGCCGGGTCCTACGTCAAATGCCCAGTAGCCAATGGGTAGACGGACGTGGTTCAATCTTAAATTTATTCAATCAACAAACCGAAAATGTGAGAATTTATGACGCACCCTGCAGCAGCAATGGCTGCAAAATCAGCCTCCGTGTAGAAAGTATTCCAGTGATTCTGAAGCTTGCTTTGCGCAACGTTTCGAGGTTGAAATTGGCAGAACGTCCATTCATCAATGATGGCACTGTTTCCTGTACCATCGAATAGGCTCGGTGTAATCCATGGCTCGAGAACAAGCCATCCGCCAAGGTTGACACCGCGAACCTTTTTGGATCCGTATGGAAAGCCCGGAGATATCGGATTATCAGCCCATGCCTGGAAGATTAAACCGCAAAGAATGAAAAAAATGAGTGTGAATGAGTGGAAGTGTGCAGCCATTGCACAAAGTAGTGGTGAGGAAGAAACTTGAAGGGGGGAAGATTGGGATGTTGGGGATGTTGGGCGGAAAGTAAATGAACGCACTTATATAGGACAAATGAAGTTTGGGTTCGTGTTGTTCGAGGCCCTTATCACACATCTGTGGGGGCTTATGTGGTTAAGTCTCGGCAATCAACATGACTAAGCACCGCTACCCGTTTTTGGACGCAACATTCGGAGTGCGCCGGATGCACGACTGTGCATGGTGTCGCTGCGTTCGGCGGCGCCGTGGAAGAGTACGACATAGCCTACTGTATCAAAGAGAATGTCTGCATGTATTCAATGGAATCCAGCCTTAAATAACACAATTCTATTTTTTTCACATGAAGTTTATTGAAACTATTGTGTAGTGCTGCTGCTGCACAATATGACATTATGTGGCAAGGTAAAGAGGCGTCACAAAAAGGAGGCGAAAAGCAAGAAAGAGCTGACAGGAAAAGAGAAATCATTATCAACCACAACTCTATATTCCGAACGGTGAGGGGATGTCGCGACCGAAGCGTGGCAGGAGGAGGGAGTTGTGTCGCATTTTGTAAAGCATGCGGGGTACGCTCAACCTCCCCTAGGGTCTGCCAATGCCTGTCCGCAAATCTCTCTGGCTATGGAATCGAGCATCAACACGTGGCTGTAGGAAAGCTGTTGATGTTGTTGTTGGGTGAACCAAGAGAAGAGTCCGAAGCAGATATCCCGCCGTTGAACGAATACTCGATCTTCTCGCCTTTCTCGCAATGCTGCACTCCTCAGATGGGATCGGCGTATGGCGGTGTTGAGCCAGATTCAGTCGAGCCCGTGCTGCGTGCCGGCGACCAGACGTGTATTTGGGGTGTCGAGGTTCGAGTCCGTGAGGGACGGCAGAGTAAATGCCAACCTTGGCGTCGCCTCGGTGATGGCGAAGTGCAGCTCCTGAAATTTTGCCTTGACATTGTTGATGGTGTTCGAAGACTGGCCGTCGAGGGTGATGGTCTTGCCGGTGAGAGTGTCGACAAGCATCTGCATGCGGTCCCATCCAGCTGGCGGAATACATGCATTGCCTTGCGTAGGCGCAATGCCGACAAGTGCCGGCATGGGGAAGCCTTGCAGTGGGGGAGGTGGGGATACTAGGCTAATTTTGCATAAGCGCCTCTTCTGGCATCGTCGCAGCTCACTTACGAGACACGGGTGATCGACGAGCAACTGCGCGCCGATTTTCTTGGTTAGCGCTGAAGTCCGACAGTGGTGGGCTTGGGAACGCGAACATCCTCGACTGTGACGACGCGCATGTGGAGATTTCCGTCCTCGTCCTGCCTATCGTGCGGCTCGGCTCCATCGCACTCTTACTATTAGTACCAACCCAGCCGCCAATCCAAGGCGTCTCCCAAGGCGCGTTCGACAGACTTCGCGTGGTGGAAGACCGAGGGCTTCCGAGTCGCCCATGCACGCTTTGAATTTTGAATAGAATCGGTTTTGGCGAGATATTTGCTGTGGTATGCGTGCAGCAATGAGGGTGTGGCCATGCAAGAGGCGGTTAGAGAGCTGCTGGTGTCTCGTGAGCCAAGGGTGGAGGACATAGATGGAGAGTTAGGTGGTAATTTGTTTGCGCGCGTGTTTTGGTGTATATGGTCTTCCTAAGCAAAGGATTCTGACGGTACTGTGAGCTCAGTGACATGCTGAAAATTAATAAAGAAAACATACTTTAAATATATGGAAGCGTTCAACGCGTTGAGAATGCTCGATTGGTCCCAAGAATCACATGGTTTCTGAGGAAGCGGGCGACGAGTCGTGAGTGCTCATGGGGGTTCCGGGACTCAAAGGAGGCGTCAGGTAGCCTGAATAATCGGGTTTCGACGCCTTGGAGGGTGGTGACGATACCTGTACGAACGACGACATGCTAGCGCGAGATTTTGATGCATGTCGATGCCCAAGGTGCGGCCGTGTGCGTGAGTCCGATATCGGTAGGAGTCGGCAGCTGCAGGACCAGCAGCGATGCTGAGAGGCGACAGCGAAGTGAGCGACGCGTATGGTGGTGGATGGCTGTAGAATTTGCGTACCTCCCGCTCGAACCTCCCTAAATCCTCGCCCGGCACACTCAAGTGCCATTCGAGGTACGCTCACGTCGAGGTACGCTCCCGTCTCCCTCTCCATCAACCCCAGCCCAACCACCGCCTAGCTCGTATTCGAATTGGTGTTGTTGCGAGCCGCGTTCAAGGCCGATCGTAAACGCGCGAGAGGCGATGACTTGGTGAATCGCTGTGCCGCGGGAAACCAAGTCTTCCGTTCCTGCAAAGAGCGAGCGTCGTGGATTGGACGAGCGAGTGCGGGGAAGCTGTACGGTGAAAGCGTGCGCGCCACGCGATCTTGAATTCAAAAAGGAAGGTGGGCTATGTTCCCACCCATAACGAGACATAGCCACCGGGAGAACTCGGCCAGTGGAAATCAAGATATGGCACATAGACACAATCGTGCCGCATGCTCGAGAAACAGCGAAAATACATAATTTTAATTGTGTGCGTAGCTCTATCTCAATGAAATACAATGGTAATCTTCCTTTTCCCCTCTCTTATGCCATCTTGAAAAAACTTGAATTCGCCCGGACCCCCACAGACATAGGCCATGAGCCTTGTTCGAGGGTTGTCTTGGGGTTCTTGGTACGCCGATCAACCTTCGGGGCTAACCAAGGGGCTAACCAAAGCTGACATCCTTCTCGTAAGTCACGTGAACCAAGCGGTAAGGGAGAGGGGGCTAACTGGGAAACACCACTAGTCTTCCCAAGCATAGGTTTCGCGCTACAAGAGAGGAAACTTTGAAAGAATTAAATACTGTGGACGAGAGGTTGATACGAATTGGCTTATTTTTCGGAGTGCCAATGTGTCTTCAAGTTACGAAGCGCGCTGTGAACGGAGCTTCGCCTTCCTCATTGGGGATCGCACAATCACCGGCGCAACTGGATCTTATTGGGACACCCCCAAATTGCTTCGTTACACACGAGGCGGATTAGTCGTTTAGGATAGTTTTTTCCGGTAAGAGGTCGTGAAACTGTGTATGTTTTTGTCGCTGACATCGTTACTGTTAGATACCGGACGATCAGTAGCCATGCGGTGCTTCAAGTTGTCGCCATGTAAAGTATTTCGCAGCTCCATATATAGGAAAATAAATTTGGATGCAACCACGAACCGATGCTCATAATGAGGGTCAAGGCTGCTTGCTCCGAAACAACATCAACGTCGGGACCCCTGCTTGTTCTGCTGGATTGTTCGACTCCCATTGCGGTCAAGTCACAAATTACGCCTTCCGCACTCTTATTAGAGGCAACTTAACTTGAATGAGCAATTTTATGCTTCAGGTGTTAAACGCTGCCGCTACCCGGCGGTGCCAAATTTCTAGGCGAACACTTTTAAATTGTGAAATGGGACGTGACGTGAAATAAGATTTCTTACACTCACAGTCTACCTTCCATGTGAAGGACAGAAGGATGCACGGCTTGGATATGATAGTCGCGCCATTGCATAGTTCATTGTACCAAACCAGTCAGCGGAAGTCCGGGCGGAAAGAATGCGAAGGTAGTTGTGCAGTTCGCCACTGTCAGTACTAGCAGTTGGCATTATTGCGGTACCAAATTGCCTGAGATGTGGATATTCTTCTCGTAATAAGGACGAGCAAAGTACACAGTCGATCTCCTAGTCGCGCCAAGGTGTCGTTATTATAAATAGGAATGGTGAAGCTCGCGGAGATGAAATTCGGCATTTGCCAGAAGCCTTCTTGACACATCTTATCTCCAGACACTCGCCATCAGAAAGGACTGACATCCATTCAAGTCGTCGGTCAAGCATCAGAAGGAACGATGCCTCGTGTCGTCGAAACGATCTCATTGTGGCGGTTCATGAAGATCAAACCACCCTTTGGAGCTTGCGTGTAACTCCTGGGATCGTCGGATTTTGTTTCGAGTCTTCTTTGCAGCAATCAATATTAATATTCCTTTTGAGGCCTGGAACGGTGAGACCTTTTCCACCATCGACATGGTCTGACCTGGTACCTGCAAGATTAATTACGGTATTATTACTCACCACGATCACTGTGAACACGTACAAGATCGTGCGATAGCCTTCTTCCTATACGTTCATTCGTCACAATCTGTCGGAAGTTATCTCCGAGGGTTAGAATTACCAGATCATCTCCCACCCAAAGGGGTGGTTCCCGGCCGCTCACCCCTTGTACTTGAACAACATGGTTGAATGTGGTCAACTACGCGCACTTCCTCCCCGTGCGTCCACTGGCGTCAGTCTCCTCAGCTGATCCACCACGATGCCTTCGCCGTTATGTATTCGCGAGAATATTAACGCTGTGGGAGGAAAGATCATGGAGGAGTACCCGCAACCTCTCCACCGAGATCTCAATGACGAACGCTCAATTTTCGTTGTCACCAAACGATTCGATTCATCTGTCGCACGCGCACTTGCCCCCATTTTGCTACCTGCGAAACTTCGAAGACATTGGGCGATCGCGGTTGCAGATAACACTGGCGTGATGACGTATTTCAGCATCGAGGATGATAATGGGGAGATTAAACTCTGTACCGATGCGTTTACGCCTGTCGAGATCAGCCAGTCACTAGGGACGACTCGATGGAGCAATGGGGACATAACTAACCTTGGTGAGCTCGTATCACTGCTGAGATCAAGGTCAATAGCAAACAAAATTAACATGAACAGTGAACAGCTGGGCAATCGAGATGAACACTCTGTTCCCATCGAACGGCTACGCACTCATGACGAGCAACTGCCATTTTTTCGCGCAGGAATTGCGGTACAAGATAGATGAGTTGATGGCAGGATGGGCCGAACAAGCTCGTGTGCGGAGACGTGAGCCATCATCGAGTATGTTTGGGACATTATCTCGTTGGTCGGGAGCAGGTTCATTGACACCCACACGGGAGAGAGATTCGAGCGCTTGAAGCGACGGAGTCAACGGACAGCTTTGTGATATTGGCTTGGAACTTTCCCAATCCCTTCGATTTTTCCATTGCCGCCTACCATTCATGCCGCGAATGCGTGCACCATCCGTTTCATCCATTGTTCATTATCCATCATTCGCTGGCGTTCTCACACTGCGTAGACTTTCAGCCACGTCAGCTTCCTCGAAAGTGTCGTCATCGACCGAGAGTTAGATTGCGGTGCATTACGGCTGTAAGAGGAGATATTTATCGTTTGCAGTTTGCGGTCCAGGCAAGAGGGCTTACGGACTCTGAAGTTTTTCATCAGCACTGTACGTTATTACATCCCGCCAATCGGATCACATCAATACAGCCGAACATGGAAATTACTGCTTGGAAACATGAACTGTCAAACACCTGTCATACTTTCTATCGGCGCACGGACACACCTCTGCAAAGTTCATCGGTCGACCCACAACCACAATTGAGCTTGAGCAAGGTAGGGCACGCGTGATAGCCTCGCAAGCTTACTCAACCTCCTCAACTTTCATCAAAACAGCAGCATGACTCAGAAGCACTCGACGCACGGCAAGGCGATCAAGATGAAATCCGAACTCATTCTGCTCCCGATCAACGTCATGCTGAACAGCAAAATCGTATGAGCCCTGACACTAGTACCCACAAACTCAGATTAAGACGTCCCGGAAAAGCCATGTTGTATCACACCGGCTGTGGAGTGAGTTGACTCTTCCAGAAAGCGCCTGGTGTATCCGACGGGTTGTTTATCCACCTTAAGAATGATGAGAAACGGTAAGACGGGTGATCTCCTGTCCGTTCTCCCCAACGCTGAACTTCCCGGTCATCGACGTTTGTGAGTGTGATGCTCTCCACCGGCGAAACGCTGAATCCGTATTCAATTCCTCGCTACGCAGAGTCGTCGCAGAGTTGTATCGCGTCATGTGGCAGGTGCCTCCCATTGTATCCGCTGCCGTTTTTTCGTTCATGTCGATGGCTTTGTCGATCGTCGTACGTTGCCCAATATAACTCCTAATGTATTCACATAATGATGCTGAATCCTTGTGTTTCGGTAGGTGAGCGTCTCAGCACCAACACTGAACTCCGTCTACTTCATAGATGTAGTTGTTGGTGGGCGGTCAAACCACTTCGGGATATTCGGCCATAAGGATTCCGCGCCGTCCTTTGGCTACGACTTCGGGCCATCTGTAATTGGGTATTCGTGAGTAATCGACAATCTACTGGTTGCAAAGAATGGTTTTCTGACCAAAGAGCAGTGACAGCCAACTGACCTCGCCCGCGATCCACAACCTCACGAAGGCACTCATTCTCCACCCGATAGCCGCCTCCGTATCGTTCCTCGGCTTCATCTCCCTTATTCCTCAATATTTTACCGTATCCACGTTCACATCAGTGAACCAGGCCCTCTGGACGTTCCTTGCCTTCATCCTAACACTCGCCTCATGGCTAATCGACATCATCCTCTTCACCATCGTTCGCAGGGCAATCCGCGACCACGGTGGCGACATCACTGCTGGATTCGGGAATGCCATCTGGCTCGCTCTGGCAGCAGTTGCAGCCCAGTTCATTGCCTATGGTTTGATTCGGTCGCACAGGTTTGGGAAGGTCTGTTCATCTGGAACTGGAGATATGGGTGATAATCTGTGGAGGGAGTCTCAATTGCGGAAGTATTCGCCCGAAGAGAAGATCGTTTGATTTGGTGGTGGGTGACGGGAGTATGCACGTCCTGTCATTCGTATTTTTATTAACGCATGATTGTTCGCATGGCATGGAATTGCGTGAGTTCTAGGCGTGGCGGTCCACCAAGGTTCGTTCGGCGGAGTACAGAGGCGCCAACAGTATTCGGGAGAACCAACTGCTTGGGAGGAGGCTCCAGTGCGCTTATCAGCGGAACCCATTAGCAGCAGCGCGTTCGAAAACTGACCCTCACCAGTCACCACCATGACAAACACCGAACTCACTTTGGACGCAAACCGATTTCAAACCCAGAGCGAGAGGGAAGCTAAACCGAAATGTTCAGATTTGATTCGACTGCTAAAACATTTGACGGCGATGGCGGGGACTTAACGCAAAGCGACCAGTGACCCGTTAAGGTACTTCCATAGCCGTTCGGTGAACTTCACCGCAGCTAGTGGTGTCAAGACAAAGCGATGAATCAACCTTACAAAGCATGGAGGGAGCCCCGAGCGAGTTCTAACCAACATCAAGCGTTTGAGATATTGGGCAAAGGCATGTACCAAAGTGTTGTCCTTGCGCCCTGTGAGACCGCGAACTTGAAGGCACGCTTGAAGGAGGCGGTTGATTGTCCCGGATTTATGTCATCGCCAGGACTCGGCGACTCGGAATTCACAAAATGGTCGGAAAGGTTGTGGTGTGCAATGTTCTAAGGGGCAACGAATGAATCTGATCATGACCTCGCACGAGGGAAAGCCGACGAAAAGTCAGCTTAGTCAGCAACCTTTTCTTGAAACGAACCACGGTGACAATTTTTTTTAACAAAATGCTCTTGTTGGACCACATACTCGAAAGACTCCAGGCGATTCGCTCACCGCTCGCGGTATTCCGGAACTCTCCTCTGGTCTCATTCTTGGATTGCGGCGCAGCTCTGGCCTGCGAAAAAGCTGCAATAATTCCTGCCACAAACTTCGAAGATCACAGTACAGCACCATCCCCATGGGGTGCACCATGGGGTACACGGTCCAGTTCTTATGAGATTCCAAAGATTCGAAGTCGTGTACTAGCGCACGTGAAGATCGACGAGAGCTGTTACCGTACCGACCATTTCACGTGCGCATCGCGGAACACTCACAAATTTCGCTTGCGTCGGTTCCGCCAACCCTCACGCTCAATTTGCGCACCTGCTTGAGGCACAGGCAAATGCCAAGGATTATACATGCTTGGCGCAACACCATCTGACCGAGTACCGTTCGTCTCTCTCTGCATGGATGGCTTGGCACGTTCTTTCTAGAAATTTGCAAAATTCTTTACATCTCAAACACGTTCGATGTTCGCGGAGAACGTCATACATAAGACCACGCAGATCCTATGGATTGATCTTCAGCCGTCGCAAACATGATTGCGGTTGCCACTGTTCTACTTGCGTTCGCCCTCGCGCCATTCGGCGCTGCAGTCCCTGCCTCATCGGGAAACTTCAACGTTCTGTCTTACAACGTTGCTGGTCTCCCCGCTGGTCTATCTTCGAGTAATCCATCTGTGAACACACCGCAGATCTCTCCTCGACTGGCTCCATATAACATTGTGCACGTGCAAGGTGCGATTCCCTCACCATGCCGCGCAAAATTTCCTCACATTCCTAAACCACAGAGGACTTCAACTCGCATGCAGCGCTCTACGCATCGGACAATCACCCATATCGTACACCTACGTCGGGCGGTGCAGGTATTGGCCAGGGTTTGAATTCGTTGTCGGTCTTCCCGTACGATGACTTCGAACGGCATAAATGGGGGACGTGTTCCGACGCGTCCGGGGCGGATTGCTTGACGCCGAAAGGGTTCACATCTATGCGCGTGCAAATTGACGAAGGGTATGTTTTCTCCCGATTTTTTTTGGAATTTTGCGAATGATTGCTGATTCCGTTATTTTTATTGTTAGCATCCGTATCCTGTTCATAAACCTCCATGCCGACGCTGGAACCGAAAATGGCGATCTTTCCGCCCGACGGTCTAATATTGACGAAGTGGCGAATTATATCACCGCCAACGCTGCTGGCGACGCCGTCCTCGTCTTCGGAGACACTAACACCCGATACACTCGATCGGGAGACAACATCCGCGACCTTGCCTCCATCGCCTCCATGACCGACGCCTGGGTCGAACTCATCCGCTCATCCGCCGGACCCCCAACCCAGGGAGCCGATGCCTTAGTGTGCCCGGACCCACCGACCAACGATTGCGAAGTCGTCGATAAGATATGGTACAAGGGGAGTCGATACCTACAGTTGAAGGCGACATATTGGAATGACGAGGATGCGAAGTTCCGTGACGCGAGTAACAAGATGTTGTCGGACCACTCTCCTATCACAGCTGGAATCAGCTGGACGTTGGCTGAGGACCTTAGAAAGAGTAACGTCTTCGGTGGTCCGCACGGCGATTTCTACGATGATGCGCTTTCTCTCCCTTCTCCACCTAACGCTGTCGCCGTTACGAGCATAACTGTTCGCTCTGGTTCGCGCGTCGACCAACTCCGTCTCTCTTTCTCGTCAGGGGCGCAGGTATCTCATGGCGGATCTGGGGGGAGCGACCACACACTCTCGCTCGCTTCAGGTGAATATCCCGTTTCAGTAGAGTTGCACGAGGGCGAGAAGGACGGTCATACGAGGATCTTCTTCGCGAAGTTCACTACAAACCTGGGAAGAAGTGTTTCTGGTGGGTCGACCACTAGCGATAAGACTGTCTTCACGGCTCCGAGTGGGTGGAAGATTGGGGGGGTTTATGGGCGCTCTGGGGATGAGCTTGACAAGGTTGGCATGGTCTATGTCCGAATTTGAACCTTGAGGACCGTAAGATGGATGCTATTATTCTTTGAGATTATCATAAAACGTTGCAATATTTCGTGCGCATTCCCTTTCATGCTTTAGTTGGCGTCACTGCTGCCACTTTACTTGCTCGTGTGCGACCTAATGTGGACATACAAGACAATCCATCCTCTAAAACCGACGCGTGACAGTCCGTTGTCACGCGTGTGAGACACGACGCAACCACCAACATCAAGTGCAAAGAATGAAGACACGCTCACGGACGTCCGCAAACAGTTCCAATGTCAGTAGACAATCTTCTCTCTGCTGCGCGGTGACTGAATAATCGTAGATTGCGGTGAAAGAGAATCCGTTGAAGTTAGGAAGTGTGTGGACCCGAAAGGAGCTCGTGGCATACAAAATCCGGTTTGACTCTGTGGATGCCTCTACATTTTTCCGTGTGGCACAACCGCCCAAACTTACACTCTCGCCAATTATTTTGAACAACGTCAAACGGCCTGACGGGCCATTGGAGATAGAAGTATACCGGTACTTCGCATACATGAATGACGCAATGGAGACGGGACACAGGTGGACTGCCGTTTACCAACTGCTCCACTTCATGCTCCTACACTTTTTTGTCTACGACGTGCCTCTCCGCACGCTTGTCCGCCGTGATGAAATGACGTTTGTCATGAATCAAAAGGAGGTCATCGTTACAGAAACTTTGGTCCTTAAGCTGCTTAAAGAAGGGGAGTACGTTTTTGTAGCCGAGCTGGTTGAGGTCCGTTGTCCGTTGGTGCTGATTGAACGCTCTACCACCTTACTAATGCTCCGAAATCCGTAGCCTGACAATCCCACAGGTGATCACGAACCGAAGCTAATCGCAAGAGCCCTCGCTGCTTTGACTCACAATAATCAGAAGAGAGCCAGTCAAGGATTGCCTGCCTTGCGTTCTCAAACATTTTGTGGCATCTTAATGATCGGAACAGCCCCAGTATTCTATCAGATCCCGGTCACGCAGGAACTTCTGTCGTCCATTGCGGCAGGACAGTACCCGGAAGACGTCACTGTCGTACGAAAATTCACTCCACCCGTCGAAAATCGTGCCGAATATCTTCAGAAAGGCATGCTACCCTTGGACAATCGTCGTATTAT
This sequence comes from Rickenella mellea, assembly GCA_004355085.1. Classification (NCBI taxonomy): domain Eukaryota; kingdom Fungi; phylum Basidiomycota; class Agaricomycetes; order Hymenochaetales; family Rickenellaceae; genus Rickenella; species Rickenella mellea. The sequence goes on from ML170183.1 coordinate 337,899, forward strand.
TTTGCAATGCTTTGCCGCATTTAAGGACCTTCTTGTGAGACATATCCCTCACGGACATTGCCCTGTGCTGACAATCATTTTGAAAGCCTGACACGTCGGATGCCTCTGCTACCGCCTAAACTGCCTCCCAACCTTTGTACTTCGTAGTAATCACTGCCAATGATAACGGTTTTCTTTTCTCGCTTGTCAACGATTTGACATCTATGTCGCTTCCAACCCGACGAGGATGCCGCCGCTCATGCATTTGGGGTCTTCACCGTTCATTCACGCATGTTGACATCTCAATCCAGTCCCACGGGTGGGACTCCCACCCCGCTCATATGCACCATCTTTCTCTCCCCCGTTGTCCACAGCAAAAGAATAAACTCCCAAAAACTAAAACCATAAGTAAATGCACAACGAGCAGCAGCGACAGCTGATAACATGTTGTTCCTGACAATGTCCCTTTTACTCCGCTGTACTATTACGACTGATCTAATCCTATCCTTCATCCACGCCATTCGTCTTCAACACCATAATCTGTACCACTGTTAGTATGACTCGTTAGTGCTGAGCACGAGTCCTGGATACCCGGGGATCTTACGGGTATGGATCCGTGGGAAACCCGCGGGTACGGATCCCAACGGGTATATTTTTTTGGCAGGTTGTTTTCTTCGCGGATCCATGTCACCGAATTCCTTGGCTCCATACCCGCGGATCTACTCGCGGGTTACTCGCGCATTTTGAGTGTCTTACGGCCATTCACAGATAGATATAAACAAATAATTTATTTTTTGTGTAATTTACAAAACATGTCGAATAAACGCGTTTGTGCGCCGCGCGTGAAGTGGGAGAGGAACTGGTGGCGGTGGTGGCCATCCATGCATGTTGAAGGGGCTTGTTTGCATGCCCTGTGTGAAGATCGAGCTGGTGGAGGAGGTAGTGGGGGAGGTCACATATTGAACGGGTGCGTTTGCGCACCTGTGCGTGTAGAATGGGCGCGTTTGCGTGCCCGTGTGTGGAGATGGAGGAGGTCGAGGTGGTGGAGGTCAAGATGCAAGTCGCACGTTGAACCGGTGCGTTTGCGCGCCTGTGCGTGGAGATCCCGGGCGATTTTGCGTGCCAACGTGTGGAGATGGAGGTCATGGTGGAGGAAGTGCAGTCGCACATCGGACGGGTACGCAAACGCACCCGTCCACGCATCTCAATGGGCACGTTTGCGCACTGTGTGTGGAGGTAGTGGGTAGTGGTGGTGATGAGAGGGCTGGCAGTTGTCTGTGGGTGGCTGTTGACGCCAGAGCCACAGGCATCGAGAACGAGTGCGTGGGTACACATTCTTGATGGTGGCGTTTTCGGGGGCTCGATGTGGGGCGTCTTCATGCATTCAATAGATCCGATATTGAGAACGGCTGCATGGGTAGCCATTCTCGATGTTCTACTTCCTATGGTGGTAGTGGTGGAAGTGGAGGTGATCGCAGCTATCTACGCACGTCGAATGGGCGCGATTGCGTACCCGTGCGTGAGGATGGGAGATGAGGTGCTGGTCGTGGTCGTGGTGTCGTGGTGATTGCGGCTGTCCACACACGACTGCGCTCGTGCGTGAAGATGGAGGAGTTGGAGAGATTGCTGCGGCTGTGCATGCACATCGAACTGGCGCGTTTGCACGCCGTGTGAGACGATGGAGGAGTAGGAGGCGCTGGTCGCGGTTGTGGCATTGTGGTGGCTGTGGTTGTCCGTGCACGTCGAACAGGCGCGTTTGCGCGCTGGTGCTGGGAGATGGAGGTGCTGGAGGTGCTGGGTTGTAGCGGCGTCGAAGTGGAATACCACACGCAAGAGTGGTGGTTATCAAGTGCGGGATCTTGATAACCCTCACTCAGTACCTAGTGAAACATATTGTTAGCAAAAGGGATCGTTGACAGCGACTTACCGTTACCAATGCCATGGTATCCTCGCTCGAACTGACCAGGCGCTTTCTGCTACGAAAGCCACCCCCCCAGGCTATAAATGACCGCGAACTTGAGGATTTTGACGAGGAGCACCCATTGGGATGCTTTTGCGACCTTCTGATTGGTTGGATGGGTGTGGATGGCGACGAGAGGCCAACGACGCGGCCGTTGATGGAGAGATGAACGTGCGTGACATAGCGTGACACACAGCCAAAGCATAGTCACACTTGTTGTCGGTGAGCTCGTTCCACGCCAAATAAAATTCTTCTGAGCTTCTATATATGAATGAAAGACGATACGGACACTAAAAATAAATTTTACTGATTTTTTGAATGATGCAGAAGAATTTGATGCGGGAGGTAAGTGACTGGGCATGATTGTGTGTCCAAAATCATTATGCAGTGGCAATTTGTCCTTCGCTTTTGGACGAAAACTCAATTCAAGCTTCTGAATCACTTTCAAGGCACTTCAACCTTTCGGAAACACAATAGAAGATGATTCAATATATCTCTGACCGATAAATTGATTGATGCGATTGTCCACGAATTTCTGTGTCTTTTATTTCGTTCAATTCAGCGTTGCGCCACAGGAAGCAAACAAAGGATGCAATTGTTCTGTCGCCAACCACGATCGACAACTCCTCGCCGTCGTTGTCAACGTCGACAGCAACCTCCGTTCCTTTTTCTCTCTTCACCCATCCTCCACCTCACCCACTTCCTGACGATGGCCACCCTCCATCCCGCCACGACGCGTCTCGAACCTCAAACGAAGGAAATCCGTTGCGGTCAACAACACTGGAACCACGCCGCCACACTCTCCATCCGTTGTTTGGGGTGCCGAGGTGAGTGATAAGTTGTATGTATAGGTGTTTTTATGTGCCTATCTGTGTTGGTTCGCTTGTACAGGTTTGTGTTGAGCATCGAAGCCTTCTGCTCACCAACAATCCGTCGGCAAGCCATCACGATCCATCGACGACCGCGATGTTCAATCGAAACTCAGCCATGGTGTCAGAACGAGGAGCCGAGGGGATGAAGGATTCATGCTGGTGTGCTGCAGAGTGAATGGGTGTACAGGTACGTTCGAACATTTCGCTGAACCTCCTGATTCTCCAACTGACCACTTTGTTCACGCGGGCTCGACTCGTCCCATCCTCGCTCCTCTCCCACCGTTCCCCGTTTGTACCAGCCATAACCAACCCCCACCTCCTTCGCCCTCTCAACGACCTTCTTGGATGGCAACCCACAGTTGCAACCGAACAAACGCTCTGGCGGGTATGCAACTCTTTCCCACTCTGTCTACGACAACTCTCGCTGACCCATCAAACAAGATTTACCCTCAACCTGCATTGCACTCGGCAGTCGTTCCTGCCGTTCGCACCAACTGCGTCCTCCATCACCCGCCAAGTGTTCACGAGAATGAGCGCCGTCGCGCCGTCGCGCCTGCTCTCGATGCAATCTTCGTCCACCAATCCAATGCCCTTCCCCCACCTTCCCACCACCCTGAAGCGAATTGTGAGCGAGTGTGTGCGCCGCTGGGGAAAGGTTCCCTGTTCGGCAGCCAAGAAACCAATTGAATTTGCGCGTTGCAAAGGCTTCGTGTGCTTAAAGTTAGGAGGATTCGGTCGAGCCGACTTAGAAGCGCCTTATGCGCAGGGATGTGAACAAGTAGATAGATATTTAGGTAGTGAAAAATTGATGCACTCACGAGTACCCGCATGTAACCTGCAGGTACTCGCGAGTTTGAAAAACCCATGAGTACCCGTACAACTCGCGAGTATGGGATCCGTACGGTACGGGTGTCAGCACAGCCGCAAGACTACGGATCCTGGTTGACATCTCAGAGACGAGAAGATCCGCGGGTACGAGTCCGGGTTACCCACGGATGAACTCGTGCTCAGCTTTATGACTCGTCGTCGCCAGCCCCGGAACAAAATTCTTTCTGTACTGGCCAACCCCCGTAATTTTAATTTTATTTTGAGGAAAATGTTCGCTACTGCGGGTACCAAATCTTTAGGACATTAGGGGATTTTCATAGATTTTCACCCGTCCCAACCACGTAAACCAAAATGCGGGTGCGTTATTTGACGTACAATGACGAAGAAATGCATTATCGATCCACCGACCTGGTACTACAAGGACTACCAGGGTTGCCATATTGCAACATTCCACCAGATGTCATTTGACTGATAAATGATTAACATTCAGACATTCTCGAGGCATTTTATTGTATGTTTAGCATGACAAAGCGTGACATCCCAATTCGGGTAGCTGGAGTCCGAAAAGAGCAAGTGTCACGTATGTTACGCTCACGAACATATCTTGTGCCAAGTCAACTACTTGACATATTGTATGGGGGCCTCGATTTATTACTCTTCATATGGCATCCGAACAACCTGGACCCGGGAGGACGTGGTGATGGTAAGTTGTATGTTCTGACGCTTGGCCTTCAACGTACGCTCAACTCTTCAGATGGTCAGCCACTCTTATGCTCATGCAATGGCCAGCCACTCAGACCTCTTCTTACGTCCTGCATCTCACTCCCAACCACCCCTACCATTGATCCATCTTTCATATGCCCCGCACCGCCAAATCCGCTTCCAAGTGGAACAAAAATGATCTGCTTGGATTCAACATCCGTGTGGAGCCGACAACTGTGGTTCGGTTTTTTGGCCAGGAACTCCCCCCACTCCCCCCAAACCCACCCATAGACCCACACATTCTAAATAGCCTTGTCATGCCCAACAATCCAACCCCGGAAGCACAGAGGTTCTTTTCGGAACTTTATGGGGCTGCGAGGGACGAAAGAGAAACCACTGTTGACACCCTCGGAAGGGAAGTACTCCTGAACTTCGGATATGATCGCCTTGTTGGTGGTGGTAGAGGCCGTGTCAGACTCCAACCGGACAGTAAGTTATTAATATGTGGAGAGCAGAAGGATGCAGTTCCCGATTTACGGGTTGAAAGGGAGGACGAGTCCATCATCATGGTGCAGGAAGATAAGGTGAGTACCACTTGACGCCGCCATGATCCCAATTAATTTTTATATATTGAACTAGAGAAAATCAGCACCGGGAAATGGGTTCCCTGAAGCCCAGCTCGTGGCACAGGCCATTGCATCCGCACAAATAAACAATACCAGGAGCGTCAATCTTGGTCAGGGGGCATTGACGAGCCAGGACATCTTCGGAATTGCCATGGTTGGGGTGGCGCTGGTCTTCTACAAGATCAGGATCACCAAGAAGTTGCTGGATCATGTCGCTGCAGGGACCTGTCCCACGGCATCCACAGTCCTTCACAAACTGGTGCCGCCAGTTCCACACACCAACCGCAGGAGGTACCGGAGAGATGGAATGGTGCCGGTAAACAATTGTCACATTGTGTTCCGGTGCTATGCGGCCTTCAAGAACCTCATTCCCGTGAGTTCTCTTGTTTGCAAAGCGAGTCCACGTATTGATGGAATTTACCTGGGTGAAGTAAAAGACATGTGACCGTTCGGCCACATCCCTGCATGGTTCCGCGTCCCCTTTCAATCATTCCGCCTCTACACATCATTGGGTCTTGCGGGTTTCGACGTCCTCGTCCACTATTCATCATCTTACACATCTTTACGCACGTCCATCCAGATACTCCACCACCTCATGTCAACCAATCGCAACTCTCGTCTCGTTCCATTGGGCATGCAAACTCTCTGGACACATCAGATAGGAGTGGCTCTCCCTAGTTGCTGGTAACTGTTCCCGGTTTCCGGCGTTGCAGGTGATGGCGAGGACGGACATACGATGGCAGAAGGATCTGCTCTGGTTCGTCCGTTGGTTCGTCCGCCTTGGAACGGTGGTCCGCTTTGCATTGCTCTGACGACTTGACGCCGGCTAAGAGCCCATTCGCTTCCGGACTTCCCCCATTAGCCTGCATTAAGAGTCAGCATATGAACATGGTAGGCGGTATACCTCGGAGGATGCATTGGTGGTGTATGGTAGACCTGGAAAGGACTGCGATCAATACCCCTCGCAGTTTTCTAGAATACCACCATCCTACCATCAGCAACATCGCCGAAACATATAACTTACCCAGGTAACTTGAGCATTCTATGCATTGAATACGCAAAAAGGTTCCCAAGAGATGTGAACAACAATGGCCGGAAATGTTCAGTCCAGAAGTCTCCCCGATGTTCCACGATCAGCTCCAGACGCTCTTCACTCACTTCGACCGTGCTCATCGGTTACAAGTCTTCGCTCTGGAACCGACCACGTTGCGGAGGCTGGTTGACGGTCCGCTCGGTCCGCTCGGTCCCCACACCGAGGGGTTGATAGCGGCCTACTTGCCGGCATCTTCGGGGAATCCGGTGTGAGTAGGTACACCATGGAGTAAGAGATTTGGGTGTTATATACCTAGGATTGCATTATGCAGAAGCGGCGGATATTCTCGATTGTGTCCTGAGAATGCCTGTTCCAATGAGGCACCGTCGGTATAGCTTCAGGATTGCATTTCCAGTATGTATTCTGCAACGCGATCACTGAAGCGCTGAAGGACAACATCAGGGCCTCGTCGTTGTAGAGGAATGTTGGGATGTAACTTACTGTTGCCGTGATTGTGATACATCTCCATCAGCATATTTACCGTCATCCGAACCAAATGCCAAGTTCGGATTATTGTTAGGGAATGAGGTATATTTTCTATATATGCCACCTATTCCTATAATTCATCAGCACTCTCCTTCACCGCTTAATTTTTACATGGGCAATTAGAATTAGCTCTCCACATTCCTTTTATTAAATACTACATTCATAGGCCCAATCCCCTTTATTCCACCTCAATTCCACATAGTTGGAAACATTACACGACGTTTATACTACACATCCACGACTTTATTACGATTTTACGACGATTTTAGGCGACCTCTAGCCTTATCTACACCATTTACACTCCTTTTCCCCCCATAACTGCCGCTTTTGGCAATTCCACACTCATTAAATAGTTACAACACTTCCAATACTTCTAGACTATTTCTAAATACTAGGAA
>ML170184.1:4384-24311 GCA_004355085.1 Rickenella mellea
TTCGTGCTGTTTGCTAGCGTTTAGTCTCGACGATGTTGCCCGTGTTGTTACTGGTGGGTCAGGTCCGCTTGTAGGCGATCCGCCTGTCATAGTTCGGTCTTTTCAGTGCAGAGGGAGTGTATGAGAGTGTTAAGCCTCCTCTTTTGGTTCAGTAGCTGTACCACTGTTGGACAAGGTCCGCCTGCGATCTCCTACGTTCATTGAAGCTGATATTGTCGTGTGCAAAAGGTGCAACAGCTTGTTCTGGACATCAAGTTGAGATGTGTGAACCGACAAAAACAATGTGCTTATGGCAGTTGCCTCTAGTGTTGCGATGGCTGGAAGGTCGAGTTCCCCACGGGCGACAATGACTTGAAGGAGGTCAATGACAGTGGCATGAATCGAAACATTTGCTCGGTGCATGGTCCTTGCTAACTCGGCTTTCGGCTCCGAAAGTAACAACCTTCGCGAAAGCTTCAGCATGAATGAAGATCGACCACAGCAACGTACCGTTGTAGCAATTCCACCATAAGTTCCAGGTACGTTGCCTCTACGGGAACCAACCCGGCTGTTGGGGAGACAGTCAATTCCTGGGGAACGACGGGTTATTTGAACAACTGACAATGAGATACACGGTCAATAAGATCAGCACTGGCGGACCGCTCGATGGTAGTCGTCGCCGCAACTCTGCCGATGCCTTGCCCACCAAACCGCACTACGTGCAGAAGGATATCCAGCATGCAATGAATCTGCCGCTGATCAAATGTTCTCTTGTATGAATATACACGGATTCCACGGCCTTTTACAGCGACGGTGGTTTCAGTTCTGAGGATCGATCGATCGATCGAGCAGGTCGAAGAGAATAGGGTCAAGGACTCTAAGAAATCACTTAGCACCGTGGGACTTCTCATTCATTCAGATCCTCACCGAGTATATGCTTTAAGATTGCACCGCATCCATGTTTCCCCTATTCGTCGAAGGCTAGGGTCGTCACTCTTGAGGGAGTCCAGAACAGCAAGAAGCGGAACCTTGAAGCGGAATCCTGGAAGCATGGAATCCTCTGCAAGGAAAACATAAATTTCTGATAAACCCAATGATATATGGAACGATTCAACGTACCAGTCAGCCGCCAAAGAACGCCAAATGTTTCGAAGGCTTCATGAACGCTGTCGGGATCCGGAGACGTTAAGCTTTGTGCAATTATCGATTCCACATGATGTCGTGCAGTGCATGATTCTAAGGTCCATAATAATTAACAGCCCGTACATGATAAGGGCTACGTTCGGGCCGCAAATAACTCAGCAGCTAAAAATCATATTTCGGTAAAAATAGCAATGTGTAGGATACGGAACGCACAATGTTTGTCATGGGGGCGAGTATTGCACGATCGTCGAGTACAAGAACACGTTGTATTGACGGTGCGCGACTGACAGCTTCTGCGACACTTATAATGCGATCTGTCACCAAGAATGAAGAGCCCTATGCCCAAAAATATTTAAAATGTAGGAAGGGTAAGAGTAAGATGGAACATACCCGAAGGTCAAGGCATTTCAATAGTTCACTGATCCACACCTTCGGATCCCACGATATTTGGAACTGTTTAAATGACTACTCATCTAGGCTCTTCAGAAGAATTGCAATCAAGTCTAATTCTTCTGCAAAAGCACCCAATGTGGCGGAAGCGGGGGTTTGCTGTTCTCCTTCGGTCAGCAATTTGACGGAGCGTGTGCTGAGATCAACAAGACCCTCAAACGTGGCCACGAAAGGTATCGCAGAAGACTTTGACGTATCATAACTTGGTCGGTCATCAACATCGATGCCATAAAATGTCGATGCCATGAAATTGAACCCCCGCCCTGGTGGTATGTCAGTAATTTCAAGGACACTAGTTAGCGCAGTGTTTGGTATATGCTGGAGCATTCCCTCGAGGAGACGCATTGCCGCTCGAACGGACGCAGCCGACGCCCTGGAGGAGTCACGTTTGACCTCATCCTGATCCATGAGCATCAGTTTCTGAAGGGAGGAATGAAGGGGGTGACGAACAGTTAAGACTTCTACTATTGCAGAGAACACAAGGGGTAGATGAATGCTCTGAATCTCCTCATCACGTTGGCGGAAATTTTTAAGGATGAATATTGTCATCTCAATAGCCTAAGACAAAATCAGCACGGGATATCTATGCAAGGGCTTTAGTTTACCTCTTGCGAAGCCACTTCGGTCGCCGTAATCTCCCGCCTCATCGACTCAAACAATCGCTTCCAAACGGCGCGAGGTTCAACAGCCTCGTACAGACTATTGGCTGTGATCAAAAGCTACATGTTTCGGTCAATTGGGAGGGCTGCATTTTCAATGAGATATGACGAACATCTTCGCTACTTTCGTTACTGCCTTCAATCGAAGTCTTCAGAGCATGGAGGGCGTCGTACACGAGAACCTCCGTTAATGGCAAGCCGATTTCCCATTTGTCAAGCAGTGATATGAAAATCTTGTATGGTCGTGAGTCAGGGTACTCCGTAGACGGATGGGACATTTCATCCTGTGAGGGGAAAGATGAGAACAGTTCATAAAATTCGAATTACAACGCACTAAGAGGGTTGCGCGAAGTAGCGCTAAACCGTGAGTGGCAAAATATTTCGTTTGCTTCTCGCTAATTTCCTCAGGACCCAGCAACCACGTGTATAATCGTCGGTTGAGTGAAAGGTCACGGCGCAATACCACACTCGCAGCAGCGCGCATCAATATACTTCGATCTGCCTCCGAAGCGCGTGTAACCACGGCGCTCTCGAAGCGCAAGCACTGAACAAGTAGATCCAGTGCACCCCTCCGGACGAGCAAGTTGTCGTCCTCGAGCGCGGTAGAGAATGCACGTATCATGAGTCCAAGGTCTTGACCAACGATAGCCGTTGGGTCCTCGTTTCCGTCCACACGAGGGAGGCGCCGAGAGAGGAAATTGAGAGCATACGCTCGAGGAACTTGTGTCGTCAGCATCACCAACCAGATGTTTTGTAGAAAGAAGGCGGGTGAGACGGTTCCAGATAGTCGGTCGAGGAGACCCATGACTTTCTCAAAGTATTCCCCTGTTTCTTCTTCGAGGCCGGGTAATAATGCGAGAATGAATGATTTCATGATAGGTCGTAAATTGTCTTGCAGAGGGAAGTAATACACCTCGAAGAGGTTTAATAATGTGGGCTTGGAAATAATCTGAGCACCGGTATCAAGGAATAAATAAATCTCGCCTACCTTGACAGATGTTGATGCATATTCGAAGAAAGGAAATAGCCCTGACGACCATAACTGCAGGTCCCTTTTAAGACCGTCCGACTACGTGGACCAATGATTGTGATAAATGCCAACAGATGTAAAGCTAAGACTCACTCCAAGGACTGAAAGAATGTGAGAGTACACGTCCAAAGCACGCTGGTGCACGTCAGATGGCAAAGCCGGATTCAAGCACTGAGACAAACGTTTTGATACAACCAACTTGCGAGGAATCTCCTTGAACTGTGTATATGACTGGAGTGTCTATGAGGTACCCAAAAATATATGAACATTAAGATTTCATGCGCAATACAAGTGGGACGAACTTTGAGGAGCTGCTTTAAGAACGCGATGAGGTCTGGCCATTCGTGCATAGTTTCAAAAGTGGTCAAGCATTTCTCTACTTGTTGTGAGTACTTCTTGTACTTCGGGTCGGACGAAACAACAGACAGGACGGAAGCTAAAGAATCCAGACGTCAATACAGCACATAGTCCAACGTTTTCCACACAAACCACGTTCGCGAGCTCGTGCAGGAGCGCCTGTAGGACTCTTTCGCCCAATGTCACTCCCAGCTTGGTGTCTGATCTTCAGCAGAGTAGACGCCATTGTTTCACAGTCAAACTGCGAATTATCTGAACACGCCCGCGCAGTTCGTGCCAGCTACGCGTTAAAAGTTCGAAGCGGAGTGTGACAAAACGTGACAATGTCACAATTGCGTTTTGAAAAAAAAAAGCTTCATAGTGGAGAGCGACATTACATGCAATAAAATTAGAACACAGCAGTACAGAACTACGACAGAGGAGTTGCGACATTGTCCACTTCATTAGAATCATCGGGGCCAGCAACAATATTTCTCATCTTCGAGACTTGGGGAGGTCGTACAATATGTATGTCTGGTACGACGGATGCTGAGCGGGAGGATGCAGCCGTTGATCCTCCATCCGTCTTTGCCAACTTTGACTTGGCAGCCTTCTTTGTCCCCGCCGATATTGCCATAGCTCCCCCTGGGAGCTTCGGCAACGTCACAGGACCAGGCGTCCCCGCCGCTGAGCTCGGCTTCTCCTTCTCCTTCCCCTTCTCCGCGGCAGCGGCTTGCTGATTTTGTAGAGCCAGCGCCGATGCGGCGCTGCTCGCGATCGCGAATTCCGAGTCCTTTTCTCCAACCCATGTCTTCGTGAACCACCTTCCGCCTGCGATTCCTCGAATTTCGCGATGTGCTTGTCGCCAGTGTCGGACTTTCGCGCTGGTCTTGTCTAGAGGGAGGGATGGCGCAAACCCTGTCGGGAATTTTGGGAGAGGTTGGACAAAGAATGGTTTTGCCGGCAAAGGGTATATGGGCATTGGAACGGCGTCCATGTTTTGGTCATCCATCAAAGGTAAGTGGGGATCAGCCGAAATAGAATCATATTCGGGGGTGTGCACGTCACGCATAAGGGGTGAAGACGGGGCCGTTCCTCCAAATGCTAAAAGGTGCTTTCTTAGTTAAAAACTGATATGAATGAATGAACATGGGTCTACCGTACCTTCGCTGACGGTCCCAATGTCGTCAAGATCTTGCAAAAGCAATTTGGAAGCTCTGGAAGGGATGTGAGTCCAACTGTTTAAGACCAAAAATGTGAAACCAGTAACTGACTTTGGACCTGACTTCCTCCCTGGCTTGGACGGGTTGGGATTCTTTCTCGCGGGTCGTTTCCGTGGAGGTTTACCAGTAGGTGTGGCTGAGGCGGAAGCTTGCGCTGAAACGCTCGGCTCCGCGCCTTTCGGTGGAGAAGAATGTCCGTCTTGCACGCTGGACGGCGACACTTCAAACCAAGTCATCATTGGACCAGGTTCTGGTGCTCCTTTCCCTCGACCTCTTGCGCGGCCTCTGCCCTTGCCCTGTCCTCGGACTTTTGCAGCCGCTGCACCGCGCAACGGTGTCGTAACCAAAGGTGGTGTCGGTGCAGTTGACTGTGGCAAGTCATCGTCATCTGCGAGCTGATCCTCCTCCTCTTCATCGTCTAATTCGTCCTCGTCCTCCTCGGTCTCCGGATGAGGTTTACTGGGAGAAGAGGAGGTTTGTGTGCCGGGTTCTGTCACTCGTAGTTTAACCCTGAACTTTGAGACTCTAGCCTGTGCTGGTGGGGGGGATTCGTCTTCTCTGAGAGTTGAGATTTGGGGAGCGTCCATGTCTACGTCGACGTCCATTTCGGTGTGAGGTGTCGACTCTGAGGGATCGTAACTAATCCACGGTGAGGCCCTAAACATGTCCTGGTGGTCGTTCCTAAGATAAAATTGGGCCGTCCCGACAGGCGCAGGTTGGCCGTTCAACTCGGGAACACTTATAGCTTGGGACTAGAAGGCCATGAGTTGTGAATTGCAAAGGGAATGTACTAAATCAGACATGCCAAAGTTCCCACGACTACAATAACCACGAATTACTTACTTTCAAGGCCATTTGCTATGTTCATTCATTAACTTGCACTATCTTTTCATCTCTTCTTATTCTACTCTATAATCCATGGAGGCGCCTTCCCTCGTCCTCGTTCCTCCAACCCCCTTTGACTCCGAATATTCTCGCTCTCCGCTGGCACGCTCAGCAGTGCGACCTCCCTCCTTCGTCAAACCTATTGAACCAGAACAGGAACGTAATTCATCAGAGTCCTCCACCATTGTCACCATATATTCAATGTATGGTGAACGGCGCCAAAGCTGGACACCCTCTGCATCCTCCGTCATCGAAGAAGCCCGAGATCCAGATTTACCCGCGACCACGAACTACCACCGGGACTCTATTTATCAGTCTAGGCGGACTAGTGCCGCGAGCACCTCTTATAACTATGAAACCGCGCCACAGAGCCGCAGGTCAAGCAAGCTCGCAACTATATCTGACTATGGCAACGATGCTACTGGATCGTCACGCACGTCGTACACCGAAAGTCCTAGGCAGAAGTCAACACCATGGGAAAAGCGCACTTCGACAGCCAGCGCCGGGGCATTTCAATCCAGCGATCACCAACCCCATTTGCAGTCCAGCTCGACAATGCCAGAACTGGACAACTACGACGCTCGTTCAACACCCATACGACCACCGCGTTCTAAACCCCCATCCATAGACAGAACATCAAATGGTTCCGAATGGGAAGGCTTAAGAACACCACCCGCGCGACACTCCCTACCGGCGACTCCGAGACAACAAACAGCGGACCACTCCCCACCACGACCGTCGTCTCAGCTGACCCAACCACGCACTCCAACGCGAATACCTCTCCCTTTATCTCCAGGGCCGGAGCAACCACGCACTCCTAGTAGAACACCACCGAGACCGTCTAGGGAACTCCCATCCCCACCCCGTCCACCAAAAACCCCAGCTTCACCTGGTTCATATTTAGAATCGCACTTACAACCTAATGCAATTGGCTCCTCGTCCCACTCGTTAACACCATCCGAAGGAGAGGATGCCGACTCGTTTCACGTTAGAAATACATATGCCGAGCTGGATACAACGGGTGTCAGCGGCGACGGCTTCGAGGAGGGAGTTGAGCGGACAAGGGCTAGAGTCAGCGGACAGCGAGCAATAGAACTCAAGGCTGCCGAAGCGATTGCGAAAGAGCAAGAGAGGTCTAGGGATATATCAGCGAAGGAAGCGGAGCTACTCGCAAGTTTAGACAGGTGTTTTCTGCCTTTCACTTCCAATGCACTTCAGCAACTAACGAATTGCTGTAGATATGGATTCTTTGTCGTCCCTTCGCATGACCGCCTCGTTCTCCTTCCCACAGCGACGCTCAATAAACCTTTAACGCGAATAACTTCGGCTGTGACAAATGGCCCGCCAAGTCCGCCGCACCTCCCGTCCCTTCCTAACCTTTCGCCGTCACCCAAAGAAAATTCCAGGATAGCAAAATGGGGCCGCATGCTTGAACCCGAAACGCGTGATGAGGGAGGCAACATTGATACATGGCGAGTGAACCCCTCGAAGGAGCGCAAGCTTCGGAAACGCATCTATAAGGGAATTCCTGATCGATGGCGAATAGCTACCTGGGAGCTGCTCGTCAGGCGTTTTGCAGGTGCTACTAAGAGAGACGACGCGAAAATGAAGGCTGAATATCGGGAAGCTTTGGAGAATCCTTCGACTTACGACGTTCAAATTGACCTCGATGTACCCCGGACGATCAATGGCCATATCCTCTTCAGAACGAGATATGGGCTTGGGTATGTTCCAAGTCTCCACGAAAAACAGTCATATTGAATATCAAATCAGTCAACGGTCCTTGTTCCATGTGCTTCACTCATTCTCTCTCCGATGCTCTGAGTGTGGTTATTGCCAAGGGATGGGTCCTCTCGCAGCGACCCTTCTGAGTTATTTCGAGCCAGAAAGGGTTTACGCGACACTCGTGCATCTACATGATGCCTACTCGATGCACTCAATCTTTCGACCGGGTTTCCCTGGATTGTTGGAGGCAATCTACGTGCAAGAGCGGATCACAGAGCGAATGATGCCCGAAATATTCGCCTCTTTTGTAAGTTGATCTTCCTTCTAACTATTATACAACACCAATCCGCTGCCCAGAAAAAACATACAATATCGACGACATCTTATGCTACCAAGTGGTACATTACACTATTTGCCAATTCAGTTCCCTTCCAGACACAACTGCGACTGTGGGATGCTTTCCTTCTGGACGGACGCGACGTGTTTGTTGTCATGGCCGTGGCTGTTGTGTGGGTCTTCAGAGGTGCGTGTTTGGAAATTATGGTCTTGTTCTCGAGCGCTCATATCGCGGCCTAGATCATCTGGCATCAAGTCAAGCATCATTTGAGACTATATTATCGCTCCTATCATCTTTCTTCGTCCCTGAAGACGAGGACACCCTGATGAGATGGATCGAGAAGGTTCTTGAGGACAAGAAACTTCGCGATGATATGCGGAAGTGGAGGGAGGAATGGAACACGCTGGTTGCCCAAGGAAAGGAAGTTGACGCGCTGCTATAGCGGCCTTACAGGGGTTGCGTTGTTCTGCTTTGGCTGTAATGTGTCATCTTACTTCGTGTTCGCATACATCTTCGCGCTCGTCTCAACATTGTATTTGTGCTATTCGGCAGTTGAACATTTGGACTTTCGTGGATTTGCTTCCGCAGAACGGAAGGCCGACCAGGACACGCCGCGCCGCGAATTCGTCGAGGATCAGAGCCCGAGATTTTGTGACATACACTCGTCAAAAAACATACATTCAATACTTGTAGAATCGGCAATTGTGTTATACGTTCGACAGTCATATTTTCTTAACTGTTGTCCGCCATGAACTTGGACCAGCACTCTTTCGCAGCGGCATGAAAAGTGACATAATACTGTAAGGCGGTCCTTCGATAGTCCGGATTCTCCATTCCCTCAAAGAGACGAGGTCTCGGAGGTGGTACACAACGGGTCACGACGGTTGTTTGTTCAGGATATTGACCAGTTATAACGCTTTGGCTGAGCTGCGTTGTTACTGGAACCAATAAGAACGACGGGCGGGTACCGACCACGGTAATGCAAGGTATGGTCATCGCATCGATGGGATCAAGATTCATTAATTGGCGTTTTTGATTGTTGTGTTGGAAGGTCGCAATCGCTTCGGCTATTACTTTAGGCACGGGATCCCCGTCCCCATTGCCTTCATGGACCACCAAAAGGATCATCGAATTCCGGTGGATGAGACAGATATCAGTTTTCGCTGTGAGGGTGCCATCGCCGCAGATAGTAAATTGGATGTCATAGAACGGAAGAAGGATTGTTCCAACTTCATCGAACCCGGTAACTTCAAGAACACTTTTCGCCAATTCGTGCATGGCGCTTTCTTGACCTATGTTTGCAAGCCAGGCGCGGTCCAAGTAGGCAAGGAATCGGTACGTTTCCTTGGACAAATCGTGGATGACGACGGTGGAAAATAGATTGGAATCCAGATGGTCAATCGAAAGAAGTTCTCGGCCAAAGAAAGGTAGGGGGTCTTCGCGTTTCACGGTTATGTTGTACGCTAACAACTCGGTTGTCATCCAAGCCCGGCCGGACTTCGCAGAGCGAGTTACGTTGGCCATCACGACCGTGCAATCTGTGATCCACAAGAAGTTGGTTACGTCCGCGACTGGTGTGCGGTCACTTACCCCTGGTTATTTAACGATGTGGAACGCAAACTTGAAATTTGTGACATGTCACAGTACCTCTCTTCATATGGCAACCGTGCTGCTCGCTCTCCCGAGTTGGCAATCATGGCGAAGAGTGCGACGCGTCTTTCCCAATTCTCGTACGTCCTCCCATAAGACTTCGCTCTTCACTGCCTGAAAGCTTGTTAGATGTGACTTGTGAAGATCGACATCATCCCGATGCCATTCGTGCCATGATCATGAACACGATGCCAGCACGAGGCTATACCACCCGAGACGCATAACGTTAGCGAACAATCATTGTCCGGTTCCCCCACATCGACGGACACAAAATACAAGCTTACATCGCATACTCCGCAGCATTATTGTCATGGCTACTGACCTGGAACCTGCAAGGCTGCTGTAGTGAGGATTTCGGAGCACATATCGTCAACTGTACGTCGGAATCCAATCACCATTTGGACATCACCGTCACCTACGTCTCCATCCCGCAGTTCGCGCACTGGAGTTGTTTGGCATTGCGACGCAGCCTGCGTTACATTCCGACTGTCGCTTATCCACCATCCGTCAGGGTGATTTCCGCCTAACTGGTGCCGCGTGCGTAGATCTCCTACCTACTGATCCATTCTGCAACGCAACGCGTACACCTTTACTTTGTCAGGCGAATTGACGATGATCTTCTACCCGGTTCGACCCATTCTCAAGTTTGCTTCGACAATTTTCGTGACTGACAGTCTTCCCGGATGTCCAAGCGGCTGCCGCCCACTCCGTCGTTACCGAACTAGTGTTGTTTTACGCCCCTTCACTAGGCGACCCGGAACATTTCATGCAAACTTTCAACATTTCGGCGGCTCGATGCTATTTCAGCCATGTCTGTCGCGTGACCCAGGCCAATTCCTTCTCTTCTCTACCGCGCTCGAATCTTACGAGTCCATAACCATGTTTAACAGCCTCAAGGTCAGTTTTAAATGACTTTATATGATGTGAAAATAAATCGTACCTTACTCGGCATCGTACTGGTTCGTCATTTTTCTAGGCCAATAGGACTCCGGGGTACACGGCAGTAATGGTATTGTGCTGGACTGGTCAACTAGAGATAGGTGTGCAGCCTTATCATTGTATCCTCACGCCATCCGCCATTACTAACTAATAGCCTTTTTCGCTACAGGCCATCTGCTTCTACCATTTGACAACATGGTCATTCTGCTTCATGAAGCAATGAACGTACTAACGATCGGCAGCCTTCATTGCACTATTAGCCAGCCTCCGGTGCGGAGCTGAGTTTTTGAACATCACCTGTTTCGGTCTAAAATACTTCCGCAAATGCGGGTTGTTTCTACCGAGCGAATCCACTCCAGCACAATATTTTCAAGACCGGTGGGCGGTCCACTGAAGTGAACATGCCACACGACACCAAGTAACCGCGAGCTGACCCCACCCTTCCCGAGGGTAATTACGTTCCTCCGATCCTGTTATTGGTTCTGACTCATTTTTTCGGAGATTGTAGGCTATCTTCGCGCGAGTCTATCGTCGTTCGGGGGTTGGCGAATCCAGAATATGAGTAGTGTCTAATCTTCATCATTCATCGCCGCTTTTGATTTGGAGATGGTGATTGGAAGCAAGAGCGAATGCGTGAGAAGTGGGCAAGACTTTCTTCTTAGAGTAACATACGCAAATTCGTCATTAGCGAAATTTTTGGGTCATTGCAAAGAAAACCCTCTACTAGATACTGTATGCCTAGACGGGGTTTTCAATATGATGTAAATCTCGAACGGTGGTAGTATGTTCGGCCATTGTCGCTGTATGCGACATACAACTTATTCGACTTTCGCAAAACAGATATTTGTATCTCGGATTTATCGTTGGGAAGATATTACAATTTGAACCTCCGTATGTATGGTATTTTTTAATACTAGCATACATTAGCCTAGTTCCAGGATCAAGAAATTATCTGTTAGACCCAAGGGGGGTTCTGAATGAAGTATAAGGCGTTTTGGATGCGAGACAGTTGAAACTCTTCTTCGAGGTCGCCATCGTCGTCGAACACGGTGGTGTATGAGATCGTTGAACCTGCGATGTGCCAGGCTGGTCGGGTGATGAACCCACCGGTCAGCAGCGGTCATCTTCGTAGTCGGTTCAAGCTACTATCGACCCACCATCATCGCCGATTGCTAACTATTGCTTCATTATGAGATTCAGGCTATGATCCAGGCAGCACCATACACGATTGTTCAAAACTATCATAACCTCACGGATACTAAGCACATGATGCCACAAAGATGCCTAATCCTCCAGTTGCGCATTGGTGGAAATAACAACCTGCGCAAGTTGGTAGTTAAGTGAATATCCAACAATTGCTGTCATGGCCTTACTTTACATATTCGCAATGAACTGGGACCAGCATTGCTTGGCAACTTCTCTGAATGTGGTGTAGTATTGTAGGATGATCCTCCGATTGTCTGGATCCTCCATCCCCGCTAACGGTTGATGCTTCGGTGGAGCGCATCGGGTCACAACGGTCGCATTTTTGGGATATGTACCAGCTCGTACGCACTCACTCAGCTCCATCGTCACCGGAACCTTGTAAAATACTGGTCCAGCTTGGGTTCCAACCATAGTGACACATGGCACTGTCATCGCGTCGAGGACATCTTGGCCTGAATCTTCGCGTTTCGCGTTGTTTTCTTGGAATGAAGCGATTGCTTCGGCGATCACTTGAGGTTCGGGGTCTGTGCCGCTAATCGTCTTATCTTCGTGCACGAGTAACAGAATCATGGAAGAAACGTGTTCCAGACAGACGTCCGTTTTCGCAGAGCGGTTCGTTTCGCCGCAAATGGCAAGCTTGATGTTGCACCGTGTTCGAAGTGTTGTGCCGGCTTCGTCGTATCCAGTTATGTTGAGGAGGGATCTGACAAGGTCGTCTATTTCGCTTTCCTCGCCTGGATATGAGCGCAAGGCGCGGTCGAGATAAGCTAGGAATTTGGCGGTGGGTGGTGCAAAATTATCCGTGATATTCGTTTCCTCAGTAGAGAGCAGATTGGGATCCAGATGATCGATTGACAGAAGTTCACGGTTGAAGAACGTTTGGGCATCTTCGGTCTGAACAAGGATATTGTATGCTTTCAATTCGTTTTGTTTCCAGTCACTGCCGGAGAGCGCAGAACGCAGTAATTTTGACATCAAGAGACGATATCTGAACCAGGTAGTTAGCCACCTGTGCGACTGGTGGGTGAGTCTCCACTTACAGCTATAGATTTATGGTTGCCGTGTTGACAGCGGCCGCGTTTTGTTGTGCTGACGGAACAGGTTTAAACAGAGCAAGTCACGGACAAAAGTTGGGGCGAGAACACGAGGTAATGAACGCAGAGCTAGGGGGTCTGTATATCAAGGCCTATGGATTCAGAGAGGGATGACGATGGGGGATGAGAAAGGGGGATTTGAGAGGTCAGCCTTGAGATGACCGTATACAAATATGTACAATGTTCGGATGTAATAATTAAATAAAGCTGTCACGGTCTGTCGATCGCGGAAGTAAACGCCGGAAATAACCAAGATTCCGAGGTACGGTCCGTACGGAGCATCCAACCTTGTCCAACCAGTAATAATGCGAAGATCCATCGGAGCCAGGTCGGTACAGACCACACAGTGGAGTCCTTCGTATGGAACGCGCACGATTTCGCGACAGTATGGGAGGCTGAGGTAAGGTAAATCATGCAAATCAGGGCGAGTTACTCAGTTAGGCGGTCCACCAGGAACATTTTGGAAAGTTGGAACTTGTCAGAGGCATGGCGCGGTACAAACTTATACCATAAGGCTCAGCACAAGTTTGCAGACATCGCGGCGCAGGCGGCATAGGGATGCGCATCGTAAACGTATACGGTTACGGCCGTATCATTTACGACCGTCTACCGTATGAGAAAATGGCTCCGACAGTACGGTTACAGGTAGACACCGTCCCGTACCGTCTGTCCATATACGGTGGTCTAGACGGCGTTTGGGGATGCCAGTGATATCTGAAGTGCGTCAAAACGAACGTTCCTGATCAGCAAAACTCCTAACGGACGACAGAATGATCGAAACACCTGTATTTAGGGTAACTGTACGACTACCGTACGGGTACGGTGCTCATCCCTACGGCGGGAGCATCTAACTCAAGGCTCAGGTTGGCTCAGTCTCACCCATTCAAGTTACACTTCGTCTTTCACGGTCGCGACATGAACTCAAGGAAAAATTAGGCCGCAAAGCCGGCCACAAGACTGGCTCGCTATTAGCCCCGCGGTCCGCCGTCCTTCGGAAGTTCGGAGTTCTAACTCATTCCCATTTATGGGAACAGGACCCGCCGACGTGCGAAAGAAGGGTCTCCGATCTTCCTGGGAGTCCATAAGCATGTCCTGAGGTGTGCAATAGACTTATTAGGCAATTGCAATAGACTTTTTTGGCTAGTCTAGATTCCTAATAAGTCTACGGCTTTTGATTCCCGCGCCATCCGTAGACAATTTCGGCGGTGAGGCACTGCCGTTGCACAGCCACAAGTTTACTCGCTCATTTTTGCGGTTTCCTGTTCTCCTTTCTCCGGCTTGAAGCGGCGGCCTCCCTGCAGTCTGTGTGGTTTCCTATGCATCATTTCTTTTATTCTAATCCATTCCTGCCGCGTTTCATTTATAATTCATCTGCAATCTCTCGAATAATGCCTGTTGGAATTGTAAATAAACCTGACGGTCCTTCTGGTCAGTTTTGGGAGCTGCACAGGAGTAGAACATACATATAATACATAAATACATCTAGGAAACATTAATGAGCCTTTCTGAACATAGGGCTAACAAAATCAGAGGTGTGGGGATGGTGTGAGACAAATTCACAGTGCCACAGGGGGAGATCGCAAATACATGACACAGAAAGCCACCGGAATGTTATAAAAAATTTTTGAACGATGCTATATACTCTCTGCTACTACTCTGCAAAATTTGGAATTATTTGAGGGGTATGTGGCCGAGGGGGAAAGCATACAAGTGGGCGAGGCCAAGGCAAGTGGCGTGAGAACGGTGACAAAAACTCGTCCAAAAGAAGTAATTCTCAGCCACAAAACTGAAAGTCATCCCTTGTAACGAGTATTTGAGGTGAAGGAACTGTTCAAATGGTCTCAAAAAGCTATAGAACATCTAAAGAAACATTTCTGAGGAATAAATAGTGTTTTAGATTATTAAAGATACTGAAATATCCCTAAGCATCAATAATTCACGGCAATAATGGCGCAAAATAATTGTGAGGGCTAGAGCTCGCCTGATGCCATGGTAATCTTTTATTGCAATTGCGAGTGGTAGGAGAAGTTTGTGTAAATGTACGAATACTGCACGCTTTATGCTCGCACAAGAAAGAATAAATAGTTGATAATTATCGGATTGTATGTGAATTATTAAGTTTATTATGAATTCATTTTGTGATTTATCCAGACTGCTGTACCACCCGAGCAGCACACACCGTGCCGAGTTTTTGAAAAAAATTCAGACCTCAGGGCATGCTTACGGAGCCATCATTCTCCTACCCGGAAGGAATCCGCCTCTTCTTGAAATTGGTACATGCCATTTCAGGACTCCCTATATGCACTAAGAGCATATGTTATTCATACCAGTCACTGCGGCATATGTCTTTCTCAGCCTTCTCGCATAGCCTCGTCACCCGCACTCCCTTGTAGTTGTGGAACCTATTGATGTCAATCCGAGCTCAACTCTCTCGGAGTCTCTCCTCCTTCCTCCGCACGCGCTGCTCGGATTAGACATTTGCGGGGGCTGGTTACGAGCCCACCTCTTGCATTACAGCTAATTATGCAACGTATTGTATTCAACAACCTGGTTGTGCGCAAACAGTTGATTGATGACAGATGAACAATCACTCCCGAAGTTTTCGTCCAGCCCAGGTTGTTTGAGATAATAAAGCACGGCCCGACTTTTGTTTCCTCCTCGAACGCCGCCTGCATGCCACTGGGTCACAATTCCGGCTTGCTGTCAAGATGAATCCACCTACGCCGCGTCACAATGGATGACCACGGACGGTGTGCGCGCCTCATTCCGCACGCGAAGGTGGTGCTACATTCCATTAATATTGCATTAAGGTTTCAGCTGCAGCCGACTCAGCGCCGTCTCTCCCTGCTCCAACCGGTGCACCACGTCCAGTGCCATCGCGGATTTGTTGGGAGGGCGGTCACAATTGAGCCAGGTGTCCGAGGCATCTGATTTAAGTTAGATATGATAACACATTTCATCGTACAAGGTATAATAAGTCATGCGCGGTCCCTTTTCGTGCAACTGTGACACCGTGGCTCTCAACTGCGTTGAGTGCATGGAGAAGTATGAGGAGAATAGCAGTTTTAGCGTGCACTGGTGCATTATGTGTATGCTAGAGCAAGAGCTGAGGAGGAGAAGGAAGAATTCTAGAATGGACTCTAGAGTAGTAGGTATGGCGCAAGGCTTGCAATCGGGAGTGCACATTTGAAAGGCATGATGACTGCGGGCGAAGGGGCGGAAGCTTCTTGAAACTTCGCCGCCGCCGCTTCTGGCGTTGGCGGGGTTGGGGCATGGTACTCAGGTGCGTTGGATCGGAGACAGGCACACGGTGGACTTGGCCTGTGGCGCAGTCTGGTGGGAAGACCAAGATTCGTCACTTGGCTCTTGTCTCGTATAACGCGTGAAGATTCACGCTCGTCGCCTCTACCGAATATGTTGGAGAACTCATATAGTCTAGCATCAACCCACCACGGCGTTCTTCACGAAACACATGCGCTTGATGTCTCAAATTTGATTGTTAGACGCGTATATAATGAAGGACGATGTCCGTAAAACTCATCCAGGCTGGAATTGAGGACGACGGGGGCGTATGTCTCCTCGACATCCAGTGATGTGGTGGGATCACGACTTCCTCGTCCTCGTCGGCGTTCTCGAAGTCGAATCCAGCCATGTACGTCCAGACTGGTGAGATAGAACGTGGGAATACTGTAGACCGCCGTCGTCGTAGCTGTCGCCGGTGAGACCGGAGTGGGGGGTTTGGGAGTTCCCACTGTGCATGCCACCGCATGTACTCGACTACGTTCACATTTTTACGCAGTTTGTCAAGCGGGTGCTCGATGGTTAGCCAGTCAAAGCCGAACACGTCATCAGTTGCGCCGTGCATTGCCACCTTCGGCGTCTGGCAGGTTCTGCTGGAGAGGGAAGGTTGTAGGTAAAGCAATGGGGACAGAACTCGTTCGTGAAGACGGGATGCGGATGGAAATGCGCTATCAACCCCTGGATAGTTGTTCAGTCGAGTTTGAGTCTGAGCCCTTGGAGTGCGAGGAATGAGATAGGGATGAAGTTGTGAGGGGTCGAGTGTGGATATTATCGTTGATACAGCCTTCTGCAGAGAATCACCTTTATGCATGTCAGAAATGACGGTCATTACTGCCAGTCATCTCGCTAACATAACGTGTCCTTGCCCAGTTATTGTTCATACATGCAGTGATCCCAGATATATGCCGATCTCACTTCCTGGTACGCTGACGTCCATCATCCGCATCGTGGTCCATTACGAACGCATTACTGCCACTGTCCGTATTTGAGCTCCTTGTGATTGGCTGTCCCCTGTGATGATACACACATGTCTTTAAAAAATGCAACAACCATCGTGATAATGTCCTTGCCTTCTTCACATGCTACCCTCAATGAACGTCGACCAGCACACTTTCGCTTGTTCACGGAAGGTGGTATAGTACTGTAAGGCTGCCCTCCGATAGTCAGGAACCTCCATTCCCTCAAAGACCCGACTCGGTGGTGCACAACGTGTCACGACAGTTGTTCGTTCAGGATATTGACCAGTTATAATGCTTTGGCTGAGCTGCGTTGTCACTGGAACCATGTAGAACGTCGGGCGGGTTCCAATTACGGTAATGCACGGTATGGTCATCGCATCGATAGGGTCAAGACCCATTTCTCGGCGTTTTCGATTGTTGTGTTGGAAGGTCGCGATCGCATCAGCTATCACTTTAGGCTCGGGATCCTTGGTTCCAATGTCCTCATGAACCACCAGAAGGATCATCGAGTTACGGTTGATGAGACAAATATCAGTTTTCGCTGTGCGGTTGGCATCGCTGCAGATGGTAAAGCGGATGCCATAGCAAGTACAAAGGATTGCTCCATTTTTTTCGAATCCGGTCACTTCAAGGACACTTCTCGCCAGGTCGTTAATGGCGCTTTCTTGACCCGAGTTTGCTCGCATGGCGCGGTCCAAGTAGGCAAGGAAACAGTACGTTTCCTTGGACACATCGGGGATGGTATTGGGATCGGCGGTGGAAAATAGATTGGAATCCAGATGGTCAATTGAAAGAAGTTTTCGGCCAAAGAAAGGTAGGGGGTCTTGGCGGTTTACCATGATGTTATAAGCTATCAATTCCTGTGTCGTCCAGTCATTGCCGGACTTCGCAGAGCGAGTTACGTTGACCATCACGACCGTGCGATCTGCAAACCATGAGAAGTTAGCTACTTCTATGATCGGAGCGTCGTCACTTACGAAGGATCGTTGTCCAGGAAGATGGACTACTGGAGAGGTGAGTCAGAGTTCATGCATACGTAATACAGTACCATCGGAGGTCGGATCCGAAAACGGCTAGTTCCGTACGCATCCGACCTCAAATTTTGCCCACCTTATTGAATTCTTGAAATCAAAAATCCCTATATATTATTATAAGAGAAAGAGTTAGAATGTGTTGATAGTGAATGGCGCAGTATTTTGTTATTTTGTTGTTGCAGTCAATGGCCATATTCTCTTCAGAACGAGATATGGGCTTGGGTATGTTCCAAGTCTCCACGAGAAACAGTCATGTTAAATATCAAATCAGTCAACGGTCCCCATTCCATGTACTTCACTCATTCTCTCTCCTACGGTCGCCCTGGAGTCCACGGTCTGTTTTGATTTCGTAAACACGAAGTTCGTATTCAGGACCCCGAGTTCACACATTTCCTCTGCTGCCAGCGAGCACTTTTGTGATGTCAAAGAGCAATTCACTGGTAGCGCTCCGCACCGTACCGTATACGGTTACGGCCGTAAGTTTTACGGTGCAATACGGTGCACATCGTGCCACATCCGACCGTATACGCACCGTATCTCATGTTCGACAAATCTCTAACGGTACGGTAGACTTATGGCCGTATACGACCGTATACGGACTATACGGATTGTCAAGTACAGTATCGTTGTACTACAGAAGTATGTTACCAAACTAATCAATGTGAATCCCTGCCTTCGCCGCCTTCATCCATCTCTCTCGTGCCAACAAAAGGTGGTGCTTCATGAGCATCAGAGCTCTGATGGTTGTAGCCTTAAGACTTGCGCGACGTAGAGAAATGGTATCTTTACCACCCGAGAAAATCTGTTCGACGGCAACGGCAGATCCTACGAAAAATATCAGTGTGCATTCGGGACGAAGAACTTTGGCAACTGACCAGGGATCATTGGAATGTCTGGCGCAAAACAGGAAAGATTCGGAAATTGTGCCTCATGAGCCGCCCACCAATTTATGGGATCACAGTGCTTCCATGATTCTCGCCGCATCCGAAAGTATTCTGTCAATTCGTCGCAAGGGCCTGCCTGTAAGTCATTGCGATTGTAGCGGGCAGTGAAATCAAATTTTTTCGGAGAACCCGGAGTATCGTGTACTGTGGGGGTTGATGTTGCGGACTTTCCCAAGGGATGTACTGCTCGATGTACCTCTTCTCGAGCTCCTGCTTGCTCTTCTCGATGTGCGCAAGGTATGCGGGGTCGCTGTCGGCATCGGCGTCGCTTTTGAGTCCTTCATAGGAGATGCGAGGGTCCAGCACTGTGACAAATGAGAAGGGGAATACAAGGTTGGAAGCTTACGCATGTGATTACCAGGTGTAGTACGGCGAGGCATCAAATGTGCTAAAGTAGTCCGATAGCTTACGGTGAGCTTGTAGAAGGCTGTCCCTTAATTCCGGAGGTGCAGTTGACAGTAAGTCGCGTAGTGTTTTGCGGACTTGATCTTGCAAACGTTTGAAGACAGCGTTGACAGATGACAAGGTTGAGTCTTTCGTTGCAGACATTTGCGTTGTTGCGTCGCGGAAGCACTGGAGCCACCCACAAACCATTTTGATAGCATCCCAATCAGGGCTGGACAGCTCGAACTTCCGTAGCTCACGGTTCTTCACAACGAAACTGTCAATTTCTGACCTGTATAGCAGAGCTCGCCCTGGAAATGTTATGTGAAAGTTTATTTTGACAGATAACCACAACTCACACATCATTTGATGAGTTGATGACCAGCGGGTCAGGACATCAAGGATGAGCATCTTCGCTATGTCTTCGAGTGCCTCGTCGGTCAGTCTTATGGATGGGCAATTTGACCTCAGAGAGCCAAGCTCAGCGACGCTGAGGGCTCGCTCGGACCGCTCGGACAACCTTTCGATGCTTTCACAGGCCTCAGCATCCAATATTGTTGGAGGCTGGTGCCCATCGTATTCCGGATGAGTAAGATGCGGGGAAGGGAAGATATTGCCTGATTAAGTTATATGTATTATAAATGTTCACC
>ML170184.1:30897-171498 GCA_004355085.1 Rickenella mellea
GTGGTAGACCATACACTGGTTCTACCATCTCTCCAGGTGAGTCTCGCTGTTATACAGACTATACACTGGTTCTACCATCTCTCCAGCGCCTATCCATGATAAATATGTATGCGGAGAACATAACACACCTTCTCGACAGCGGAGAGCACATTCCATGAATTTTCCCAATCCTGTTCAGTATTCAGCACGGAGGCCGGGTCCACTGGTTCGGGTTCGTCGGCCTGGTTGACCAAGTCATTGTGATCCGCGTCTTTTCCGACAGGTGCCGTGACAATTTCTTGGTAGTTCTGCGACTGTGCCGCGGAATTCTGATTTTTTGGTACTGCACCAATGGCCTCCAAAATCTCAATAACATTGAGTAAATAGCGATAGAAATTTAAGCATATACCATACCTTGAGTGCCGCAAGATGGACAGTGTGCGGCATGCATTGCATTCGAGCTTCGATGGCGGAGAATGTAGTACCCCTGCTTTTGCAACGCTCTTCCAATGACTCCATAAGAGTATCATTGTTTGTCGCATTGTGAGCGACAACCGTAATAACCTTTTTAATCGTTAGCCCAGCACCAATGTAGAATAATTTCTCCACCTTCCCGATCAATCCGTATGTCTCGTCGCCGACAATGAGCGCGAAGGCGTATGTTGGTGGATTAAACCGCACTAGATGTGGTATATGAGTGGCCGGATGACGATATCTCAAGGTGGCGGATGTGCCACCTAAAGTGTCAAATAACCCTCCCGCTCACCGTAATTCCCAATATAAACTCCACCTACCACGCAGAGGAAGAGCTGAATGCGATGTTTCGATGTCCCGGCGGGGAGAAGTCAGGCTGTGGCTGACATATGGAGGATTCTGACGTGTCCCGTCTGAGCATGATAGTGAGGTGTAGTACGGCGACCACGATTAGTATGACCTTCGGTGGCTGAATTGCTCTTTGACATCACAAAAGTGCTCGCTGGCAGCAGAGGAAATGTGTGAACTCGGGGTCCTGAATACGAACTTCGTGTTTACGAAATCAAAACAGACCGTGGACTCCAGGGCGACCGTACTCTCCGATGCTCGGGGTGTGGTTATTGCCAAGGCATGGGTCCTCTCGTAGCGACCCTTCCGAGTTATTTCGAGCCAGAAAGGGTTTACGCGACACTCGTGCATCTACATGACGCCTACTCAATGCACTCAATCTTTCGACCGGGTTTCCCTGGATTGTTGGAGGCTATCTACGTGTTAGGTTTATTGGTGCAACTCGGCGAGTCCGAGTATTTTGTTCACGGCGCTGCGCGCCGCTTTCCTCCGGCTTAGTCACATTTCCAGACTCCGCCGTAAAAGTTTTACATGGTCATTTATTGTACGTAGAACCTCAGCTTCGCACAACGAGCTGAGACCGTTCCTACGTCTAGCTCGGCACTCAACAGGTTATGAGCCTTGGAAGCCACTCACAGCCACCAATCACAATTGCCAATAGAAATAGCTTATTCTAATCTTATCTATGAGTGGAACTCCAGAAGCGTCAGGAAATACAAGCAACTTGAAACCTTCGGCGACAGGACCCACGGCGATCATGTCAAACCCTTACCAGTCCTATTCGGACAAGCCCATCCATTACAAGGTCGAACTACTCACGGATACGAACTACTCGATCTGGAGATTGAAGGCCGAGACCATCTTCAAGGAATACGGCCTCCATGCCGTAGCTCTGGGAACAGCACCTAAGCCGATTAGGAAGGATGCTGCAGCGCCGACGAAAGAGGAACTCGCGGATGAGAATCATTGGGTAACGGCAGACAACCGGGCCTATGGACTACTTTTAGAAAGAGTCACGGAAGCCCACGTACACCTACTCGAAAATAGCAAGACGGCAGCGGCAGCGTGGCAGAGCATCAACCGACACTTTGGGAAAGATGTCAAGCTCACCCCTGCATATGCGATCCAGGCCCTATTCAGTAAACCCTGGGACGAGGCCTCCGTGACGCTCGAAGAGCATTTTAGGTACATGCAAACGAATATAAATGATTTACGTAAATTTGATGGCACCAAAGAAGAGTTAGTTGATCTAATTCACGCGCTCGCACTTATTCAGTCACTCCCGGAGTCCTGGAGCCAAACTGTAAATGTATTGATGGCTAAAGACGACACTGCATTAGAGAATGTCATCGCCACGATCAAACGGACGGCCAAGTTCAACTCGGGAGGCGGAGGCGAAAGCGCGCTCGCGGTGACTCGCGGGAAGGCTAAGGCCAGGGACAGTGGGAAAAAGAAGAAGCCCATGTGCCCAAACTGTAACAAAGGGACGCACAAGCGGGAGGACTGCTGGGCGCCGGGCGGCGGAAATGAAGGAGGTGGACCCACAAAGGCAAATAGGGAGAAAGCCGCGAAATCTAAGGATGCAGCTCACCTTGCCGTAGGGGACGACTCCAACGGACATCTCTCAGCATATGCAAATCCAGCTATGCTCGAGCATCGTCAAACTCTTACGGTCCGAGTGTGCACAAGTGCACCGGAAATAAAGGAATTACCATTTGTCCAGGGACTGGAGATCAGATCCGACGATCCGGAACCAGATGGTGACGCGGAGTTTTACGAGATCCCGCGAGCCAATGTCATTACGGTGGCGCAAGCCTCGCCCCTCCATCGCAAATGGATTCTCGACTCGGGAGCCAGCGCCCACATAGGGAGAAATATAGACGACTTCGATAATTACGAAAGATCTCCCCGATCCCTATTCTGGGATTTGCTGCGTCAGTTTCGGTCAATGCAACGGGAAAAGGCACTGTGTCCTTACCATTTAAGATTGACGGGACCAAATTCACCCTCGATTTGAAGAACGTGCTTCACGTTCCAGGCTCCAACGTGAACCTAATCTCGAGCGGCTCCCTAATGGAGCACGGAATTAAATTGGTCGGCGAGGGAAGCGAATTCCGCCTCTACCACGCAAACCGTCTAATCGGGAAGGCGCCTAAAATCGGCGGTCAATTCCTGCTTGATACGATCTCGCAAATCGCCATGGCGAACTCGGCAAAAATTGCCACCTCAATCCTCACATGGCACCGGCGCTTAGGGCATTTGAACTTCAAGTCAATCAAGCTCCTTGCGGCGGAAAACATGGTGGACGGATTAGTGCTCGATTCGACGTCAGCAGATTATCGAAATCCGCCCCTATGCAAATCTTGCGTTGAAGGAAAAATGATGCGACAGCCTTTCAAAACGTCGGACACGCGGGCCGCGGAATTATTGAATGTATTGCATTCCGATCTTGCGGGACCAATCACGCCCATGGCGCCGAGTGGATCCCAATACACCGCTGTGTACCTTGACGATAAATTGGGATATTCATGGATCTATTTCCTCAAAAAGAAATCTGACCAACCCGGCACATTTGAGACTCTCAAGGAAGAGATCGAGAACGAGACCGAGAAGGCTATTAAAGTTTTGAGATCGGATCGAGGGGGAGAATATTTGGCAGAGGAATTAAAGGCTTTCCTTCGCAAGCATGGCATTAAACAGGAAACGACGGCGCCTAAAACGCCTCAACAAAACGGAGACGCCGAGCGCCTAAATCGAACGCTTGCCGATAAGGCGCGAACGATGCTCACGGCAGCAAATCTACCGCTAAACCTGTGGCCATATGCATATCGCGTAGCCAACCATGCCCGCAATAGATCTCCCACCTCACGCCTCAAAGGAATGACTCCATACGAAGCCTATTACGGCAAGAAACCCGACATTTCAAATCTTAGAATTTTCGGCGAACCGGTCTACTGTCACGTCCCTGACTCTGACAGGAAGAAACTCGACCCGAAGGCAAAACTCTACCGATTTCTCGGTTACGCGGAAGGATCGAAGGCTTATGATTGCTACGATCCGGTCCTTCTATGCAAAATTACATCTCGCGACTGTCTATTTCCTTCCGATTATGGCAATGAAGATGACGAAATGAGTGATGACGACAATGCTGAGGATCCCCAGTGAAAACCCCGGCGTTTTAAAATGATTTAAAATGATTCAATCGATTTAAATCGATTTAGACGGTATGTGGCTGTGGATGTTCCTGTATCTATGCCAAACGAGTATAACTGTTTGCTACCTTGTACCCATGCTCCGCTGCGCTTTTGAATGAACTGGTTGGAAACCGATTTCGAATGTGTTGCCAATCACATAAGCAATTGCCTTTCTAAGATAATGGTTGAATTTCGTCTCTCTCACCGTCCACCACCACAAGTGGGCCACCACCTTCACCCAGCCAGGTCCCGTCGGCGTATTCAACACCCATCCCGCAGCAGCGTCCGAATCTGGTCGCCCCGACCTTCTCTGCCTATTTTTTGAAAATCAACCCGTTTGGGGAGCAACTGGCTACCATCTGAATCTGCCCTTCTCTACCTTACCAGAACGTCTCCAATAACCAACATATCGATATTCAAGTTCCTCGGCCTAAGTCCTCCTCAATAAGACTGATCAGATCAACCTGCATCCGATAGCATCCCGTCATATCCGTGCAAACCGTCCCCCACGTTTCGCGCATCACGCGCATCACGGCGATTGCTCGAACTCTCAGATGGCACCCGGGCACGCCTCCCCGTTCGGTCGCGTCGAAATCAACGAGAATTCTAACCCCATAAAAAGCCATTTCCCATGCTCCAAACCTTCATCGATACTTCATCCCCTCAATTTTTATTTGTACTCAGTTTCGGTAGCATACCCGAGAATGACGCGAGGGGCGCCGCACCACTACTCTGATCAGGTCTTTGACACCTCGTCCGCGTATGCGACGGCGCCTATCTTCCAGTGCACGCGACAACAGCGCCAGATGCGAACTAAACGGACTCGCAGACGCCATGCCGCACTTCGCGCCTCGCAGCCCACCTCCCATATCATATCACTGACATTGTAACATTGTAGGCAGGGTCGAGCGCCATCGAGTGGCGCGATGGTCGATCAATGTAAGTACATTGGATTATTTTATTTTATTTCACTCTTATTGTTCATCAGGCGGCAGCATGGTGGCCGCAAAATTCCACAGATGTAAGTTTTCGGATTTCATTTGTTCTGTGTAGTTCTAATGTGTTGTGCTGCTGTAGGTATACATAGAAGATCAGTGGGCTATGAAGACAGCGTGCAGACAGCCAAGTTGGACGGCGCCTAGTCCACAGCGGCTATTGCCATCGGTGAGAGTGGGACAGCGGTTCTTGCCCATGTATTAACCTTTTAATTATTTCTACTAGTAACAGGCCGCCACGTGGCGAGCAAACGCGTCCACCACCGTTACCGCCGCAACCGCCAACGCCGCGCTCCCGTCGTGCTCGCAGGTCGACAATGGCGCATTGGCATGCGCAACTACCCTGACCACGACCCGCCTATACGCAGACATACGCGGAGGCGATGGAGAGGTGTCTGGGACGCGGAACGACAGTAGAGTCGACGGCGGGTGTGAACGGACGGAGGCGTCGGGAAAGGACATTTTCAGGGACCATGTAACGTAATTCTCGTGATGTAGCTAGGGCCAATAAAGCGATTTTATGCATAAAAAACTAAGTTGAACGATCCGAATCATTTCAAAACGATAAAAAAACGCTATAGTCTAAAAAATCGATTTAGATCGATTTAGATTGATTTGGAGCGTATTGTTTGATAGGTTCTATATAATTCATTCTAAATCATTCTAAATCAATCCGATTCATTTTAAAACGCCGGGGTTTTCACTGGGGAGGATCAGCAGGCCGAGGGGGAGTTGTCTGGAGCGTCAAGCACGACCCCCGAAAATATTTCCGGCCCTCCTGATCCCACTAAAGTCGCCACACCGCCGTCAATCCCTACCGCTCGCAAAAAACGTGTACGCGCTCCGCCCGGTGAACCAACCCGGTCATCCGATCGGAAACGCGCTCTCCGGCCTCTTACCGAAGATGAGATCAAACGTGGCGTCGATCCTCGCTTCGACGAGCAAATTAACATCGACGTCGATCACGTACCAGATCCACACGAGGAGGAACAGCAAATCAGAGCAAACATGGTATATGCGTATATTGCTGGAGGTGATGATCCCAAGGGCTTTAAGCAAGCCATATCGGGAGTAGACAGGAAAAAATGGTGGAGTGCTATGGAGGAAGAATGGGACAAACTCGTCGAACTCGGCACATTCGAGTACGTCAAGCTTCCCCCCGATCGCACCGCCATCGGAAGCCTTTGGGTCTACCGAACGAAGCGCGACGAAAACGGTGAAGTGTCCAAACACAAAGCACGCTTAGTCGCCCTCGGAAATTATCAAAAAGCAGGTTTAGATTATAATGAAATATTCTCACCTGTAGCAACCACCGGAACGTGGCGCACGCTACTAGCGCTCGCCGCCCATCTCGGCTGGGAAATACATCAAATGGACGTTAAGTCCGCTTACCTCAACGGCGACCTTCCCGAGGAAATATACATGCGTCAACCTCAAGGATTCGTCAAAATGGGGATGAAAGATTTTGTTTTAAAACTCAAGAAGTCACTTTACGGCCTCAAACAAGCCGGGTGAATCTGGAATAGAAAACTCGACAAAATCCTTCGGGAACTCGGTTTCACCCAACTCGCCACAGACCATTGCGTCTATTACCGTTTCGATCGCGACGGCAAAACGATCCTTGTCATTCACGTCGACGATCTCGCACTCCTTTGTAATACAATTCTCGAACTTCTTAGAATCAAAGCCGAACTCGAGTCTCGCCTCGATATGTCAGATCTCGGACCAATCCACTGGTTACTTGGCATCGAAGTCATCAGGGATCTCAAGGCACATACAATTTCATTATGCCAACGATCTTATATCGATTCTATCGTCAAACGCTTCAACCAAGAAAATGCCGGCTTTCCAACGACGCCCTTAGAACACAAAAAGGTTCTTTCAAAGCGAGACTCCCCGAACCTTAATGATACCCAGGCACTCGATGACATGAAGAATGTCCCGTACCCGGAGATAATCGGATCCCTCATGTACGCGGCAATTTGCACGCGCCCCGATATCTCGTTCTCGGTCCAGACTCTTAGTCAGTTCTCGAGCAATCCCGGACGCATTCATTGGGATGCAGCGACGCGCGTCGTACGTTACCTCAACGGCACGCGAAATCTCGCGCTCAAACTTGGCGGAATTCACGAGGACACCGTGACTCTAACCGGCTTTTGCGACTCAGATTGGGGCACCAACATCGATCACCGCCGCTCAATCACTGCGTACGCATTTTTCCTTGGCCACGGTGCTGTCTCCTACAAGTCGAAGAAACAACCCACCGTCACTCTTTCCACTGCAGAGGCCGAGTACATGGCTGCTGGAGCCGCTGGACAGGAGGTCATGTTTTTACGACAATTTTTAGCAGAACTTGGTTTCTCCCAAGATGGACCCACTGTCATCAGATCAGACAATCAATCTGGGATTACCATCACGAAGGACCCCGCACATCATTCTCGCGTGAAGCACATCGATATCCGTTACCATTGGATTCGACAGCACGTAGAAGCCGGCGATCTCGTCGTCAAATGGGTCTCCACTTTCGACAACACATCCGACATTCTTACAAAGGGTCTCGATACCGTCACTCATGAACGTCACGTTCGCGGACTCGGACTCTGCCCGATTTGAGGGGGAGTGTTAGGTTTATTGGTGCAACTCGGCGAGTCCGAGTATTTTGTTCACGGCGCTGCGCGCCGCTTTCCTCCGGCTTAGTCACATTTCCAGACTCCGCCGTAAAAGTTTTACATGGTCATTTATTGTACGTAGAACCTCAGCTTCGCACAACGAGCTGAGACCGTTCCTACGTCTAGCTCGGCACTCAACACTACGTTCAAGAAAGGATCACAGAGCGAATGATGCCCAAAATGTTCGCCTCTTTTGTAAGTTGATCTTTCCTCTAATTATCATACAACTCCAATCCACTGCCCAGAAAAAACATATGATATCGACCACATCTTATGCTACGAAGTGGTACATTACACTATTTGCCAATTCAGTTCCCTTCCAGACACAACTGCGACTGTGGGACGCTTTCCTTCTGACGGACGTGACGTGTTTGTTGTTATGGCCGTGGCTGTTGTGTGGGTCTTCAGAGGTGCGTGTTTGGAAGTGGTGGTCTTGTTCTCGAGCTCATGTCGTGGTCAATCAAGCATCAAGTCATGCATCATTTGAAATTGTATTATCGCTCCTATCATCCTTCTTCCGTCCCTGAGGACGAGGACACCCTGATGAGATGGATCGAGAAGCTTCTTGAGGACAAGAACCTTCGTGATGGTATGCGGAAGTGGGGGGAGGAATGGAACACGCTGGTGTCTCAAGGAAAGGAGGTTGACGCCCTACTACAGCGGTGTTACAAGGTTGCGTTGTTCTGCGTTGACTGTAATTCGTTATCTCATCTCTTGTTCCCATTCATTTCCGCGCTCGTCTCAACACATGCATTTGTGATTCGGAACTTCTTCTGCGAATTTGCTTCCGCACAACGGAAGAGTCGAGCATGACGCGACGCGCCGCGAACGTGTCGAGGAAATCGCGATAGCCCGAGATTTTCGTTAGATTCTGTGACTCGGCCAATCCGAATGTGCCCCTTCCCTTGTGCTGCAAAAGGTCAAGATGCCAGATCCGCTTCCATTTTGCCCACGTGCCAGATTGCGATTCAGGGACCCTCACCTCTCCTGCCTTTTACAGACAATGGCACACCCAGAATTGGTTTGCGTTGTCTACGCGAAACGCGCTGATCTTTGGGTAGGGACACACAGCGGCGTATAAAATACGTGTTGCGACGTTCGAGATGCTTCAGCTCGCTCATCACCGCGAACACTGCACACCACACAGAGCAATTTTGCACTTCACTGTCGAGAAATCTCGACTAGCCTCGTCGTTCTCTACACCATCATCATCACCATCGCGCTCAGAGCATACACTGCATCACTTCACAAATTCACCACATCGCATACTTCCAATCAGCATGTCTTCATACACCTATAACGCACCTGCATCTCCCATGTCCTCGTTCTTCCCGACCACGCCAACTGCACCGCACGCGTTCTCCGCGATGCAGCAGTCACCGCGCGATACATACTCAATGTACGCCGAGTTCGGAGTGCTGTCATCAGCAAAGACCACCGTCTCGACGAAGTCTTCGTCAGGGACATCCTCATCAATTGGTTTCGGATCGCTCAAGAGATTGATCAGGAAGTAGATGGGGCAACATACACGACGCGCAGCCTGCAGGGTTCTAGTGATTAGAGGGCAGGGTGGGGGAGGTAGTCGAGTGTGAGGATAGGGGGCGGGGTTGAGTGTATCACATTATTCCATCATGAGAGCCAGGTGCCAGATGACGCACATTTATTCATTGTATACCATCATCCACTCACACTGTATTTTTGGGCATTCCTTCAAATTCCATCATACCCCTATATCATACTTCCGCAATACAGTATTTTCTTGAAAAGCTAACTTTGAAGCAAGAATGAGTTTGGTGGCGACAATCTGCTGTGGCGTGAACTCTGCATTTGGACAAACACACTGTGACTCATTCTGTGACGCTGTCAAATTAGGAACTTGGTGGTTGCAGGCCACCTACCTCTGAAAAAACAGCCTGTTATAGGACATACGACTGAGGAAGGCAGCCATGTACGAATATTATCTGCCAGCGGCGAATTTGAATAATTGGAAATGTAACAGGGATGAAGACGAGGATTCGTTTCTGTATGGCGACGCCATCCAACCACCTCCGCCTATCCCACAAAAAGCACCAGTAATTGGTGAGATATCCTCGTTCACACTCAACCGAACGTGCCCTTTACTGAAATCTCCGGTCATTCTGGTTGTTATTATGAATAGAGGTCAAACCGTGAGTTGCTAGTTTTTCTCATTCATAGCTGAGCTTACCTGAAATTTCTTTCAGTATCCACGTTGAGGAGCAGTCAAACGGTATCATTGCACATTTGGAGGCTGAAGCGGAGGCTGAAAGAAGGGAGGAAGGGGATGACGCAGAAGCCGAAATGGACGCTGAAGGCGAAGAAGATGGAGAAGAGGAGAGTGACGATGTGAGTATTTGACTGCTTGGGTCGGAAATATCTCATAAATTCGAAAGGATGTGGAATTTATCATGGAACCGGTAGCAAAATCCATGGACTTCCGGTACTCGTCTTGATGAACACACAATGCACTAAATTTTGATTTTGTTGACAGCAATCGACCGCCCGGACAACGGCCGACCCAAAATCGTGTATTAAGTGGCGGGCCAGCAGCACCCGCTCCTGCACCAGGTCAGTACATAGTGTCAAATGGAACTAAATATTTGACCCTCTTGTAGTCACCAATCTTACGACTGAATACACACCGCGAGAACGCGGAACGCTGGACGCGCCCAAGCGCCAAACATCACAGGCGGCGTCTTCAGTGCCAGACGATTCAAAATCAGTTTCAGGGACATCCGCAATCGCACGCCAGCACTCTCAAGAAGAATCTCAGCACGAAGACGATGGCCCAGACCCATCAACACTACCTCCCGCGACTGCACCTCCTTCTCACCCTGCCATCAACCCAGCTGTTCCTGGAATACTCGAGGGCAGATCAATATTTGACGTCGATGTCAGTAATTTGGCAGAGAAGCCATGGCGCAGACCAGGCTCTGACCTGAGTGACTGGTTTAACTATGGTTTCGACGAGATCTCGTGGGAGGCTTATTGTTACCGCCGGCGAGACATGGGTGAAATGGCGACGGTGCTTAAGGCGAATGTTATTAACTTTGCAGGGATGCCTGAAGAACAACTCGTTGCTCTCCCACCTGAGGTGCGAACGATGGTTATGACAGGTGCGACGGCGATGATGTCTGCAGGGGCAGCTCAGAACCCTGGCATGATGAACCCAGCCGTAGGCATGAACCCTATGATGGACATGTCTGGTATGGGTGGTATGGGCATGGGGCCAATGGGGATGGGGATGAATGGCGATATGGGCATGGCAATGCAGGGCGGCACCATGATGCAGGAAGGACCTGTACAGGGACCTAATGCCGGCGGGTCTGGAGCGAGCATCACACCAGAGCAAGGCGCACCGGGGCAGATGGGTCAGATGGGTATGCAGGAAGGTTTCGCACCTAATACTCCTGGTATGATGGGCATGAATGCTGGCGGGGAGTTTGGCATGCAGGTCCGTGCCGCAATTTGCAACTTTTTGATGATAATTCAGTAACATTCATTACTTTTTCGTACCTTTAGGAGACAGGCGGGATGGTTCCTCAGCAGATGTATCCTGGCATGGAGGGAAGCGGTACACCAGTGGCTCCCGTGCGTGGTGCTACACCTGGACAATTTAGAGGTCGTGGCATGGTTGCTGGCGTTGGGCTGCGAGGAAGGGGTGCCAATTTTCCGGGGAGAGGGAGAGGCCGTGGCGCTATGTACGATGGCAGTGAGTCGTGGACCATTAATCCGTATTTCGTGTGGCCAACATAAAGTACTTGACCTTGACAAGTGCCTCCTTTGCCCGTTCGGCCTGCATCGCCATTACCGCCGGGTGTGCCCACTGGTCCGCGCAATCCTGGTAATAGGTATAAGGACCGTGACAATAATGGACCTGCGGTGGACGGACTTGACTATGGAGGGGGCAAGGATAGTGGTGGTGGAACACCGTCTGAGGCGGATGAAAAGAGCAGCAGCCGGTAAGACTTTCTTTGAAGGACGTACTTAATCGATTTTTCAACTTCTCATTCACAGCAAACGGCGGGCTTCACCAGACCGCGACCGCGACGAAGATAGGTCCAGCCGAAGCTCAAAACGACGATGATATTTGTTTCTGTCTACTTTAGCTATCTCACATTTGTTGTTCAATTTTTATATCATTTTTTCGTGTCTACTGTATCTGCTTTCGAACGAAATAACATGGCGTTGTAACTTCGAATATGTGACCAGTGAGATTTCTGCTTACGTGAACAAACTGTCCGAAAACACCCG
Source organism: Rickenella mellea (assembly GCA_004355085.1). NCBI lineage: Eukaryota > Fungi > Basidiomycota > Agaricomycetes > Hymenochaetales > Rickenellaceae > Rickenella > Rickenella mellea. Next base: position 42,829 of record ML170184.1, read on the forward strand.
TATCATCTCAACTTGCATTCCACCATCGTACAGTAAGTCTCCACTGGCTACGTCTCTCCAATTTTAACGTGTCCGGAAAGCCAGATACCATTAGGGAGCAATATTTTGCTTTGCTTTCCCCTCACCCGTTGATACCCGCCGTCCAGTACAACCATGGTGTCAGGTACTGTAAACGTGAGTTCGCTGTCCATACCTAACTGGCCAGCTCAATGTCACTTATGTTGATGAATCAGGCTGTCCGCTACACAGCTCTGTTTACCGGTGTCTTTTACGGTATCGTCCACCGTCGGACCCTGCAGAAGGCTAAGGACGAGGAAACAACACACCACGCTGTCCACCAGAGGGAAGAACTCATCAAACGGGCGAAAGATGCTTGGAAGAGACAACAGGAAGGAGCAAAAGATGGTGGTGAGAATGCTCTCCTTATTTCCCTGCGTTGAGCAATTCCCGCCATAATTCTATGGTAAATGAACTGCCGGTGTTTGAGTCGTTTCGTTTTGCCTCTCGATGGATATGTTATCGTTGAATTTATTGCTAATTATCTATGTTTGATTCCAGTGATAACCGACCCCGAAGATCCCAAATTTGACCTAGAAAAGCTCATCGCAAAATGGGAAGCAGACTCAAAATAATAGACATGGTTTCGGCACAGTTTTCTCCCGCCTCGCAGTTGTATCGCACAAGTGCTGTCCAAAACACACTACCTAGATTCGCATATCTATATTTCAAGTTGTTGAATGCCGGGTTTTGACACGTTCCTTTCCAAGTTGTAAGATTCAATTCCACAAATCCTTGGAAGAGGATGGCCAAGGTCGTAGGCTGTTTGATGCATAGATTCGCGCCTTCCAATGCTGGGGCTGGATCCGGTCGACAATGGTGACACAGTTAGATGTAATGGAGATGAAAATATGAATCCGTATCTTCATTCTGCTAACAGAAGGTACACAAGCAAGTCTTCGACAGTTGGTAGATCAGTTGCCATGTATAGCAATGCAGTCACACTTTTATGACATTACTGTCACGCGTTTTACAGGCGCGTCTTTCCCAACGTTCATCAACCATGAAGCCGACTCAGGTCGAAGAATTCGAGGACGAAACCGTGGCAGAGGACGAAAATAAGGTCATCAATGAGGTACTGTATTGATTTCACGTAGTGTTATATCTCGTACAAACAAATTGCGCAGGAGTACAAAATATGGCGCGTTCTAGATACCGTTCATTGCACAATCGAAACGTCTAACCCACCCGTGAAGGAAGAAAAACGCGCCATATCTATACGATGTAGTTATCACGCATGCACTTGCATGGCCTAGCTTGACATGCCAATGGTTCCCGGACAAGGAGTCGTAAGGCGTCGCCTCTTTCATGAATGCTCATCCGTCATGACGGTCAATCCAGGCCACCAAACAAACCGTACACGATTCACCGCCTTCTTCTCGGTACCCACACATCTGGCCAGTCTCAGGATTTCCTGCAAATAGCTACGGTCCAGCTGCCGAAGCGTGATGGCTCCTCATCATCTGACAAGCTCGACCGTTCCAACTACGACGACGATCGGGGAGAGCTTGGTGGACACACGATACCCCCACAACCGCGCATCCAGATAATCCAGAAGATAAACCATCCAGGGGAAGTCAATCGAGCGCGATACATGCCCCAGAATCCGGACTTGATAGCGACAAAGGCAGTTAGCGGCGAGGTGCTGATTTGGGATCGAACAAAGCACAGCAGCGACCCGGAGCGCGGAGGTGTTATTAAGCCGGATATTAGATTGGTGGGCCAAACGAAAGAAGGGTGAATATCCTATCTGCCGTTTCCTGTGACAATGAGGTTGACGCACAAAAAGATTTGGCCTGGCGTGGAATCCTACCAAGTCTGGTCATGTTCTCGGTGCATCGGAGGACATGACAGTTTGTCATTGGTTAGCAATTATTTATTGCATTGGTGTCCAATACGCTCAATTCGGAATTTGTAGGGACGTGAACTCGTATAGCAAGGCAAATACCACCATTGAGCCTCTCGCCATTTATGAAGGGCACACTTCTGTTGTTGGCGTACGCAGTCAACTTTGTGACGGATAACATCGATGTTGATGATACAATTTCAGGATGTCGACTGGCATGCGACGCACGAGAATGTGTTTGCTAGCGTGGGCGATGATAAAATGTTGATGATGTGCGTATCTAATGACCTCAATTCAAGTTGGATGTAACGGATTTTTCACAAACACAGTTGGGATACACGGACGAAAGAGGCAACGACGAAAGTCGAAGCTCACGAACGAGAAATTCTGGCTGTTGCCTTCAGCCCAGCACAGGAGAATCTCATCATTACAGGAAGTGCAGACAAGGTTATTCTCCTTCGTTCAGTAAAAGGTCCACATTATCTAACGAACTCACCAATAGACAATCGCATTATTTGACACGCGCAATACGAACAAGCGTCTGCACACGTTTGAATCTCACACTGACGAAGTCTTGCACCTTCAATGGTCACCGCACAGTCCTACTGTGTTCGCCTCAGGTAGCTCAGATCGTCGGATCAATATCTGGGACCTCAGCCAAATCGGTGTCGAGCAGACACCTGACGATGCAGAAGACGGTCCACCGGAATTGATGTTCATCCATGGAGGTACACCTCACACCTCTTAGGAAAAGGCAACACGCTAAAAGCGGACTGACTGACTATCGCAGGCCACACTTCGCGACCGGCAGATTTCTCGTGGGCTCCAGGTAAATCAGAGCACTGGCATTTGGCAAGCGTGTCGGAGGACAACATCGTCATGGTTTGGCAGCCGTCAATGCGTGTATGGGCTGGCGAAGATGTCCGCGTGGATGAGAAAGAGCTTGAAGGCGACGCAATGGAAGGCATCGAGGTCACAGGTGGCCCTTCCGAAAGCACTGCTCCTGCCGGACCTAGTGTGAAAAAGGTGGTTGCTCCGTTGGGTGCTGGAGCAGCATCGAGCGCTGGAAAGCCTGTTTCCGACGGTGGGGTTAAAAGTGTACCTGCGGACACCGAGGGCTAGACATGTAAACGCGACGAGCGACGCAATGTAATGGTTTGGTATCGGCTATCAAACAGTACGATGTATGCAACAGTAAATACGGAAGGTCCCCTTTTTGGTTGTATCACAATTGCAATAGTTCACAAGAATACCAGCCTCGCAAGCTCAAATATCACTAGACGAAATTCGATCAGCCGATGGAAAGCAGAGCACTTCGAATTGTATTGGCAACGCACCACCACCGCATACAACGAAAAGAACTGCTATCAATGCCCAAGTACCAACAGGACTTTTCTTCGCCAGTTGCTCTTGCCGTGATGGTTTTGTCGGATTCTTCCCAGACCGTGCAGCATTCGCGAAGCTAGCGTTCTTTTGTCGGATCTCGTGCGCTGTCGGCTATTTCAAACAAACGATGAGTACTCAAGCATAGAATATGGTAAGATGGTCACCATAATTGTGAAGAATGGTCAAGGTAACAATGTCAAGTTGTGCGACGTGGCTTACTTCTATATTTAGGCACGGGTGGAAACATTGTTTGGCTGCACCGTGCGTGATCAACAACCACCCTCAAAAATACTTCCATGGCCAAGACTGGCAAAAAGGGACTCAAGGCGGCGTTATCCTCGCAGCAATCGCGGCTTAAGGCAAAGGACAAAGCTACACAGGCCGCAAAGGTTAGAGAAAAACCATCTCAACCTGGTTTATCCGCCAAAGCGAAGGGAAAGATAAAACTTGTGCCGAAACCATCGACAATGCCATTCAACACAAGCGACAAAATTCTTCTCATAGGAGAGGGGAACTTCTCATTCGCAACTGCGCTATTCAAGCATCCTTCTCTGGAATTTTTACCACCGAGAAACGTAACTGCGACTGCATACGATTCCGAGAAGGAATGTTATGAAAAGTACCCTGAAGCTGGTGCCATCGTGAAGGATTTGAAAGAGAAAGGCGTGGAGATTGTCTTTGGTGTCGATGCTACACGGCTTGAGAAATGTAAAGCGTTAAAAGGAAGAAAGTTTGATCGCGTTGTGTGGAATTTCCCTCATGCTGGTACGCTCCGCCCAGGTTTATGGATCATATGGGTTAAAATGAGCAATTTTTACAGGAAAAGGTATCACTGATCAGGATAGAAATATCCTTTCAAATCAAATGCTCCTCCTCGACTTCTTCCGTTCCGTCTCGGGTTATTTGACCGATGGCCCCGTACCCGCTGTTCATAAGAAGAAAGTTAAGCGAACATCGCAGTCAGACGACGAGGAGGACGCTCAAGGGTCGGACGTCGAAGATGAAGGACAGGAATCGTCGCAATTGGGACGAGGAAGGGCTGCGTGCCGAGGGACTGTACTCGTCACACTCAGGAACGTACCGCCGTACACAGAATGGTGAGGCTCTCACCCCTCACGATGAAACTAAGAATCCACAAACCACGCACTGTAATTTTAGGAACCTACCGAAACTTGCCAAGCACCCCCCGCCTCCCAATCCTCCATACACGGTCCTCCGCTCATTCGCGTTTCAAAGGTCTGATTGGGAAGGTTACGAACATGCTATGACGAAAGGTGAACGCGCACATGGGACGGGTAGGACTGGACTTGGAGGGGAGGATAGAACATGGGAATTTTGCCTTAAGGATTAAGGGGAAAGCGCGATGACTCCAACGTATGTGATGCATATGGATTTCGCTTGTCGTCGTGACCTCACTTCTTCTTCCTTTTTAGACTTGGAGACCTGGTCGCTAAACGTTGCTGCTGATATCTCCTGTCGAGCTGTGACGCGCGGTCATTACGGACGTTGCACCCCGCGAAAGTCGGGTTCATGATGTCGTGCAGCCCAAGAAATCATCATCACCGAACCAAGGGCGCATTTCGTAGGGTTTCGCGAATCAACCGGCATCATAAGCCTCAAGAATATTTGACTTCCCTCACAAGCCAGCCTAATCCGCAGACAATCACCCATATATATATATGTACAAATCTATGGGTGTTTGGACGATGGTTCCTCCGTTAAAAATGCATTTTGTTGGTTCCACTTGTCGGCCGTTGACTGGATCGTGAGCACATGGGGGTAATCTATTAACGGTAAATAATTTTATTGGAATTTGACTGTCAGGAGATGTTAGGATCATAATATATTTCTTTGTTCTGCTGCTTTTTCGCAAACCGCGCACGGACCACGTGGCAAAAATATATGAATAAAATTTCTGAGAATTCAACGTCCGCTCGTTCTTTCACGCTAACCACCAGCCCCATTGAATTGGCCAGAACATGCATCGTACTTGACGCTTGAGGTAAGCTCATTCCATTAAACAGCCCATCATCCAGTGATGATTTCGTTTGCCGCCCCAGTCTTAGCCTTCTGACAAGGGCTTTGAAGATCGGCAGAGCACACAGCCAAACATTGTTGCACCTCTGATTTTTTCTTTGCAACTTTCAATTTCTTCATTGATATAGCTTTACTTACCACCTCCCCCTTTCTTCAGGTATTCGTCGCGATCGTGGACGGCTTTGAGTTGTCGAAATGGTTGTAGACTTTCGATGAGTGGGTCAAGGTGAGATTTTTTTCCGGTTCTCTCTCTTTTCTTGATGATACAACATCATGTCCAACTTCCGATGCTCTACGAGCGATGCGGAGAAACCATTTAAAATCTAAGAACAGCCAGCTGATCCATCCCTCTCTTCTCTCCAAAAGTTTTATCCGCAAACACTGACTGTCATGTTTGTAGAACATATCTTTCTGTCTTCCGCGTCTGGGCGGGCTACACAGTAACCAGTCCGTTCAACTTCGACGATGGTGAGTCTGAGTAGGTGCTAATTGGCATATCCCTGCGTGATGTCAAGCCTTTGTTCCATCGTCGTTACCACTCAGCCTGTGTTATGTGTGCCATGTACTATTATAACTCTACCTTTAAATATCATACCTTTCTACCTTCCTCACATTGTTGTACACCGCAAGAGTGCCAACCCGCTGCTTCACAAATTTTCTGGTCTCGTTACGTAACGACATAGCTTCCCTTCATGCTTCAACGTGCCCATGGCCTTCGAATAATGGTTCGAATACCAACACAGCTAGCGCAGACGACGCGCTCCTATGCAATATCTGTGCAGCCCCCAATAGAATGGGAAGGGAAGAGACTTCCACGGCGCTTTGACGAGCGGAAAACTTTTCTGTACAACCAATACGCTCGCCTCCTTGCCTCGTCATCGTCATCGCCGATACTCTTCCTCGAACACACAAACTTTCGTGCTCAGTCTCTTATAAAGCTGAGAAGAGATATCGCAGCTGCATCTACCCAACATGTCCCCACGCTCTCAGGGAACATAAGCACGAAAGACACACCAGCGAAGCTCTCCGTCATCACCACGTCGCTATTTGGCGTCGCCCTGCGGGATTACGCACCCCTGGATCAAAAAGCGTCCAAGGAGATCGAGAAGATGGTCAAGGGTGGATTGGCGGTCCTTACGCTGCCCACACTCAACCCACCACAACTCCAAGCCATCGTACGCGCACTCGAGCGAGCAGTCCCACCCAAGGTAGCTCAAACTCCAGAAGAGCTCGCGAAGGAGGCATCAGCAGAAGCCGACGCGTACGTCCCCGGCCGCAGACAAAAACGCATACGGAAGCGATACACGCCCGAGCTGACCGTGCTCGGCGCGATCATCGAGGGTCGCGTGTTCAGCGTGCAAGGGGTGAAGGACGTCGCGGGGCTGCCGACGTTGGAGACTCTGCACGCGCAGATTGTTGGGCTGTTGAGTAGTCCTGCGACGCAGTTGGCGGCGGTGTTGAGCGAGGCGAGCGGGGGGAGGTTGGCGAGGACGTTGGAGGGGTTCAAAAAGGGACTTGAGGGAGGGCTGGAAAGTCCGGAGTCTACAGTTCCGCCGTGACCGTGCGTGCGTGAGTTTATTTGGGGCACCAGGGACATGAAAGTCGATAAAAGGTATGGTCTAAATAGCATTGACTGGTATTTTGAAGCTAACTGGATGTGCAGTGACTCGTCTAGAACTGCATAATATTGACTACTTCCCCATATTCATTCTCATTTCATATCGCATTACAAACCGCAATCTGGGTCACCACGTAACGTTCTGCCTAAGGGGCACACTCACGGATTTGAGTCGCCATTCCATAAATGCATGAGTGGTGATTGTCGCTACCGATAAAATACAATCCAAGGGACGTCTACATCATCTCATTTTCAAACCACCAATCACTCGTCCGCGACGTGCACCACGAGTTTCCCCGTCGTATGTCCCCCCGTGAGGTCTCTCTGTGCCTGTTGCACCCCCTCACCACTAAACGGATACGCTTTATGCACGTTGATCTTCGTCGTGCCTTTCTCGATGAGCTGGAAGAGTTCGTTCGCGTACCGCTCGGACTCCGCAGGAGTAGCGACGTAGTTTATGACACTGAGAGAGCACAGATGAGTGAGATACAATTTGGGAGGGAAAAAAGAGTGGAAGGACGTACGTGGGACGCAAGATTTTAACGTTTTTCTCGGTGAGCTTCAGGAGGGGGAAAGGGGGCACGACGCCCGATGCGTTGCCGAATGAAACGATGGTCCCCTTCCGCCTTACGAGCTTGAAGTTATCATCGAACCTGTCGGAAGGGATCTCATCGTTAGACTATATACAACAATGTGTGAAATGTGAACGTACGTGTCCTTCCCAACACCATCGAAAACGGCATGCACACCCTCCCCATTCGTAATCTCCAACACTCTCTCGGCCGTATTTTCCACCTTATACAAAATCACGTAATCTGCGCCATGACCCTTCGCGAGCTCCGCCTTCTCCTTCGTCGACGTCGTACCGATCACAGTCACCCCGCGCGCTTTGGCGATCTGCAAGAGGAGGAGTCCGAGTCCGCCCGCGATGGTGTGGATGAGGATGGTATCGCCGCGCTGGACGGCGTATGATTCGGTGAGGAAGGTGACGGCGGTGAGGCCTTGGAGGAAGGAAGCTGCGCCGGTGAGCGGGGAGATGGAGGGCGGGAGGACGTGCACTTTGTCCCATGGCGCCGTGACGTATTCCGAGAACGCGCCAGGTTGCCTCTGTATATGCGTGAATTATACTGAGTCAGCAACTGAGTGTATGCGCGATATAAGGGAAGTTGGACGCACGAAGACGACATGTGCGCCGTCAGTGAAGCCTCGCTTCTTGTACTCCGCGTCGCCCCGAACCGCAGCATCTGTGGGGGCTTTGACGAGGACGCCTGCGCCTTCCATGCCGAGTCTGACCGGGAATGCTTTCGCAGGGTATATTCCAGCGCGCTGGTACGTGTCGATGAAGTTCACTCCGGCGTAAAGAACCTGCGTGTACAGATTGAACGTATATATATGCACCATAGAGCACGATGCACACCTTGATCAAGACCTCGTTCGGCGCAGGCTGCGGAAACGGGAGGGTGGTCAACTCCATGACGTCAATGTCTCCGTACTTAGGCGCCACGACGGCCTTAATCGTGCTCGGAAGAGACATTTTTCTACTTGCTGTGGCAGATAGAGGTCTGGGTCGAGCTTGCTGTGAGAGGTGGTGAAGGAGTGCGGTAAGCCTCGCTCTGGGAAATGGCAACATTTATGCATCAGATGGCGTACGCCGCGTCATCTCTACTTTGTACTTGCCGCTTACATTCCAGTTCACACTGTTAGTAATGGAGTAGTAACAGTGACAACCCAATATCACGATTCGACGGACGATTCACGGACGATTCAGCAAAGCGATTCTCGACTGAGTGGCCGGATACTCAAGGCGTTCAGTTAGGTCACCGTGGCTCGTACCAGAATAGCGGGGCATGACCTTCCCTAATTATACAGAAATTTTGTTAACGAGGAATATAAACATTATCAGAATCCGAGAGACAGAGTACAAGGGTATGGAACATAGCGTAGCGTTATGGAAATCCATCCTAAGCGGCAGTAGCACCTCGTCCGCCCGCACGTCCACCCGTGCGTTTCTTCCCCCCACGCGACGTCCGTCGACTCGCCCGCTTCGCCTGGCACGCGTCGCAGAACCACTTCCCATCTGGCACAGGGATACCGAGACACGAGAGGTGGAACTACACACGGACACAACTTTAGCACGGAGTATTTTAGAGGAATGGAAATGTCACGTACCCACTCGCCCTCACAGTTCCGGTCGTCGCACGCGATCATCTCGCCAAAGCTCACTCCGCCGCATATGCAGTACCGCTTCGTATCCTCGCCTTCCACGTCCCCATCCTCTCGTTCACCATCGTCGACGCTCGCACCCCCGCCTTGCGCACCAGTCGCAGTCGTCGGCGCAGGACTTCCCTCTAGCGCTGTGAGGTTCGTCGTGAGCGAGCTCTGCGTGGACGCGCGTGGTGGGGGTACACCGGGACCCTCGAGATGCATGGGCGGTTGCCAGTTCGCGGCCGCCAAGCCGTTCTTCGACCCTTTACCACCACCACCACCACCACCGCCTCCTCCATGGTGAGCCCCGGCGGAATGGGAACGATCTGGGTGGGCGTGGGCGGCGTTGTTGTGGATGGAGCTGTCGGCCTGGGGCAGGGAGGGATGCGACGTCGAGGAGGACGGCGCCATTTCGTGCTGCTCTTTCCTGGATAGAACGCTGTCGAGCAGCGAGGAGCTGTCCGCGTTCTGCGTTTGTGCTGCTGGGCGGCGTTTGGAGCCGGTGGACGTGCCTTGGGCGGTACGGGACCCGCCGTTATTTCTCGACGTGCCAGCAGTGGGTGGCACTGCCTGGCCGTGTAAATAAGATGCGGCTGAGGCGACAGATTCCGCGGGCGACATGGCGCGCTCCACTCTGCAATATATGTTGAGATAACATCTTAGAATAAAGAAAGGTGAACGCACTTCTTTCGTTGGTTTGCTCGGAAAGGCCGAGGTTGGGGGTTTATGCTGTCAGTGTGCCTATCCCTGCGAGGAGTCTTCCCAACTCCATACTCCTCATCTTCAACAACCCTCCTCCTCTTGTTCGGGCTGCTCTCCGTAGATCCCAGCAAAAGACCACCGCTGTTCGCCGCCCGGCGGCGCCTCCCCGTGTCAGGCGGCGGGAACAAGAACGAGCGCGGGGCAACATGTGGATACGTCGTCTTGCGCACGAGCATGTTCGGCTCGAAGTTGGGCAGGTTCGTAAGCAGCGTCGTCATATGGTGGTAGCTCGACCGCAGCCCGTCCGCCGCGAGACACGCAATGCGAATCTTGTCGCCCGAGCCGCTCTTCACCTTCGCAGCCTCGTCCGCGATCTCGCCGAGGAGCCACAGGCGCTCCTCGCGCGTTGCAGTCTTGGTCTCGATCATCTCGATGAGGCGCGCGACTTTGGTGTTGATGTAGGCCATGGAGGAGGAGAGGACGGCGTCGAGCTCGCGCAGGTCTGCGAAGTTGCGCGAGAGGTCGAGCGGGATGGAGTCGAGAGTGTGGGCGTACTCGGAGAGGAGGGTGAGCGCGTATGGTGTGGCAGCATGGTTCACAGTGGTGTTCGCAGGTGCAACTGTTCGCGGCGGCATCGTGTAAAGTCTTTGCACGTTGTGCACAACGATGTCCTCGTCTGAAAGAATGTTCCCGGCCCGCCACTTTCCGCCTCCCTTTCGAGGTCATTAGGTAATCCAGCGAATCTCATGTGCCGCCTCTCTCTCTCTCTCTCTCTCGGGCTCAGGTTCGAGCGTCTATGATCTATCAAAGCAAAGCATCCTGAAGTACACCTTGGTTTATTCTTGTCTTCGTTGCACATCCTGTTTATCCGTTCATCCTGGCGAATGCATTCCATCCCACCATGGTTCATGAGCAGCCAGTATTTTTCTCCAACGAATGCCATCACCTACGCCACTGTATCACAGTTTGGCAAGCTTGTCACATCGGTTCGCTGAGGTATTGGTCTCCCCATCCCTTTGCCACTCAAAGCATTCGATAATTGAATACACACACCTGACACGGGCCGCAACCAACCAGATTCTAATAATGCGTGCATATTCCGCTGAAAATTCTAACTTATGAAGCCAAAGGAACTCATCGACCAATATTACACGTCCCAGGACTCGGTTGTGACTCTAATAACTTCTCCATAGCCATGGATCAACGTCATCTGTTAATTCGATGTCGAAAATGTCTGGTTCAACCGATCGCATGAAATCTACTGTTCTCTGCGCGGTAAGGCGTTGTACTGATGGGAAAGGAGTGCGCTTTGGTCGTACTCTTCGTTCCCTGTTTTCTGAATTCCGGCAATTTGAGTCTCTCCCCTCCATATCCAAGGCACCATACCTCTATCACGTATAGTAACCATGAAGATGACGGCCAGATCATCTCCGTCACGATGTGCAATTTTGCCGCGTGCTAGTACCTTTGCGCTCAGCCAACAGCAAGAACTACTTCCAGGTTCCCAACATTCCAGGTCGCTCATGGCACGATCCAAATGCGCCGGACATCAAGGTGGTCGCAGATTGCAAGTACGAAAAATGTATTAGAGGCAAACATTACTGCAGGAATACTGGTATGCTGGTATGCTGATTGATAACTGAGTAATAAATATTCCGTTCTATTCCAATCCTCGTCTAGTCCATCGAGACCCCTATCATGGCGTTTGGGGGGTAAGCGACGGGATATAACATTTTCGAGGGGTAGATGTCGTCTGGTCAGTTGAGTCATCGGTGACTTTCGTCGACTCCGGTAATTGATGACAATTTCCTGCCAACTCCATGACCATGGCCCTCAATGCAAGGTCACGCCCACCAAATTTTGAAGGGGACACAAGTGACTCGGCAGGATTGAATCTCTCCATCAACAGGTCAAGAAACTTGCCTATACCTGTTTCATTCAGGACATGCGCGATCGCTGCATGGAGCGCCAGGAACCTTGGTTCCGGCGAGGCAATGCCTTCACCAGAGTGGTCTTCAAATTCCACTACTTTCCTCCCACAATGGACAAAGAATGCCAAAGGTTCAGTGAACCACCTCACTTCGTATTGGTTTTTCACACCCTTCCATTTGGGCCATACAGTTGAGCAGCAGAAACACTGAGAACATGCCAATAAACTCACGGTCGCCACAAAGCACCATTCAAACTCAGCAAATGTCTTATGCATTCCCGGCTCCAAAAGGAACCCATTCAATGTACCACCACGTTTTTCCTGAATATTCTTCACTGATATGTCGCCATAATGGCACAGCATGTCCCATGTCTTATCCTGTGTGACCTTTGAACGTATTAATGAACGGTGTCAGTAGAGAACGACAAACTCACCATGTCCGCGCCGTGTTTCTTATTCACAACCAAAGACGGCTTTAAAATATGCGTCGCTTCAATAAAAAATCGGCCGCACGGTTTGAATACGGCGCATTGTCTGCGCTGACGTCTGGCTAGCTAAGGGTTGTCTTAAGAGTGTGAACGATACAAAAAAAAGTGAGGCTGCGCTACCAATTTGCGGAACGTTTTATATTTGTCTGCGGCAGTCCTCGGGCCCGAAGGTATTTCGGTCTTTGAGTTGGATGGAGTGAATTTGGTGCTAGCTATATCTGGTCCCCAAAAATCTGACTGGTCATGTTTATATGTAGATTTAACTGAACGGAGACTTCGAGTGAACATTCAAAAAGTACTCGTAATGGTTTCACTTACAGGGAAGGAGAATATAGCTAATCCATTCGTTCGCCAATATAGTCAGACCTTCTGCGTTAACATGACCGTCGACCCCACGTTTGCCGTAAGTCGTAATAGCCAAAGCGGCATATTTCTTTCCCAGTTCGCAGGGGGCATGTTCCATCATGCTTTTGAGCACATCACTGACTTGCACATTAGCGGCAATAGTGCTGAGAGGCGGAAGGTCTCGAAGGTATTGAACTGCTTCGTGGACACAATCTTCGGTCCAACTCGTGTTTTTCTTAAGTTCCTCCCTAAGTACCGTCCCCGCGCCTTCTTCTAAAAATTGCCGCTCATATTTACGCTCAGTATTGATTTCGTCGGAGAGATTCTGAGTTCGTTGGTGGTGCTCAATCGTGACGAAAGGAGACAGGAGGATGTTTAACACGAAATCTTGGAATGGTTCAGGGCAGGTCACACGCGCATATTGCCAGCAATCACAAGTGACAAGTTTCTAAGTTTCTATTCCCCCATGCATTTGTTGCCCATTTCATCAAGATCCATAATAAAATGAATTCTTTACCGTTAGTTGGCGAGAGCTTCCTGCCAACTCCATGACCATGGCCCTCAATGCAAGGTCACGCCCACCAAAATCTTCAGCAGGCACAACTAAGGAAGAATCGAATCTGTCCATCAAAAGGTCCAAAAACTCGCCTATACCCGTTTCATTCAGAACATGCGTGATTGCTGCATGGAGCGCAAGGAGCCTTGGATCTGGCAAGTCAATGTCTTTCCCAGATTTGTCCGTGAACTCCACAAATTCCCTCCCGAAAACGGAGAAAAATTGGGACGGTTTACTAGTGAACCACTTCACCGAGTATCTGTTTTCTACCCCCTTATGCAGTTACGTTTAGTAATTCCAGAACACTGAGGATGCGTTAACGAACTCACCGTCTTCGTAAAGCACCACTTAAACGCATCAAATGTCCTGCGCATATGCAACTCTAATAAGATCCCGTTTGATGCATAATCAATTGAGTTTTCGATACAGTATCTTCGACTGAGATTCCGCCGTAGTTTCGTAGCAGGTCTAAGATTTTGTCTTGTGCGTGCTGTGATTTTCGGAGGTCGGAATGGCCGACGACAGTACAGATACATAAACTCACCATGTCCCTCTCTCCCAGAACCAATGAAACCTTCAAGGCGTGGCAAGCTTCTGTATCAGCCCCTGGTTCAAGTTTGAGTAAAGCACACTCTTCCTGGTGTCGGTTGGATACCTCAGGTTTGATCTGAGGAATGGGAATAGTACAGATAGGAAAGTGATTACCCTACCAATTTCTGGAAATTTTGATACCTGTTTGCAGTCGTCAGGCTCCCGTCCACTGAAAAGGTCGGGGTGCAATCGGAATCCGTCGACATGTATAATTCTTCCAAATCAGACTGGTCATGGCTATACGAAGATTTAACTGAACAGAGACTTTGACTCAGCCGATGTTCGAAAATGTGTTGATTGCACTTACATGGGAGGAGAATATAACTGATCCAATCGTTCGCCAGCATAGCTAACCCCTCTGCATTAACGTTACCGTCGATGCCACGCTTGCCGTTAGTCGTAATAGCCAAAGCGGCGTATTTCTTTCCCCCCTCGCTGGGAGCATGTTCCAGCATGCTCTTGAGCACATCTCCGACCTTCACGTTAGCGATAATACTGTTTAGGGGCGGAAGCTCTCGAAGGTATTGATCGGCTTTCTGAACACAGTCTTCGGTCGAACTGATGTTCTTGTCAACCTCCACTGCAAGCGCCGTCACCACGCCGTCTTCTGAAAATCGCCGCTCATGTTTCCCCCCAGCCGTGATTTCGTTAGAGAGGGATCGGACGGGTTGCTCAATCATAGCGAAAGGAGAAGTTTCACGGACTTCGAAATCTCGGAAAGGTTTATTCAGGGCCGGTCACATGCGTATTTTGCAAGCTATCGTCCGTTAAGCAGTGGAAAGTGAGAATATAATTACATATTGTACACAACAGAGCATATGGAAGTCCATTTCGATTTAGTCCCAAGTCTGAATCAATTCCAAGCCTTTCTCGAAATCCTTGATTAGTTTTCGTCCGATTTTTGGCTCTATTTTATTCCACTCCTCGAGCCTAGTTTTAGGGAAATTAGATGAAGAAAGATGTATGGGGAAAATTACGCTCACATATCATGAATCTTCTCTCCACGAATGAGGAAATGAGACTTGATGACATCCTACCAATTTACATCTCAGCAAGAATGGACAGCGAAGGAAGAAACAATGACGCACCGCCCACATGCTGTCGCGTCTAGTATCCTTCAGCCAATCAACTATGGCCCATTTCGATGTTTGGAGCATAATGTTCCGATTATAGGATTTACTGGCGGCACTGCCTATGACTACCTTGCCATGACCTGGCCTGCAGAAGCGCTCAGCGGCTTTGCCACAATGAGTACACATGTGGCATAGTTAGGCTTACTCATTAAAGTATGGTGCTTCGACCAAAATCATACTCTGAATGCTCACAAGAACTTGCAGGAAGGTCGATTTGGACGACCACTGCTCTTCAGGTCTGTTGAAGCGTGGGGTAATTTAACGGAGAATATACTTTATACATTGAAAAAAAGCACACTTACCGTCCAGCCCATGTGCCCAAGAGAGACAAGCAAACTTTGCCGCAGTTGTATAAATTGGGATTGAATCGCACCTTTCCATGTCCGGTTGTACAGAGATTCATCAGCGGTGGTTTGTGTGGATATTCCAATGGCATGAAGCAGTCGAATTCGAAAAGACCACCTTCATATGGGGTTTTCTCCGGACCTGCAATCATGACCTTGCTGCATCGTCGGGAGAGACGTAAGTATAACTGGATAGCGGTTGCAGGTCTGACTTCTTACATTGCATCGTTCCGTACTTCATCTACTCTCACCCAGATTCCCGGAGGTAGACAGGTAGACATCACTGCGAGTTCCTTGACCATATGCAACCTGTCCTTCGGAACCCGAGTGGAATTAGCAGTGGCCTTCAAATTTTGAGCGTAGTAAAATGCTGGGTTATCAATTCCGCCTGGCCCAGCATTGTCCGAGAATGTGGCATACTTGAAGGCCAAACGTTCGCAAGCTTGCGAATACAGACGCTCCATTGTAACCGACGGGGAACTCTTCTGCTTGCCGTTCTTCTGCTGGTCGTTCGATGAACTAGCGACCACGACACCAATAGCACGTTCCACATCATCGTGCGTGGAAATAATGTC
Source organism: Rickenella mellea (assembly GCA_004355085.1). Lineage (NCBI taxonomy): Eukaryota > Fungi > Basidiomycota > Agaricomycetes > Hymenochaetales > Rickenellaceae > Rickenella > Rickenella mellea. The sequence continues at coordinate 58,642 of ML170184.1, forward strand.
ACCACACAGAGAAAGCGCTTTCACTGTCGTATCATCCTCCCCTTCACCATGGCCATCCGATTCCATCAACTGAGAAGCGCCAGTCATGAAGACTTCACATTGCTTAGTGAGCTTCTTAAAATGCTCATAGAGTGGTGGGTCCCGGACAATTCGTGACTCAGATGTGTTGTCATCATCAGAAGGAACCTCCCATTCGATGTCACCTTCTTTCCACATCCAGGACTCCAACCCACAGCTCTTCTCTTTGCTCCAACGGGGGCTAATCAATAGACCTACAGTTAACTCAGAATCGACGAGGCGGCGCAGTAATTGTAGCATGGCATTGTATGTCTCGCTGCGTGCCGTCCAGTCCATGACGGAATCATTGCGCAAAAGGCCCGCCAGAATTTCAGGCAAATATGACAACGAGAGCAGAGAGCGAATAGAAGCATGTGGCAGCAGGTCATATTCTGCGGGTTCTTCGGCGTATGGATTGGGAATGAAGTAGATAAGTGTCTCAAAGACGGTGACAACAAGCGCATCCCATTTCGAGGCGAGAGAAGCAACACTTGCGGCACTCTTCCCTCTCGGAGCCCGTGCTTTTGGGGCGACCGCGGCAGGTGATGGCATAGCAACGTAGCCTCCGTAGCCTTCCGTTCCATATCCCGTGCCACCGGGCCCAACGCTTCCTATATTAGAGCCTTTCGACGCGACTGAGCTCACTGAACGCGACGCTGCAGAGGTTGTCTCGTTGACGTAAACTCTGTCGAACCCGCCTAATACCTCGAAAAGTGCAATAGCTCTGACATCCGCGCAGCAGTTCGTGACAGCACATTCTTTATTACCACTACCGGTGCCTTTGCAAGTCTTGTTACATGAAACCACTTTGAAGCACCCACGGCAATGATTTGTCTTGCAAGAGTTGCAGTAAGCGTGGAGGAGACGGGTGAGCGATGGTGGGGGCACACTTGCGGAGAACGTTACCTAAAATATTAAAATTAGAATTCGAACGAACATTTCGGCAGACGCGTCGCATACGTATCCTCGGGTCACTGGAACGGGTTTCCTGCATTTACTGCAGTCCCTTGTAGCTGTAAATACATCGCGATATCCAGCGAGTTCATCGTCAGGCGCCAAATCGGTCTTCGAAAACCCGCCGGTCATGGCATCGGACGGACCATCCAGTCGAGGCAAAGCTGGCAATGGCTTGGATGTCGTCTCATTATCCGTGCCCCATTCCTGAGCCAGCCGTCGTGCCATCGCTTCGTCGTCCTCAAAAGTTGAAGAGCTCCCACTTGCGACTGGTCCATTATGCGAGGAGCCGTTTATATTTGACGACCCCGCCTGAGTCGCATTGTCCAGAAGGATTTCAACATCACCGTCGTCCCACTGTCGCTGGAGCTTCAAAGCAAGCGCTTCATTTTGTTCTTGCTCTTGAATTTGCGCGAGGATGCCAGCTAAATCCTCATCCTCAGTTCCTCCGTCGTCCGCAGGCTCGTAGCGCGTCTTTTTCGGCACCGGTTCTTCAGAGTCAGACATGATTTCCGTGACTTCGTGGTTCTTCTGAGGAGACGCCACCTTTTGCTTTGAACGTTTCTTCGCCATCTGAGACACTTATGGACTTTCAGTGATGAAGGCTGTGAGAGGTGCCACTAATACACCGGAAGGCGGCTTGTCGTGACCGTGCTTTGTGACTCAGCTTGTGACATTCGCGCCGTATTTGCCTCTGTTTGAAACGGACGTCGATGGCATTCGTGACTCAACGTCGCGGAAGTGATTGATTTTTCAGAAAGAAATTACATACTATATGCACTTCCATTTGGGCAACAAAATGTTGAATATGGTGACAAAATTACGCGCGTTCACCCTCGTCCTACCGGCTCCGGCAGCCACCTGGACTCGATCGGAATCTCTCGGACACAACCTGCGACATCCGCCCGTGGGGATTTGTCTTATAATCGGTGGATAGATGCACGAAGTCACCATTCATTCCAACATACACCATCTAATCACTATTCCTCCGGTTAAGTGGGTCATTTGACATGATCTCTCCTCGTTCACGCGCCGCTCTCCTCTTCTGGATCGCTGCATCGGTTACCGGGCTAGTTCCCGACGTGGAGGCACAAGTGTTAGGCCAAGCAGGAATTACGCTCGGCGTACTTCCGGAGATTCCAATTAACGAGATGCAACCTTTAGAGTCAACGGGGATGCCGCCATTACTGTCTTCGCCAATGCTTCAGGTTAATCCTGCCATTTCACTCTCCAATGAAACGGCACCAGTTCTGCCATCCAACGCAACCACATCCCACGTAGAATTTTTCTCGCACGACATTGCTATTCCAGCGAAACGCTCGCTCTCGGATTGGATCACCTCCACCGTGACGATGGATTCAGGGCCAACTTCCTACATTCCCTTCATCATGTTCCCTCGACCAACCAACATCCATCCCAGTAAAGACATCGCGCAACCAGAAAACGACGCGTTGGAAAATCCTTTTCGCGCGCGCCTGAGCGGTTGGGCTATCGTAGGAGCCATTGCGATCGCACTAGCCTCCGTTATCATCTTCCCCGCTCTGGCCGCCCTGATATACGCATATCGATCTGGAAAGCGGCTAGATTTAACGACATGGTCGATCGTGCAGAATACGACACATAGGAATCGGTGGTCTGATACGCAGAGAAAGCCTGCAGAGAAGAGTTGTTCATATTCCACGACTGGATCGATGGGAGGAGATAATGGCGAATGGTTGGAGGAGTGGCGAAAGGCGAAGGAGCATCATCTGAAAGTTAACCGTGGAGGAGATGCGCCAGTATTGTCATTTGGTCATGCTTTGCCTCTTCCCCCGTTAGACTTGGAGGCTGGGTTACAGTCTGTCGAATCGAAATAAAACAATCAGAGGCGCGTTGACCAGTTTCGACAAGCGTTCAGTGCATTTAAGCGTGAAATCCGTCAACCTGGAGGTCGTAAATCGTCACGCGACCGAATAAGTCAGAGCTTGTCTCGAAGACAATCTTGAGTTGTTCAGTCGCCGTACAGTCAGGAAGCTCGAAAGTCTGTTTCCTATTCACGTCCTCAGGGAAGATATGCGTTAAAGTCTGTAGTTTCGGCTCAGCCTCGGCCAACATTGGGACAACATCAATCGTGCAACGTGTTCCGACGAATCCACCTTGAAAAGTGATCGATATGGTTTTGGGGACAACAGGTGAATCGAAAGTGAAATGAATGTATTGGGGTAGCCCCTGCGAAGTGGAATGAATTTATGTCAGTCCGCGATCGACTAAAACTCGCACTTGTTGTGATGTCCAACAAGTGTCCGGATTGCCATCAATGAGAAACTTCTTGCCAACAGATTTATCAAGTGTCGAGCTGACCCTGTCGAGAGTTTTAGCGCAATTTAAGGCACTTGGAGAAGCAGACTCGCCGTATTCGAGCGTCGCCAGTGAGACTCTTCATTTCCGAGTCTGCCATGGTGGTGGTTGAAAGCTGAGTTCAAATGAATTGCCAATTTGCAACTTCAGCTTTCAACGCGTTCAACATCAACAACCATCATCCTCATGCCTGTCTGTCCAGCTTGGATCACAAATGCTACGAAATCACCATCTTACGTCGATACTTGTATGAATGTGCTGGACAAGAGAGAACGTCTACGTGACTATCATCGCAGACTTTCGCATGCACGAGCAACAGAGGCTGCAGCACCGAGCACACGAGGCCGATTCACATTCGCACCAAGGCAACCCTCTGTGCCTTCCTCTGACGAACTCAAGGAATATGCTGTCTCTGAAAGTTCCAAGCTGGAGAATCAGAGAGCGAACAGATACATGGACATAGAACCATATGATAGGACTCGGGTTATTGTCGACGACGAACGATATCTCAATGCAAACTGGGTCAGGGAACGTTATGGCGGGAAGTGGTGGATTGCTTCGCAAGCTCCTCTTCCTAGCACTGCCCATGCCTTTCTATCCGCCATCCTTCAGTCGCATACACGGCCACTTTCGGCTTTAAATCATCCACACTTCGACGCTTCTAGCTCTAGCAAAATCCGAACAATTGTCCAGCTTACTGTCGGTTACGAAGGGGGCAGGATAAAAGCTCATTCATACTTTCCGTCGGAGGTTGGTCGAGCATATCTAGTCCCTCCAGAGGATGGCTGCGGGGCAGCACCGCTGGAAATTACTCTTGTGGACCGGAAAGAAATCGATGTACTACGTTGTGTGCAAAGCACCGTACATCTTGTTCGCCAGGGCTACCGCGGACCAGACACGAGTGTGACTTTCCAACATCTCCTTTACGCCGCATGGCCAGATTTCGGCGTTCCTGAGCCTGACGACAGATTGAGCCTTCTGAGGTTCGCGCGTTATGTGGAGAGAGTGAACCGCGACACGTCATTGCAACCCGATCATGCAGAACTCGACCCCGAACCGCCAATCATAGTAGGCTGTTCAGCCGGTGTTGGACGGACCGGCGCCTTCATCACCATGTCCTCTCTCCTTCGGGCACACGGCTTACTCCTGCCAGAACAAGGGGAGGCTGCTCTTACGAGCTTGCCACCATTACCTGCATCTCCCCTCGGTCCCTTAGAATTGCCTCCAGAGCTTAGTGGTGACGAAGTTGTTCAGGAGATTGATTCCCTTCGAGAACAAAGGATGGCCATGGTGCAGAGAAGGGAGCAGGTTCAACTAATATATGGTCTTGTACGAGATGCTTTCGATGGACTCTGATTAGCTACAGAATAGACTTGCGTGTAACATTGTATGTAGACAAATACTAATTTATTCTTGCAATTGCTTGTCACGTGCATAACCTTGGACCGCGACCACCACTTACACTGGTGCCAGTTTCTCGACTACATGACAGCCATATTACAGGCAAAACATATCGGTACTTGAACCCTCTGGACACCTCACCGCAATTGGAAAACTCCAGAGAACTGAAGTAATTCTGGTCATTGCGCCGCACTGCACACGGACAGCTGTTTACAATGTGGGAGCGGAATCTCCAAGATCTCATTCGCGGTCTTCGCGCCAGCAAGAAGGATGAGTCCAAATTTATTGCAAAAGCCATGGACGAAATTCGCCAGGAAGTGAGGACGAAGGATATGGAGCTGAAAGCTGCTGCCGTCCTCAAGCTAACATACGTGTGTCATTTCGATCTGGACTCTTCCAAGGTCTGACATTGTCAAAATGACCAGCTTGAAATGATGGGGTATGACATGTCTTGGGCATCGTTCTATGTTGTTGAAGTTATGTCATCGCCTCGGTTTCATCTCAAGAGCATGGGTTACTTGGCGGCGGCGCAGTCCTTTGAACAAGATACCGACGTCCTTATGCTCACCACCAACCTATTGAAGAAGGTTAGCCATTCGTTGGTGCGGCTCTAACGTTTTGTGATCTCAATTATGAAACCAGGATTTAACTGCGGCGACGCCATCAGACGTTGCGGTTGCACTCAACGGCCTCTCACAAATCGTAACACCCGATCTCGGACGAGACATGACCCCGACACTCATTGCGATGCTCAATCATTCGCGTGCCAATATTCGCAAGCGTGCCGTACTCGCGTTCTACAAGGTCGTCCTCAAGTATCCAGAAGCTCTTGAGCTTGGTTTCAGCAGACTGAAGGAGAAACTTGAGGACCCAGATCCGGGTTAGTTCTCCCACCAGTCATTGGTTTCCTGGCTAGAGATTATGAAATTTAATTAGGCGTACTTTGTGCCACGGTCAATGTGTTCTGTGAATTGTCACGACAAAATCCTCGCGACTACCTTTCACTTGCTCCTCAATTATTCCATATCATGACAACGTCATCGAACAACTGGATGCTCATCAAGATCATCAAATTGGTACCGTCATTCAAATCGTGTGTGGACCTGCATGAATTTTTTATATCTACAGTTTGGTGTCCTATGTCCGCATGAACCACGGCTCGTGAAGAAACTCCTACCACCGATTACCGATTTGATTTCCACGACACCGGCAATTTCATTACTATATGAGTGCGTCCACACATGCATCATAGGCGGCATGTTGGAAGGCGCCTCCGGATATTCTTTGGCCAAAACATGTGTGACAAAATTGGCTGCGTTCCTGGAAGACTCTGATCAAAACCGTGCGCTGTCTTATTTCTATAATGTGATGATTCAGATTCATGTTATTGGCAGTGAAATATATTGCATTGCTCGCGCTGGTCAAGATTGTTCCGTCACACCCGCATCTTCTTGCAGAGTATGAGAGCCGGATCCTCACGAGCATTGACGATCAAGACCTTAGCATTCGAATGCGGGCCCTCGATCTGATCTCAGCTATGGTATGCCATCATTGTTATTATTCGTATATGTCTCACTTAGTGATATCGTTGTAGGTTAATCGTGATAATCTGCAATCAATCGTACAGCAACTTCTCTCTCACTTGGCCATGCCAGACTCGTCCCTTGGAACGACTGTCACTGCCGCCCAATCACTGCAATCTGCACCGGGAAGGACGACTACTGCGAAGAACCCCATGTCACCCACACAATCCACAAGCTACCGGACTACTTTAGCATCACGTATTCTTCAGATCGCATCCGCTGACGTTTACGCGAACGTCACAGACTTTGAATGGTACCTCTCCGTGCTCTTCGATCTTGCATATGTCGCAAAGGCACCTGTTGGCCCCGCTATCCGTGACCAGCTCGTTGATGTGTCCATACGTGTACCTCAAGTTCGCCGTTACGCCGTTTCGCTGTCTGTGAAGCTCTTGGGCGACGACACGTTTATCGACAATGGTCGGGCTGATGACGATGTGGATGGCTCTGGCTGCCAAGAGGTTTTATGGGCCGGAGCATTACTCTGTGGCGAATTTTGCGAGTACGTCAGTCAGACTTGCCTTCCTATTTTTACCACTGACTTTTCATATCACACATTAGGCACATTACTGATGTACGCAAGGTGTTGGCGGCGCTTCTCCAACCACCCGCCACGAACCTATCGCCAGAAATCATCTCTGTTTATCTGCAAAGCGCAGCCAAGATATTTAGTCATTGGGCCGCAGATTGCGCCTCGCATTGGGTAGAGGACCTTTTGCCTGATGTCAAGGAATTAGTTGAATTCATGGTCGTCGGCGTGACTCCGCTTACCGCCAGCTCTGATATTGAAGTTCAGGAGAGGGTGAGTAAATTTACTGCGTAATCTCCCAACACTGTCATATATATTTGGTCTCTAGGCTGCAAACATCCTGCAACTCTTTGGCTTCATTCGTGCCGATCTCGCCGCGCATCGCCCTAAGCCTGCACCACAGTACGTTAATGGCTTTGCGGATCCCAGTACTGCAGCGTTCGATCCGGCAGCACCAGATGCTGAGCCTCTATTCCCGAAGTCCATGTACCTTCTTCACCCACTTTTCAAAGCATACGCCCTCAATCCGGTAGCCCCAGAGGCGCAAGCGAGCATTCCTATACCAGAAGGTTTAGACCTTGATGCTTGGATCGTTCCACAGGCGAGGTCAGTCGCGGATGGAGGTGCGGACGATGAATCGGACATCAAGGGAAAGAAGAAGGAGAAACGGGATAAGAAGGGGAAGGGGAAAGAAAAGGCAGGTGGCTCGAAGAATGGCAAGCCAAAAGCATCGGAAGATGCGGCTGGTCCAAGTGAGGATAGACGGGCAGTTGAAGCTGAACTCGCGAGGGTACGCACTTACCATCCCTCTGCCATTGTGGAATCGCTCACATCTTTTCAGCTGAAGGCTAAACGCCTCGAGGAGATGCGAGATGATCCTTATTACATCTTTGATGATCGCCTGAAACGAAATGACTTTGTCGATATCGATTCGATACCTGTGGTTCGGTTAGATGGACTTCCGCCGTTAAGTCAAGGTCGTAATCTTGATTCTCATGTTACTTTCAACAAATTTCTCATCCTTTCCATTCTTGTAGACGGCGATTCACCACACCGAGTATCCACGCCACCCAGTATCAGCCGTCCACGGACGCCACAGCCGCAGTACACTATCATTCGGGACGGAGAAATGCCGACGAGTTCTACTGCCGCCACAACTCCACCAGCGTCAACGGAGACAACACCAAGCCTGCTCCGTAAGGTAACTTCCGACAGGCCAGTTGCCCCACCTGCACTATCATCATTCCCCCCATACGACGCAGATGTGGATGTCCCGAGGACGAGCACGCCAGATCCCATCAAGGTAACACGAGTGAAGAAAGCGACGGGGAAAAAGAAACGGACAAAAGATGTTACTCCGGCCGAGCTTTAAATTTAAGGACGATAATGTACGTTGATCGATCACCACTGGATATCTGAATATGGTATTACATGGAGATGGATATGATGACAAGTCCACTGTACACTAAAAAACACAGGTGCTATGGCTTGGTTTAGATGCACGCGCGGGAGATATTTGTGGTACTTGATGGAGATGTACGCAACTACGACAATGGAAGGTAATCCAAGACGCAAGTTCGATGAGACGATTAGAGCGATGGAGTTAAGATGTAGTACGAAGAGATGTGCAAACAACACAGCGATAACGAGGTCTTGGATATATGTGAAATTATCTTTCGTCGTCGACGTGCTCAACAGAATCGACGATTTCGTTCACCAGCTCATTTGTGACACCAGGAATCATGCGTTCGGCCTCCGTGAATGCGCGTTGAAGCGCTGAGAGCGCTATTCGAGCCTCCTGGGTCGAAACACGGGGGAATAGCTGTAATAAAACATACGCATCAGTTATGGTCGCAAAGTCACTCAAAACGTGAGAAATGCGTACTGAGGCGATGGCAGGCAACACAACAGAATCTAACATCGTTGTATCCGCTAAATCTTCTTGCAAGATTCGGTTGTTGTCGTGCTGAGGCGCCATCGCGGGGTACGGCTCCAGCTCGTCGTACTCTTCATACTCGTCAGATGGTTCCCTGGTCGGAGCATGAGTGTTGGTCGCCTCTGACGGAGGACCATGCCGGATCGTGGCTTGCTCATCGAACCGTTCTGGAGGAGGTGCAGGCACCGAAGTAGGTGGAGGCGGCGCCACCCGTTCGGCTTTGAGAGACACGGGTGAGGAGCGACCACGCTCGGGGCTTCGACGAATCTCTTCGGTACTCGTCGTTTCGGTACTGGATACAGCACTGCTGGATATTACACTTGAGCGTGGCGTGTTGGTGCCATTGCTGTTGTTTTCCCATGTAAGAGGCGGATTTGCAACGGCAGGTGGATTTGGGTTTGTTCGGCCAATGGTGGTTTGACGATTAACATGGCGAACGGTGCCGAAGTCCCACAGGTCATCAGCGTCAGCGCCATCCGCCCTGTTCACCAGACTTAGTTCCATCTGAAAAACAAAAAGACGTTTGACTTACAGTTCCTCTGAGCGATCCTGCTGCTCCTCTTCAGGACGCTCACCGCCCTCAGCCTTCCACCGCTCATGGCGCTCGATTAACTCCGTCAGATAGTTCGTCTTTTTCGCCATGCGGACGAATTTGTGTTTGAGGAGTTCACGCGCAGATGGTCGCTATAACAAAATAAGTAAGGCGAATACAATACTGCCTTGGTTCAGTCCACACCTGTCTGGGATCACGCTGCAGGCAATACGCTACGAACTCCCGAAATGGCTTGGAGAAGTTGCCATCGAGTGTGGGTGGTGGGTTTTTGGGGATTAGGAAAAGGACCTTTCATCGAAAGATAAGTGAACCCCCCCATGCCGTCACTTAATTTACGCACTTTCATTGGATGCAGGTCCGCGTAAGGTGGTTCCCCCTTCGCCAATTCGATGGCTGTTATGCCGAGGCTCCAGATGTCCGCCTTGTAGTCATATCCCGACTGCTTTATTACCTCGGGTGACATCCAATACGGCGTTCCGACAAAGGTATTCTTCTTTGCGGACAGAGTACCAGATAGTTGGCCAGATACACCGAAGTCGGCAAGTTTGACGTCGCCATTTGCGGACAGAAGAATGTTCGCGGCTGCGGGAATATTAACAAAATCAACAAATGTTACTGTTGACGAACCTTTTATGTCCCGGTGAAGCTTTCCTTCCATGTGCAAGTAATCCAGTCCTTTGAGGAGTTCACGGACAATGATGGCAATGTATTCTTCTCGGAAGACACCGGGTTTCATCTGGTGGTCGTTCAGATTTACTCATTAAGATGTGGAAATACCTACAAGGTCCGAACATGAACCACCAGAGCAGTACCTGGGGAAAGTAATTTGTAAGCGAGGAGCCTGTTTGAATACCGATCGTGGCTCACTCCATCACAATCCAAAGATTCGATCCCTTCAAATACGACCCATGGTATCTGATCCAACATGAGATCAATTGCGAAAATGAAGAACAAAATGACTGCTCACTTTGTCACGTGCGGAGAGTCAAGTTGAGAAAGGATCTGTATCTCCTGTTGGATGTCCTCAATCTCATCCTCCGCGCTTTCAAGGTCTATAATTTTGATCGCGACAGTTTTCTGGGTGCGCTTGTCATATCTGATTATGTAGGATTAGGCCATTACATCAAATGTGATTCACGCAAAGGCTGACCCTTTGTAAACCTCTCCGAAAGAACCCTTCCCTGTTGTCCAACATTAGTAACATGTACCCGTGCGGCAGCATAAACACGACGGACCTATTCGATCCTGTTTTACATAGAACTCTTCCGGATCTGCGTGAGGCGAATCTTGCTGTGGAAGGGGTTAGATTCAAGTGAGAAGATTAGATATCTCGACCAGTAACACAATGCGATAGTCTAACAAGAAAGACACTTACCATGGTCGGTATATATTCTCAGACAGGGTATCCCAACTGCCCAAACGTCTCGCGTCCGTATTAAACTTGAGGTATATGATCTCGCAGCCAGCCTCGTGTGCCTCTCCGTTGATACAAGGCCCCTAGACTGAGGACTAGCCGTAGACGCCGTAGACAGTGACTACGTTGGATATACACGATGCGGAGAAAAGGAGCGGATGAAGATTGAGGGCGGGATGAGGAAAGGGGTTTGTTGGGCTGAGAGTTAGAGGCTGGCAATTTCTGTCTCTCGTTATTTAGTTGGACCCTGAGAGTTTCCGTTTCGGGATCATGTGGCTGGAGTAGTTATATTCAAAATAAATCGAATGCACGCCATTCAGGCTCGATTCTGCCTCTGCTATCAATATCCACCCAGCGCTTGAGTGTATTATCGATATCTCCGTGTAGGCCTTCACTGCGACCACTCCCGAATCCGAACGCACGTTCCCAACCAAGTCCCTCCGCTGCAATTTTACACATGTTCGAACTGCGCGTGTGTGATAAACAGAACGCACCGCAGCAGTATATGAGAGACATACCTTATGGTACATACAGTGCCCATAGGCTGTGCTTCATCCTTCCATACCCATAACCCACTCAGCATCGCCAAGTCTACAATCGCACCGCGTGTAGCTTCGATTCGTTCGTCCAACGAAGTCTGGTTGAACTCGCTCTGAACGTATGGCCCTTTGCTTGCTATTCGCCGCAGGTCCGCGTTAGCACTCTGTGCAAGAGAGAATACGCGCGTGTTCGCGGGAAGAGAATCGCTAAATTCTTGCAGGACAGATGGCGAATCCGATGCAGCCCACACAACAGGGTTGGCACGGGAAGAGGCAAGTCGTGACCACGTCTCTTGCGTGCTTTCCACATAATCCTCCAATGGAACATACTTGTCGCGATTCGGCCATGTCTCTGCTTTCTTGTCACCTCGCCGTATGTGAACAGCGAGATAACTGCCGGGATCGGTTTCGTCTGGTTTCGAGCTTCCCGCACTGGCAACTTCTTCACGGGCAGCACGTATTAATGCGGCATTGCGCGCATTGGGACGAATCGTTTCTGATAACGACATTCTCGCACGGTCAAAGAGCGGTTTGGAGCGTTCTAAATTTTGCTTATACCTAATACAGCATCGTTGACGCGTGGTGGCCAAGATTGATTTACGCGAGAACGCACCCGTCTTCATATTCTGTCTCGAACATGTGCCCTAAATGTAGCTTCGCAGTTAGGGAGTTTATGACCTGGACAATTCGTCAGTCACAGAGACTTCGTCATTTTGGGAGAACTATACCCAGTGTCTTGATGCGCAATTCATCAGTAAAAAAACCTAATATATGCAGAACGAAACACATACCGAGCAGTTCGCGGGCATGCGACAAGTTCTGAATACTTGCATAAGACAGTGAATCTCACTCTTACCACAGTCCCTTACCTTCAGGAGGAGGTGGTAAGCAACCAGGTTCTGGGCCAGGCTGGCCCGCCCTCACGTCTTGGAAGTGGTCTGACCACCTGGGAAGAGACTTAAGCAAGGCAGTATAACAACTTCAGCTGCGGCTCACTTTCCACGATTCCAATATTGATCATTAATGAAGAAAGTTCTACCTTTCTGTAATACATTTTAGTACAAACAATATTGTATACGAAGACCTCAAGGCTACGCACTTCTCTAGCTAAGCCAGCAACCTGCGCCATCAAGGCAAGGTCTGCGGCGAGTCCACGATATCCATCTAACATATAAGTTATTGAGCTCGTACAGGGTTTCTCGAATCCCTTTTCAGGAAGATGAGTCGTAAAGGTTTGATCGTGATGTACAACATCGAGAGGTCCAGCCGGTGGAATATACCAGTATCCGACCATATGCTTCATGGAATTATGAACCGTGGCGCACTCGATGAGATATTGCATTGGTGTAAGCGGAAATGTAGTGTAATTCTCGTATGATAATTTGTGTGCAGCGCCGTGATGCGAGGAGTCCGGACTTGATGTCGGCAAATTCTTGTCTTCGTGTTGCTCCGTTAGGTTAGCCACGCCAACGGCTTTTTGAAGCACATCCGGTCGCTTCCATGATAGGATGACAAGAAGGAACAGAAATACGGCCAACAATCCTCCCAGGACGAGCGGCGCCTTCGAAACGATACGCAACAAGCTATGACTGTTCCCCGGCCGATTCTCATCCTTCCCACCGGCCTCATCAACTTCCTGTTTGCTTCTCACAGTGGAGGGGAACGAAGCACTTGCAGACGACGCGAGTAATGGTTCTCTCTGCTGCTCGGCATACGATTGATTGAAGGTGACGTCGTCCATCCCGGGGTGATATTCCATGCCATTGTCAAAGGTATCTTCGCGACCTGCGCGTGAATGAGGGGTACGTGGTGTCAGAGGTTGATAGTCATAGTTGGATGAGTATGGTCTTCCGGTCTCTGGTGGCCGTGAAGGCATGTGGCGGAATGAAAAGATGGAGGTGCGGGCGTCTATTTTCCGGTCTGCTTTGGTCTTCTGGTTCTGTTGCCGGATTGGTCAGCAACCACGCTGGCTTTGGCGGTTCCCGTTTGACATTCCGCATCGCACGCCGTACGACATATTCGCGGTTTCCCAGACGGTCTCTAGGCGGGCGCAAGAATTGCGGAAGTTCGTGCATTTGTAGGATGGAATGACGATTCTGGTGACAAAGATTTCGGTTTTCAAAATTTCTGCCGCTTTTCACATAAAGAGGGACGTATTACTGAGCAATTAGCCTCGGTTCCGTTCAAAAATGGTCTTGGCTAGCAACGAAAGGGTGACTCTTACGGTGACGTTAGCTTCGTCCAATTACGAGGTTGACGAGTGTCTTCGGCGTCCGACAGCACCACTTGGAGCAAACATCCGCATTGCCTGGCGAGGGGAAGTGACTCGTTGACGGACCGAATAATCTGTCTTTGCCACTTTATTTCGACTTGTGCGGTACCGACAGCTTAGTCTCCAATCATGAGGTTGACGAGTGGGCTTCGGCGCCCGATATGATTGACTCATTAATATGCCGGTGCCCATTTGGGGTAACATATTTTCCTAATACGAGATAGTAACGTTACAAGGTACTCTTCCGGGCCGTTGCCGAGAACAAGTTTACGCGTACCTCTCAGTAAGCTTCAACCTGAGTAAGCTTCGAGCGTGCACATATAAGGACCTCATGTTTATCCTAATCGTCTTGCTACCCACTCGTTCGTCTCAACCATGAGTGCTCTTCCGTCGCAGACCCCGACGTTGAATGAGGAGCCTGCAGGCGGCCCGTTCGACTCTACTCCACAACACGTCGATGTTACGCGTGCCGAGGAAACATTCAACGAGCTCTCGCGCGAACTCACTCGACAACTCTCAGTTCACTCTGGACATGCTCAGGGTCTATCTGGCGAAAAGGCTGATCTCGAAAAGGGCCACGGCGACGACTGGGATGCTGACCGCTTCGACCTTCGCGAATATTTGACATCTTCGAACGATGCAAACCAGAAGGCTGGCATTAAACATAAACATGTCGGTGTTACCTGGGAAAACCTCCAAGTCGATGTAATGGGTGGGACGGACTTCAAGGTACATACGTTGCTTCGTTTGCTATTTTTGTCGCGTTTATTCATAGCAAAATGAAGATTTACATTAGGACTTTCGGCAGTATGTGCATTGCCACATATTAATTAATAACATATTTTTTATGACAATGCTTTATAGACGCCATCATAGATTTCTTCACTGCACCCATTTTCTGGATCTGGTTTTCAATCGCTCAATATTTGCCTATTACCAAAACGACCATGCAAACTCGGACCATTCTTCACCAGTGAGCTTTCATGAACTTTGGCTACGAGAACTCGTCTTAAGCGAAATGTCAGGCAATCTGGTGTTCTCAAACCCGGTGAAATGTGCCTCGTTCTTGGATGTCCTGGATCAGGCTGCACGACATTCCTCAAGACCATCGCTAATGAACGCAAGGAATTCAGCAACGTTTCAGGCGAAGTCCGTTACGCTGGCATCAGCGCCGAAGAAATGGCTAAGACGTACAACGGCGAAGTCGTTTACAATCATGAAGGTAGGTTTCTTATCAGTGCCGATTTACGCCACAGATAACTGATATGAGACTTTCAAAGACGATATCCATCTCGCCACATTAACCGTCGCACAGACGCTGTCATTCGCGCTCTCGACCAAGACCCCAGGACCCGCTGCACGCCTTCCTGGCGTCTCACGAAAGCAATTTAATGAAACAGTTCTCAACGCCCTCCTCAGCATGCTCAATATTCAGCACACGGCTCAGACACTAGTTGGCAATGAGTTCGTCCGTGGTGTGTCTGGAGGAGAACGCAAACGTGTTAGCATCGCCGAGATGATGGCTACTCGTGCACGCGTCCAATGCTGGGACAACTCCACTCGTGGCCTTGACGCGTCAACGGCACTCGATTTCGTGAAGAGTTTACGCATTATGACGGATATCCTTGGACAAACCACTTTCGTTACCCTGTATGTTTCCGCGCTCTAAGCAATCCGTGCTTTGGACTCATTCTTTGGACGATAGATACCAAGCTGGGGAAGGAATTTACGATTTATTCGACAAAGTTATGATAGTCGACGAAGGCCGCCAAGTATTTTTCGGTCCTCCATCCGAGGCGCGCGGGTACTTCGAAAAGCTCGGCTACAATGCTCTCCCTCGACAGAGCACGGCTGATTATCTCACTGGCTGCAGTGCGTAATTTCAAAAATAATCGATACTTCCCTAGACATAATTTCAAATCGATTTGTTTTCCAGCCGATCCCAACGAACGACAATTCGCACCAGGTTACTCCTCGAAAACTGTACCATCTACACCGCTCGATCTCGAAAAAGCTTTCCTCGCATCCCCTTATGGACGCACAACGGGCGACTCGTTGGACAAGTATAAACTCCTCATGGAGACCGAGAAGGAAGACCAGGAAGCATTCAGAGCTGCAGTAGCTGCCGACAAGAAACGCGGAGTGTCGAAAAGTAGTCCATATACGCTTGGATTTATTGGGCAGGTGAAAGCGCTGACGAAGAGGCAATTCCAACTACGACTACAGGATCGGTTCCAGCTCTATACGAGCATGTCGCTTGCGTGGGTCAGTATTTAAACTCGATTCCTTTCGTTTCAATTGTCCTAATGCGTTCGTTATGCAGATATTGGCGCTTGTCATCGGTGCTGCATTTTTCAATCTTCCACCAACGTCCGCTGGTGCATTCACCCGCGGAAGCGTCATCTTTGTTGGTGAGTTTCATGAAGAGACACAATTATCCTCAACCTGACTACTGAGCTTTCAGCGATTGTAATGAGCTGTCTTGACGCATTTGGAGAAGTAGGACACCGTTTCGAGATTTCTTCCGCTCTCAGTTCTAACTATTTGATTTTCAGATGCCCCTCCAGATGTTGGGTCGGCCTATTTTGAACAAACAGGTAATTTCAATTCACCAAGAGATATTGCCAATCAACTGAATACAACTTTTGCAGACGTCTTACAGCTTCTACCGACCGGCCGCTATCGCCATGGCTAATATGTTCGCCGATCTTCCGTTCTCTGCGGTCCGCCTCCTGATTTTCAACATTATCGTCTACTTGTGCGTACAATGTGGTTGAATATATATTCCTGCCCACTCAGCTCTCACTTCTTTTAGTATGTCCCATTTAGCGCGTTCGGCCGGTGGATTTTTCACGTTCCACTTGTTGACTTACATAGCGTACTTGGCGATGCAGGGATTCTTCAGGGTTTTCGGCCTCATATGCGTCAATTTCGATAGCGCATTTCGACTCGCGGTGTTTTTCGTCCCGAACTTCATCTCGTACGCTGGATATATTATCCCGATATTTGACATGAAGAGATGGCTCTTTTGGATCGTAAGTGCAATCGTCACCGAATAATGGGCGAACTCTCGCTAATAGTTTCTTATTAGTCGTATGTCAACCCATTGTATTATGGTGAGTAAATGCTATTTGCATTCGTCATGAGTATTCGAGCTTACGGTGTAATGTAGTGTTCTCCGGATGCATGGAGAACGAGTTCATGCGCCTAGAGCTGTCCTGCGATGGTGCATATGTAGCTCCTCGAAACGGTCCGGGAATGACCAAATATCCGTACGTGTTAGGCCAATATTTTCGGGGAAAGATCAATAAATTAACGTTGCATATCCAGGTCTGGCTTAGGACCCAACCAATCATGCACTCTACCTGGATCCACTGGTGGCCAAGTTGCCGTCCCTGGCAGGTCATACATCATGGCAGGATACGAATATAATGTGTCCGATTTGTGGAGACGTAATTTCCTCGTCCTCGTTGGCTTCGTCCTATTCTTCCAAGCTTTACAGGTCATCACGCTTGAATATTTCCCTGTAAGCAAATGGTCCTTTCACATCATTTATTTCGTATTTAATCTGAGGCCTTTTCAGCAATATGTCGGTGGATCATCTATTCGTGTTTATGCCAAGGAAGATCACGAAGCCAAGAAACTCAACGAGGCGTTGCAGGCGAAGAAGGAGCAACGCACACCAAAGGAACATGGCTACCAGAAGACGGAGAGGTACTCCGAACAACGAACAGTCGATTTATCAACGCGCAAGGCTTTCACCTGGGAAAAGGTTAACTACCACGTCCCAGTCCCTGGTGGACAGCTTCGTTTGCTCCATGATGTCTATGGTTATGTTAAGCCTGGCACACTCACTGCTTTAATGGGAGCCTCAGGAGCCGGGAAGACGACTTGCTTAGATGTTTTGGCACAGAGGAAAAATATCGGTGTCATCAAGGGTGACGTGCTAGTTGGTATGCATCTACGTTCGTTCATACTGTGGCATGGCATTTACGAAGATGCAGATGGACGTCCTCTTAATGCGGATTTCGCACGCGGCACAGCGTACGGTACGTTTCAAGTCATTCATTAGTAGAAGATGTGACTTCAATTGAGGATGGTTTAGCGGAACAAATGGATGTTCATGAAGGAACTGCCACTGTCCGTGAGGCCATGCGCTTCTCTGCATATCTCCGCCAGCCGTTTGAGG
Organism: Rickenella mellea; assembly: GCA_004355085.1. NCBI lineage: Eukaryota > Fungi > Basidiomycota > Agaricomycetes > Hymenochaetales > Rickenellaceae > Rickenella > Rickenella mellea. The sequence continues at coordinate 76,403 of ML170184.1, forward strand.
TACCCAAGGAAGAAAAAGATGCATATGTCGAAGAGATCATCGAGTTGCTTGAGCTGCAGGACTTGACGGAGTGCCTCGTGTTCACACTTAATGTTGAAGGTAAATGGGACGAAATTTCATTTCATTCAAAAGTTCTTATTGTTCATGCCCCAGCGAGAAAGCGCCTAACCATCGGTGTGGAACTGGCTAGCAAGCCAGAGTTGCTGCTGTGGGTGAATTGCGCCATGAATTCCGTTTCTATGTCACGTGTCCAATAGGTTTTTGGACGAGCCAACATCTGGACTGGATGGTCAATCGGCTTGGAACCTCGTTCGGTTCTTGAGGAAGCTCGCAGACAGTGGACAAGGTATGGGAACTCGTCATTTTAGTTGCTGTGGAAGATTAACAAGCTTTGCTCCAGCAATTCTATGCACCATTCATCAACCATCTGCCCTGTTGTTTGAAAGTTTCGGTTCGGCATTCCCCTGATAATTTTATGAGCGAGCGTTAACCGTGAACCTAGACCGACTCCTTTTGCTTGAAACCGGTGGCGAAACCGTCTACTTCGGTGATATTGGTTCCGATTCCAAAGTCATCCGCGAATACTTCGCACGCAATGGAGCAAGTTGTCCCCCGAATGTCAATCCTGCGGAGTTCATGCTGGAAGCCATCGGCGCCGGTGTAACGCCTCGCATTGGTCCGCGTGATTGGAAGGATATCTGGCTGGATTCACCGGAGTACAAGAAGGCGATCCGAGAAATCGAAGAAATCAAGGCGGAGGGCATCCAAAAGACCCAACAGCACGATGTGAAAGAGTTGACTTGTACGGTTCCATTATTCTCATTGTTGGCAACGTCTAACTTTTGTTTGAAACTAGACGCAACCCCGTTCATGTACCAGCTGAAGACTGTGGTCAAACGCAACAATGTTGCGTTGTGGAGGCAACCTGATTACGTCTTTACTCGCTTATTCATCCACGCCTTCATTTCCTTGTTCGTGTCGCTATCGCTTCTGCAACTTGAACATAGCGTCCGCGATCTACAATATCGGGTATTCGGAATGTACGTTCTTTCCAAGCATCGGCAGCCCTTGGATATGAATTGTCCCTGCACAGTTTCTGGGTTTCCGTGCTCCCTGCGATCCTCATGACACAGATTGAGCCTATGTTCATATTCAACCGACGTAAGGATCCTCTTTCACCACTCATTTTCTGTACCTGACAATTCATGTTACAGGAACGTTCATACGAGGCAAGACGCGCTCGTAACTGTGGAAGTTCATTTGCTGACCCAATATCATCAGAGGCATCAAGTCGGATTTACTCCCCATATGTTTTCGCCATCGGGCAATTGATTGGAGAGATTCCGTACTCCCTTCTTTGCGCATTCACGTATTGGTTGTTCATGGTGGGTCCCGCGTGACCTTCCCCAGGCGACTGGAATACTTATCTGGTGGAACAAGGTCTGGCCAATGGGCTTCGGTAAAGGCTCGGCTGGGAAACCTGGAAATGGGTTCCAGCTGCTAGTCATAATTTTTGTCGAACTTTTTGGCGTCAGTCTTGGCCAATTGGTTGCTTCCGTGTCCCCGAGTATTCAGGTGGGTCACAGTGTTGATGATGTGTACAGACATTATAGTAACTTCGCACCAAGATCGCGGTATTATTCAATCCGTTCTTGACTTTGGTTCTCACGCAATTTGCTGGTGTAACTGTCCCGTACCCCGCAATGGCGAAGTTTTGGCGATCATGGCTGTACCAACTTACGCCTTACACGCGCGTTTTGTCGGCCATGCTGTCGACGGAGTTACAGTAAGATCACACAACCAATTTATACGACATACACTGACTCTTATGTTCAGCGGGCTTGTCATACGTTGTAAACCTGATGAGTTCGCTGTGTTCGACCCTCCGTCAGGGCAAACTTGTCAAGCATGGGCCGGAGATTTCGTGAATGCATTCCGGGGTTATCTCAACAATCCCAACGCAACGGAGGCATGCCAATACTGCCAATACAGCGTCGGCGACGAATTCTACACTCCTCTGAATATTCGATTTGATAACCGATGGCGGGATGCGTGGATATTGTTTGCATATTTTGGTTAGTGATTGTTCAGCGCATTGGATCAACGTGTCTCAAACCTCCCATCCCTGCAGTGTTCAACATGGTTATCACCGTTAGTGAGTATAATCCAACTTAGACGATCCATTCACAGTTGCTAAATTGTTTGCACGCAGTTGCGTCCCGGTTCTTACGTTACGCAAAGCGATAGAGGCTTCCGATCGCTATAATCATGGAGAAAGTACTGTATCGCATAGAAGAGATTGACGCTCTGACAATTCACCTTGCTTCGACACGTTTTCAATGTCTCTAATGAACAATCAATCATGTAGCAAATGTTCTCTTCCACGGTTAGGTTCAGTTAACGAACCATTACGGAACGCATGGATAAATTGCACGGATAAATTCCTGTTTGCATGAGGGGAATTCTAGTGAGTTGTTGACATGGATGAAGTGGCTACCGCGGTTGCTCGGGAGGTGGGGAATATTAGCGTCTCTCGTCGAAATGGATGTACTAGATCAAATGAATACTGACAAGCCTGCTGACATGATCCACTGTGACAAATGATGAACAGACATCTGTCTAATATGCGCAGATTGCGTTTATATGCACGCCTGTCGTAACACGCCTCTGAAGATATGGCAGGTAGGGTCTGCACAGATGGGAGTTTTGGCACTCCCGTGGCTCCCCCAGGTCATTTCGAGGGTGACGCAGTGGAGTCTAGCAGAATACCTCAGGCCATTTGAAACGACGAGGGGAATGCGAAATTCGGGGGGCACCCAAGGCAAGTCCTGGATGTAGCTCATCAATCTTCCTTGTTACCGGTCCGATGAATACTAATAGAGCAGGGCAGGAGATATAAGGCTGGCAGTAGAGCGGCGGACTATTTAGGCTCGTTAAAATTGCAGACATAAAAAAAAAATGCTCGAACGTCACCTTCCACTAACTCGCATCATGTCCTTAAATGTCTAAAACTTCAACAATAGAAGTCATCAGGTCATACGTGGGAACTGAGATGAAATCGCACTCGCCAAATAACGATGTAAAATATGTTGAGGCATTCATTGGTTGTGCAGTTCACATTAAAGCGAGCGGAATCAGCTGCTGAACGCTCCTGAAAATATGTTGCCGCTAGGCCAGATAATGTTACGGGCAACTCACACTCATGCTTCTCAGCACATAGGTTGTCGGAGTGCAGTGGGAAACCCTTGACCTGAGGGGGTACGACGGGAAGAGACATCATGCAAAAAGGCGTGGAAAACTACAGGAAAATCGAGATGCGTTAAGTGCCATCCGTCAATCACGGTCACGGAGAACGGCATTGGAAAATGACGACGAACTTTCTCTAAGGACACGTGTGCATATATTTTTGTTCACGCTAAATGTTGGAAGTCGGAGGACATAATGTGTCCGCGCGTGTCGCGGAACGTTGCTGCTACCACATAGAAGTCTTAACAGCAGTTAGGCTAGGTCCAGGAACTTTGCGATGGTCATCGGGGTTGCACTCTTCCCAGATCTTGATTTTTCAAACTGGTGACATTTGTTGATGGAGTTTGGCGACATAAGTGCCCAGAAGTCGAAACAGAATTTGTAACGGACAACGGCGGACTAATCCAAGTTACGAATATGGGGTCGATGGCAAATTATTGTGAGGGTCATTACAGCATTTCGAACGTCCGTAATGCTGATCTTGTGACCTTTGGATCGGATTTGGTGCCGGATACTCCGAATCGAAACGCGGGTGAAGCTCATCCCTCACAATAACTTCATTAGCAAGCTATCGCCACATTGCACGTGAGATGAAAACTGAGGCTATCCGACTGGTCATCTGTGTTCCATCTCCCAAATTTCACCTTCGCTCAGTCCAAACTCGCGCCGACGCCTGCTCATTGGGCCATAATGGGTGGTTTGCGGGGTTCGCATCGCGCTATCCCACAGCTCGCGCAAGGGATTCAAAATTTGCGTCCCCAGGCACGAAGACAGAACGAGCCAAGCGAATAGCGAGATGCTAGCGTAGATGAGCGGTTCTGTCGCTGCCAAAAAGTAGTTTTGCTCACAAAAGAAATATGAAAACAAAAGCTAGAATATATAGCGACGATGAGTCCGTAGTTTGGGCCAGGAAATCAGGGTGATCGGCTTGCAACAACACGTTTTCCATTAAGATGAGGGTGGATATTTCTGTCGATACTGCGAAGCACAGGAAGAGAAAAGAAGCAGCCTCGTTGCGTTATCAGATTAAGGTCCGAACTAAAGGAGTCTGTGCTGTCGCGAAGATTTGAATTGATCGGAGACCGAAAAAAGGCTATGCCGAGTGACGGCACAAGAAGGTTTTGCGCCCACGGACCTGTAAAGGAAGCTGACAAGTCCTGCATCCGCTCTTCTGGTGCCTCCATCTCACCCTCCAGTTCCATTCGCAGGCCAGTACCTCTTCCTATGGCTCGCACATCCCTGGAGAGAAATACGGCATTATCACCCACTACATCTCATGTTTCCCCAAAAGTACTTTTTTCTTGTATTTTTCCTCATTCTTTACCCGCTCATCACTTTCTTCTCAGAGCTCCGACACAATGGTAACAGACGCATCGACTTCCGGCTCGGAGTCCCAGAACTTCAGAGATGTTGAGAAAAGCCCAAATCTCGAGGATATATCTCGACGTACGGACCCGTACATGATTCGCAATGGCCTCAAGACCGACGAAGAACTTGCTGCGCTTAAGCGCCGAAAGCCCGTCGGTAAAAAGCTTGAAAGTTACCAACGGAAACAAAATGAGGTCTTACCACCTAAAATATTGGTGATCGTATAGTGCTAATGCATACCATCGACTGCCTTATCAGCTCATCATGGCACTCCTAAAGCCTATGGATGTGCACACTGAGGACGCACGGAATGAGGCCGAAACAGCCCGTTTACCTGTATGCAATTATCGTTCGTCTCCCCACACATGCGTTGGCCTTACCAGGTCCTTCTTCAGGTCAAAATAGCCGTCTGGGCGAGTTTACTCGCTAATTTTTGCCTTTGTGTTCTTCAGCGTTAGTTTACGCGCTCACACTCAAACACGTCACTTACACGCGTCATGGTTTCCCCACCAGTGTACGGCGCGATATCGTCCGTCTCTCTCTCACTTATTGCAACAGGGATTGACTCTGTGTTTGACCTCGGGAGCAACGTTTTGTTATTTTGGGCTCATCGAACGGCCACTAGAATGGACATCAACAAGTGGCCAGTTGGTGGCTCGCGCCTTGAGACAATCGGAAATGTTGTATACGGTAATGTTTGCTTGAATAGCGCACAAACGATCGTTGATTTATTTGGCTTATAGGTAGTTTGTACGCATGTTTCGCTGCACCTCAGTTTATTTTCCCAAGGATTTACTTGTTGGCAGAATGGCAGCGGTGAATCTCGTCGTGATCGTTGAATCGATCCGGTCTCTCCTCACGCATGACGGAGACGACGCCGACCTCAACCAATTCCACATCCCCTCCATCGTCGCGGTTGCTGCAGCCATAGGCACGTGTCGTTTACGCCACCTATCGTATCGCAACGTGCTTACAACAAGGAAATCGGCATTCCTAGGTGTCAAATTCCTGCTGTTCTTGTATTGCTTTACTTTGCGGAAGAACTCAAGTCAGGTTCGCATGCTGTGGGAAGACCATCGGAATGATTTGTTTATCAACTCCTTTGGTACGTTCATGGGGTCCGGAGACAGAGGCAAGAAACCTAATTCATTATGTGTAGGGCTCCTGATGTCTGCTGGAGGCAGTCGACTAGAGTGGTGTGAGTACTCCTTCTGCTATAACTGAGTCAAGGATGAAACTGTTCTTGAAGTTCTGGATCCCATGGGCGCTATCATTGTGATTATTCGTTAACTTCCTAGCATGCATGGACTATGCACTGATTACGTGTCTATCTTCGAAACAAGATCGGCGCGGGTGTGATCATCGCCTGGACACGGACCGTGTACAAGGAATTCGAACTGCTGGCTGGGAAGTCGGCGCCGCACGACTTTATCCAGCTTATCATTTACAACGCAATGACGTTCAGCGATGAGATTGAGAAGATTGACACAGTGCGGGCGTATCATGTCAGTGCTCAGCTCCGGTTCTAGAATAATTTTCTCTAACTTGTTCACTTGCGATTTACAGAGTGGTCCTGTGCGTTACTATTTTCATTTTTCTGGCGCGATTTATTGACGGGAGATGTATTATGTCTGTTTCACAGGAATACTTCGTAGAGGTGGACGTAGTTATGAGCAAGGACACACCACTATGGAAGGCACATGACCTTAGTCAACAACTGCAAGATAAGATCGAAGTGCTACCAAACGTTGGCCGCGCTTTCGTTCATGTCGACCACGAGACTACGCATACACCGGTGCGTATTCACCCTTCCCATTTCCTAGGAAGTTACTATGTCTCATTGAATATTTTCCTGCTTTCTAGGAACATCGCAAAATTGTATGACGCATGCACTACACGAAACGGATATGACAACCTTTAGACTTTTGTACTATCATGCATTGGATATCCACGCTTTGCTGTAACATATATACCATACACTGACAAGCTGCGGCCAACACTGTTGGCTGATAATATTCACCACTCCGGCGTCTAAACGCGAACACGTGACCCGACGCGTCCGCAATTGACTGAGACGCCGGAACTCCATAAGTACCCGGGTCTCGCCCATCGAAGAACTCAGCCTCTTTCCTTCCCCCCTATACCACAGACGCACAGTTGATCTGCTCGTCCACCCCACAACGATACCACTATACCACAGCTTATCTATACCTACTGTATTCATCATGAAAATACCCACAAGCACGTCTTTTGTCGTCGCCACCCTCGCGATTTCGTCGTCGTCGTTGGCTATCCCGGTGGCTGACGGTCCACCGCAGTCCCCGACTCCCGATGTGTCGGCTACGAACTCCCCGCGCTCGGCGCATACTGAGCAGATCTCACAGTTCGCGGGTCGCTCGCCAGCGTTGCGCTCAGGTTCTGGCAGGCGTCGTTCGCTGCGTAAGTACACCCACGCTCTTACACTCAATACGAGTGGCTGACCACCTATATTTCATGCATTGCATTCAGCTCGTCGTCGTTCAAGCCACGGTAGCATCAGCAAGCGTCAAGTCCCTGGCGCGGCAGATCCAGTCACCCAGCCGGTCTCCGGTGGAATCGTCGCGCAGACGCTTACAGGTCTCGGACTCAATATTTTTGGTGCTAGAGCTACCCCGCCTTCGCCACCAGCGGGTGCTCCACAACCTCCTACCGGCGCACCTGCACCGCCTTCTGGTGCACCGGCTCCTCAAGGCGCGCCATCTCCCCCAGGTGGTGCGCCAGCTCCAGCGACTCCTCCTCAAGGTGCTCCTGCCACTCCTCAAGGTGCTCCGTCCCCTCCTGGTAGCGCTCCTGCTCCCGCCGGCGCTCCAGCAGCTCCTGCTTCCCCTCCTGCTGGCGCTCCCACTGCTCCAGTCAAGGCTCGCGCGCTGCCAGATACCCCTGTCTCGATTATCATGCCGGGCGGACAAGTTGCTCAAGTGCCTCTCAGCACCTTGGGTTCGCTACTTTCTGGTGCTGCTGTTCCTGGCCCGGGAGCCGAGATCATCCAGGTTATATCTGCAAACGGCGATGCAATCCCCTTTAGCGTTGCCAAAGGTCCCTTAGCAGCTGCCCTGTCAGCCACGCCTCTGAATGCGCGCAGTGTTCCGCCTACTCCGAACGGCACTCCGGACATGGCTTCCCTCGCAGGTTCGATTGTAGATGTTGTCACTCCGAACGGCATCATACCCGTTAAGCTTCCCACCGACGCCGTCACGAACGTCGGTTCTGGCCCCGCTGGCCAGGTTGTCCAGGTTGTCGGTGCCAATGGCGAGTTGATACCTATTCCCCTTTCTGAGATTGTTGCTGGAGCAGCGCCGGCTCCCGTCAAACCGCTCGCCAAAGGCGCACCTCATGTTGGCCCTCGCGGTATCCCAGATATCACAGGAAAGCTCCCTGCACCTGCGTACCAGATCATCGAAATTCTCGGTCCTGACGGACCAGTCCCATTTAAAGTTCCAACGTCGATGTTGTCCGGCGCACCTGGAGCCGTCACGGGTATGGTTGGTCAAGTTCCTGGCGCTCTTCCGTTTGGTGCGGTAGGAGGTCTTACAAGTGCACCTGGTGCTGTCACGGGTATGGTTGGCCAGATGTCGGGTTCTCTTCCGTTCAACCCGCTCTCAGAAGTTCCAGGCGCGGCAGGAGGGCTCACCGGGGGGATGGTAGGAAATACAGCAGGAACCGTCATGGGCTCTCTGCCCGTACCCATGCCCGTCAATCCAGCGCAGATGATGCCCGGCATGTTTGGAGGGCTACAAGAAAACCCGAATGGCGCCGAACAGCCTGCTGCGTCGTCTAAGGCAACCGTTTCTCCTGCGCCGTCTGACGCGAGCAGCTGCACAACTTGCACGGACTCCTCTGGGCCGTCGCCGACGATGTCGTCCAGTACGGATGGAGCGCCGACTTCTACGCCGACTGGGCAAGTTGCTGCTGTTGTAGGACCACGCGATGGTCTTCCTCTTCCTGCGGGGATGGCTGCACCGACTGCGCCGACTCCCGGTGATGTGCCACCTCTCGTTCAGTAGTCTTGATGCGAAAGGTTTCTCGTCTTGAGTTCTATCCCAGTTGTAGTGTTTTAGGTTCAGTTGGTCCCCGTCAGTATTTGATAGTCGTCCTCTCAATAAAACAAGTTCAGAAGTATCTCTGGTACGACGATCTTTTTGGACTCATGGTCCATTGAGTGGTTGTGGGCATACACCGAGACCCCGACTGACGCACGGATCTTGGGGTCCTTCACGCGTTTCCTCCGTTCATCAACCAGCTCTGAACGCATTGAACGCCTTAATCATTGGAGCCATCATCACCAACTACTTACAGACTTAAGGCTCACTTAAATACCTTGCCAATTCTCCGCGAGTGTTATGATCATGGAGGTCGAACCTAACGAAACATCGCTACAAACTCACATCCGCAACCTGCTCCTCGAATACTCATTTACACACCTAACGACGAACTATGTGAATTTCACTCGAGAAGCCGTCTCGGACGTATGGATTCCTGATTATCTTCCTGGCGCACTTGGTTAACCTAAAGGATCGTCTCCAATTTTAACAGCTGCTAGTTGCGCGTCTATCTACCGTTCCAACCACGGATCCCGGCGCTTTAATGCTCCCCGTGGATCCGTTTGACCAGCTGAAGGCTCAGATAGGAAAAATTGACGCGTATAAGGAGGAGTGGGAGGTCCGGCCTGCAGTTGCGCGTGTTATTCGAGGTGCTTTCGGCAAATCGGGCGTGGTGAAGACGAGGCGTGTTTGGTATGAGGAGAAAGATGGTTGTGAGTAACTTTATCCCATGGGAGTATTCGCATTTTTGCAGGTGGCCGACGATGATGACCTGTGCTTTAGCAGTAGATTTTCCGAACCTCCCGCATCGTGTCATGTCGCCGGTCCTGACCTGCTCGGCTCAACATGCGACACCACAAATTGGAAAAAGCACCACAGCCAATATAGGCGGGGCTACTGATACGATTTCGACTCACCTTCGATCGCTGGCAATCAATATTGTTCCTATGGAGTCAATGGATGAACCAAAGCCGCTTAATCGAGACGCTGTGTTGTCAGTACCCTTTCCGTTGAACCATGTTGTCCAAGCTAAACCTAATACCTGAAGGGACTTGAAACCCACCATCGACGCCGAAACTCAATCCGGTATACGCACATTGTTGGAGAAATGCGGCCTGGGATCGAAAAGGAGTGTCAGCGCTTCTGAAAGCATTCCATCCGCTGCGTTGTCTTTTCTGCGGTCGGACTCGCCAATCCCTGAGGTATCGTTCGAACCTATGTCTCCGCCAATCTTTGCACGGGTTCGGCGCGAAGACGTAAAGGATCAAGGGCCGGACCTTGGCATGCAAAATCTGGGAGACCTTGCCGAAGCTATTCCAGAACTAAAACTCGACGAAGGTGACTTGCAGACCGATTTCATCCGTGAAAATTTGGTTGTGGTAAATGGATGGAGTGAGTGCCTCCAACAATCCGGTCTACTCGAGTATCGATTGATTAAGATGGCAACTGCGCGACCCCAGGTGCTCTCGTTAGTTCTCAAACCGAGCTTGATACACCTGCGCTGTCGAGTGGTTCAAGCGAAGTGGATGAGCTCGAAGATGATGATATGTGGCTTCCGTCGTCTCCTGGCAAACTTCCTCCAGTTGTCGCATCTTTGATGGACGCCAAACTTGGTCCGTAATTCACATTTAATGCGCGTAGGACAGAGTGACTTACATATCACAGATGACCATATTATTTCGAGGTCCGAAAGAATTGATGGTGCTCACCTGAGAGGCGCTAGTAAAGGTGGACCGATTGTTGAAGGACAGAGGTAATTCATTACTAGCATATCTGGATATCGCACTCTGATGTTCATCCAATGCAGCCTGCATAGTTTCCTTACACCACTTATATTGCCAGAAGCTGTCCGCTCCGTCGAGAAGATTCCGGAACTTTCCAGCCTCCCAACACGTATCCCATCACTAGCACCATCCCTATCGATGCTTGGTCAACCACCCTCAGAAGCGGATGAAGCGCCACTCAAATCTGTTGCGGGTGACGACGATGGATCACATTCTGATAATGATATCGGTGCTTCTTTGAAGACGCTTTACAAACCATTGAATGGCGAAAATCCCAAGAAGTTCGTAATGCAGGAGAGGTTGGACGGGAAGGACGGAGTGTTGATGGACGGTGCGCAGAATCATTCACTAATCTGGCCATTGCTTAATGAGTGCCGTTCTCAAGTTCTCTCAATGTGCCCGCCCAATATCCATGAGCCCGATGAAACGCTTCCTAAATCGATGTCATCTCTGGTTCCCCAAATCCAAACTCATGAGCTACATGGTGGCGTCACCGCTGATGTCAAAAGTTCTGGATCTGTCTTACCCGCGTCGCTCAAGAAGGTCGTAGGAATCAAGTCTCTGAATTTAGAATTATCTTGGAGGTATGATACCATTCTTAATGGAGACGTGCTCGCTGTAACATTTGACGGAATGTTTGAGGCCATTCAATTTCGGGCGCAAAGTTCCTACCCATGAACAAATCTCTGACGTTTCCTTCTCCCTCACCGACGTCGTCTCTATTGATGACACCGACCGCCGTCGGTTCGAAGGACTGTTGGCGACGGCGGATTCCTCAGACTTGCCATCTGACTCAAACTATATGAAAGAAGATTTGACCGACGTACCGAATTTGCTAAAAGCTGAAGCTAACGATGTGCAGATTATACTCACGCGAGCGGAACGACGACGATTAGCTGGTTACGTAGAAGAATCCCATGATGCCGAGGAAGAATTTGCGCCAGAAGAGTCTACTAACTTGGTCGAAGCCAGCCCTGAGTCGCAGCGACCATCAAAAAGACCACGAACTGACAGCGCAGCATTGACACTTGTCAACGACCACGAAAAGGCATTTGAACCTGATCTACGAGACCTTAATGGCATCTCCCAAGACCTCGTCGTTGAAGATTTCGTCTCAGCATATGAACCTGAAGACTTTGAACCATCAAACGATGTTCTATACTACATTCCAGCGCCGGATCCGACGTTCGATAACGGAAACTTCCTCGAGGAATCGACACTTGCCAGCGCAAGCGTAGGGGGCTATCGCGTGGTTCAGATTTTGCTTCAATTTTGCGTCGAAATTGTTTGACACTATGCATAGGATTCTGCAGCCAATGCGAAGACAACCAACTTCGAGCCGTTTGTCGGGAAACAAGCCCCTCTAGGTCTGAATTATCGCAATTTTCAGGACGATGTTGGTGGTCTTATGGGAGTGGAGCATGCAACTTCTAAGAATGCCTCGAAGCAAGCACGGCACACGCCAACACCAGACAACCGTCGATTCTTGAATAGCTGGTTAGAAGCAAAAGGGGTCGCTCCAACCGAAGGTCCAATCGCGCCGATTCCTTCTGCGATTATCCACGACACCATGCTGTCAGATTGTACAGACATTTCCGCGGAACCTTCTCCAATCCATGCTCCCCCAGAAGTTCTCGCTGACCGACACACCCTGACTCTTCCTGATGCCTGGGATTACCCTAGAAATCCAAACTGTTACATGGCTTCCTTGGATCTCATTCAAAAGCGCGCACTGGTGCGATGTCTTTATTCGGAACTGTGCGCAGTGGAACTCGTCGAGCGGGATCATCTCTGCGGCGTTGATATCATCGTCAATCCTTCTTCCGCAATTGTTTTCCGGTCTCTTGCTGCTTTGCCTTCTCAATGTGATGAATTCCTCAAACAGCTATCGTCTCTCTCATGGTCTTACTCCTGCATCCTCATTATATTCGAAGCGTTTCCAGCCTCTATGATGTATCGAAGTTGCAAGCCAGGATTGATGCCTTCCGCATACACGCCTCCCGTTCTCAAGGTACTCAAACGACTTCGACGAGACTTGGGACTCCATGAAGGCCTTGGCAACAAATGCGCTGAATGCTTGATACAATTCGCGTTCGCTGAATCTGTCGAAGACGCCGCTATGTTTGCTAGGATGTTTGGTTCGAGGTCACCACTTGGACTTTCCTGGGATGCGAGCCGTTGGATGGGAAGTGATGAGCAAGAGGTATGTTTATCCTGACCTCGTTCTTTGAAAGCAATTTAATCCCTCGCAGGGCGAAGCCGAACTTGCGACCATGCCTGGCATGAATCCCTTTGCGTCAAGCGTCATGCTTAGGCGCTGCAGATGGGACGAGCTGGTTGACATGCCTTCTGAAGTGCGAAGAATGGTTTTTGGCCCTCTTGTTGGTCGACGAATGATTGTAAGTCGCGTTCTGAAGTCACTCGCCATCTACTCCCTCATCGTTCTATTTTTCAGGATGGCTTCAACTGTGTTTTGAATCAAAGACTTGCCTCGATAAATATGTGTTCGGACGGATAGATTGTAAATGCATGCAAATTGTGAATAAAATAGTTATGTGACGTTTGCAACGTGACCATTGAGGGATGGGTCGATCAGTACCACTCGGCTAATAGCCGAGCACGTGCGCTGATGGCCGCGCCGGGTCGGAGAGGCGCCGTTTCCGACGCGTGCGACCTCGTAAATAGCGAAAAACAACGACGCCTGAGGCGGGGGTTGAGCTCGTCGACAGCGTGTGATGAGCGCACCGATCCTCCGAGCGGCGGAAACAATTCCAAGATAAATTTTAAATTATGTAATAACTATTCGCAGCGTTTTGGAATAAAACCAACAAATTAAACACTGGTCGGCCCATATGAAGGCTCGCCACACCGCATACATCCGTCCGAAAGACGTTGGAGCCGTCCCGAAACGTCGTTTGGTTTGTTGCTTTATTCTAAAACGTGAAGAATCAACATGAAATAATTAATATTTACATGTTATGAACACGTCAAATCCGAACGACGTTCGGGACTGCTCCAACGTCTTTCGGACGGATGTATGCGGTGTGGCGAGCCTTCATATGGGCCGACCAGTGTTTAATTTGTTGGTTTTATTCCAAAACGCTGCGAATAGTTATTACATAATTTAAAATTTATCTTGGAATTGTTTCCGCCGCTCGGAGGATCGGTGCGCTCATCACACGCTGTCGACGAGCCCACCCCCCGCCTCAGGCGTCGTTATTTTTCGCGGTCGCACGCGTCGGAAACGGTGCCTCTCCGACCCGGCGCGGCCATCAGCGCACGTGCTCGGCTATTAGCCGAGTGGTACTGATCGACTGTACACTCTACTGTATTGATGTGCATAATTTAGGCTACGAAATCGAATGCATCTGCCCATCCTTACCCACAGTCAACTTCGCCGACTCTCAAGGAAAGGAAGTTGCAGTGAATGGTGATTCAGGTCATCTGTGGAAATGTCGCAGAAATAAGGTCCGTTCGAGAAGCCCATCGAGATTGCATCTGTTTTTTAACAGGACTAGGTTCATCGGTATCATGGCTGTTTCGAAAGGCATGGCTCCAAGGTGTAACAAACTGAAGGGGAACCAAGAAGTTGACAAGGCAGACCCACGAAGTTCTCCGCAAATCTTGCTTGTATCGGATTCGGAGCCTGGCGTCCGTCCAAAGCCATGTTTTCTGCTACCCAACACGTCGAAGTCACTCCGTCATTCTTGCCCATGATTTTTGGTTATGGCGCTCTCACAAACTTATAATCAGTTCATTTTCACCACCACCACATAGAGCTTAACAAGAAGATATATTTTATCGGACTGGGCGATAAGCCGAACGTCACGACCGATCGCGCCGTCTAGCACACCAACGTGCACCAACACCAACACTACCAATACCAAGTCGGAGTGGCACGACACAGAGCCAGTCGGATAAAGAGACTGAAGATACAACTACATATGCACATTCGTACGGCACCCCTGTTTCGCCTAGTGGGACGCGGGATTCGGAGACGACATCATCAGACAGGGCACCGTCAGAGACGCCGCCGTCGGAGAGAAGTGATAAGAGGTGCGAGAATAGGAGTGCTGAACATCCAAGTCCCTCAAGATCGAGTTACACCTAGTCATGGAACACGCATGCAATACTGATGAGTGGACTAGTCTTAAAAACTGGTCATATGCGACGTTCTCAACGTGCTCAGAGGACATGCTGACAAGGAGCAGTCCGGGACTCCTCAGCCCTAGGAGACTGACTGAATACACGACTCCTTCACAAGGAACTTCATGTTTCCTCTCCCGCGCCCACACCTGCACCGACGCCCACTTTTTTAATCGTACACCACACTGTCGTCAGGTCCCAGCTCCAACTGGTATGAGGCTGCGCGAAACCCACTATCGTTGCCATTTGCCACTGCGGAAGATTCTCCCTCGGAGTCGAAATATGATTTACGAAATATTCCACCGGAGGTCAATGAGGAGGAGGTGCGGGAGCCCATACCGATGCCGATGCCGAGCACCCTAACAATGTCGAAGGACCGCGAATTTGATGAGCTTAGTCTACAAGCCCCGCCTACCATGCTAACAACCCCAGATGACATCATGGAAGTCACCAACCTGCTTTTACTGCCTTCGACTGTGTCGACACCTTCAGAACGCGAATCTCGGACCACCCAAAATCTCATCTGCGGATAGTTGTCCAACGATGTTGTCCACTAAGTCCAGCATGCCTTCCACACCTGTTCCGACTACTCCAGTTGCACTCCCAACTCCCCCTTTACTTTCCAGCATCGTCAGCAGTACTACGACGCCGACGTTCAGAACGTGGACTAGCGAGAGTGAGAGAGAGAACTTATTTCGCCTTCATCGTCAAGGCAGGGATTGTTCAGACGACTCGTCAATCCTGCAAGTAACACCTTCAGTCCATTCCATCTCAGTACCTGGAGCCGAGAATGTGTCGTTAGATACCTCCTTGATGACCTCGATGACGGACGCTTTCGATGGTGGAGAGCGAGTAGCACCCATTATCTGTTCGGATTGTCCGCCGCCTGTTCCTCAAGGGATCGCTCCGCTGGTTGAAGTACAGACATGTCTCGTGGTACGGATGGCGATGTGGGCTCACTAGCGCCTCCAAGAATTGCCCCGTCCCCCACTGTTCCACCCTCCGTATTGTCTAGCATGCTATTCTTATTATCTCGCCACTCAGAAGATTTCAGCCTCATGGGCTTAGAGGAATACCCTCCCGCAATGGAACAAAGTGGGGGACCAGTCTCTACTGATACACCTTGGACTTCAGAATCAGGGTCATCGGATGCTACGTCGCGTACGCCATCTTCACACCTCCAGCCTTATCGGTTCTCCGGCCAGCACGGTCACACCTTAACCGCACGGCGAGAGCTGCACCCGGCCAGACAGAGCTCTAGCCAATTTACCTGATTTACTGGAGACAATTTGCTGTGATGCCGGCGCATTATGGTGAGGGCAGATAGCGACAAACCATTTACTAATTGACCTGCCAGTGTACGATAGACGCCCCTTCCTCCATGATAATCCGAATATCAATGATCGAGTTCGTGACATTGAAGACTTACTGTACAAGCTATTATTCGGCGAAAGGCTCTCGATGGCCGGAGTTCCACCGTCCCACGTTTCGTCTGATAACATTGATACATTCACTGCCGTTAAACATTTCTTGGATTGGTCATGCGAATGGGCGCACACTTCACCTGCAAGCGTGCGGGATATTTCACCTCTGTTACCCACCAGACATCGTTCACTCGATGCCGACGAGGCTGAATTTCCACTTGTCCTGTCTAATGGATCCCATCTTTACTTCCTCTTATTCGACGAACGCCAAGAATTCCTTGAGCTGTCAGCATCAGTCCGGCAAAATCCTCTATACCGCGTTCATACTCAGTTCCACTTTCTACTCTGCGGTGACGAACGCACCCCGCCGGTGAGCGTCAGCGGTACGGGAAGGGTATCAGCTAGCTCACTGAGCTATAGGTATGGTGATGTTGGACATGCTGGACTAGGTTAAACCCTCCCGGGCAGAAATTGAGGTAGACCGTGCTGTCCATGGAGGTCGGGCACTCAGACGACCAAAACATCTTTCGCGTCGTCCGGCGCTGTTGTTACGTCAACCTTCCCCGCCCCTATGCGTTTCAACCCGCCTCCAAACTCGGTGCTATCTATGCCGATGATTTTGGACACGTGGCTAGTTCAACAACGCGAGGAGAACGTATTCAGCGCCGAAAAGAAGAACCAGAGCGGTTCGAAATGTGCCGCGCGATGATGCCTTTTAGCGTTATTAACTGATTGCCACGCAATGATGTATCTGCAGAGGAAGCTTATTCGACGGAGATGGAGCCCATCCCCAAACTTCGTACGTGCCTGAACTCATTTACACTCTCATTTCTTATCCACCATTTTGGGGTGAATGTCGACAATGTTGGATCAGAAGGATCATTTCAAATTTCCTGTATCCTCAGCGGTAAGGCGTGGTGCTCGCGGCCCGGGGTAAAACCTGGTCCGAAGTGGCCTTCGTACCCTGTTTCTGTCCTCCCGCAATACGGCGTCTCTCCTTCATATGGCGATCGCGACAACTTCCGGTAAACATAAAGACAATGGCGAGACCATCACCGTAAGCAATTTGGTCGCGCGCTGGCGAGATGACATCTTCGTCGTTCCAACAGCCAATATAAGGTTGGAGCTCGGCAAGATCTTCCAGACTCTCAACTTATCTATCAATGTCACGCGGGGATGATCAAATGCGCTGGATATCAGCTATCAATGAACTGTGAATTGCAAACTATTACATGCGGTACAGACGAGGGTGCACTTCTTTGCTGGTGGTACATTGCAGGATGAGTAATAAAAGTAAAATGAAACAATTCTATTCTAACTTAGTCCGTCGTGGTTCGCGTTACGTTCTCGATTGCTCGGCAGTAGCAGGATGCGTTGGGGTGGGGAAGTCTCTGAGAAACCGGCGCCATATCGTCCGTTGCGTTACATATGATATTTGGGTGCTCTGGCAAATGGTGAGAATTGTCCGTCAACTCCATTATCATTGCCCGCAATGCAAGGTCATTTTGCCCCTGATACTTTTCATAGGGCACGACTGCAGAGTGAGGATTGAATATCTCCAGCATGGTGTCTAAGGACTCGCCTATCCCGGTGTCATGGAGAACATGAGCAATAGCTGCATGAAGTTTGAGGTATTTGCGTTCGGGCAAGGCAATATGTTCACCAGCTGCGTGGTTTCGAAACTTAACAACGTGAAGCCCGTGATCTGCGAATATTTGAATTTCGTCACCAAACCATTTGATTTCATATGTGTTCGGCTCGTCCTGTGAGCAGTCTGATCAGCCAGGGAACAACAAGGTCCAGTTGATGAACTCACCATGGCTTCAAAGCACCATTCGAATTTGTCAAATGACGTGTGCATTTCCATTTGCAAAAGAATTCCATTCTCTGGATCGTCAATTCGGCGCTCTAAGTTCGACAATGATATGCCGCCGTAATGGTGCAACATATCGAGTGTTTCACGTTGGGTACTTTTCTGTGACATTGGAAAGTCAGAATGAACGGGTATCAGTAGGAAATGATAAGCTCACCATCTCTTCACCATTCTTCGTCTTCTTTGAAACCAAGGCACGCTTAAAAATGTGCGACGCCTCGGTGAGAACCTTTTTCGGGCAGGAGATTACAGCACACTGGCCGCCTTGGCGGCGAATCACCTATGATTCGGTCTCAAGAATGCAATACGGAAAGCAGGAGGACGTCTCACTTGGTCCCTCAACCTTCCATCTCGGTCCGGGGTGTTTTCCGGGTCGAAAACCTTCTTTGTCTCAGAGAGGCTTGGCGTCAGTGGGGTATCTGCGGACATATGTCCCAAGCCGCCGTCCATTTTGTGAGACGACTTAACTGATCAACAACTTTTGAGTGAGCATTCAAAAATGTACAGGCTGCGCTTACAAGGAAGGAGGATGCAGCTAATCCATTTATCTGCGAGCAGAGTCAAGCCTTGCACGCTGATGTCGCCGTCGTTGTTGCCCCTGCCGAAAGCTGTGATTGCCACCGCTGCATACCGCTTGCCCCCGGGACAGGGCGCATGACCAAGCATGCTTTCGAGTAAAACTCTGACTCGGACTTTGTATACAGAGGTAGAGACATTTCTTGGGAGGTATCGAATGTACTGCTCAGCCTTTCGAACAAACTCCTCGGTTGGGCTGGTCGAGTCGTTAAGCTCTTCCGCTAAAACAGTCATCGCGCTTGTATCTCGAAGACGGAGAGTTGTGATCCCGTCCGCCAGATTATCAACCATTTCTACCGAAACAACTCGCTCGTGGTGGGGCTCTGAATCCATGTTGGAAGGAATAGGAATGTTTTAGGGAACCTCACACTCGGCTTCTTGTAAGGGTTCAGGGCAGGTCAATTGGCGCATATTGCTTGGCCAATCTAATGCTGCCGATGTTCGGGTCGGGTTCGGTTCAGGCCTTTTATTGTGACCCCGAACCCAAACGGTTCGGAAATCTGAGCAAACTGGCGAACCTGAACCTGAACCGCCTCTGACCCATGGTTCGGGCCGGTTCACGTTCGGTTCGGGGTCGAACCGGGGTCGACCTTGATTTTTGGGACACTGTTGCAAATTAGACATATGCCTTCGAAAATTGGTCAAAATATTAATTCTGAACTATTTCTTTCCTTCATGGTCATCCCCATCATGCTTCCGGTCCTTCCGGTCTTGTTTTTGGCTTGACGAGCAACTTAGAGGTAAACTTGACTTCCACAAAATCAGGGGTGTGTTACATATTTCTCGTTGTGAGCCATCGTCACAAGTTCGTGGATGCAGACAATATCTTATTCAGCTAAATTTGGACCGGTTACAGTTTTTACATGCGACTCCGGCACTATTTTCGCTTATTCTCAGCCTAAATGGAGCGAAAATATTTCACACGGTTCGAGGTTCGGTTCAGGTTCGACCTGGGTCAGCGATTGGCAGACCGTCGCGAACCGCGAACCGAACCAAGCTCGAGATCCAGTGAACCGAACCTGACCCGGCCTGAACCGCGGGTCGGTTCAGAGGTCGAACCGGGGTCAGGTAGGTTCGACCCGAACATCGGCAACATTAGGCCAATCTCTTCCCAGGTCATGAAGTCGTTTAAAATTGGAGCACTTAGAGTCTTAGACGAAGAGCGTCGCTTCACGCGGCCGGATCCGGCTTTAGATGAACCATCATAAGATGTGCCAGTGCTCATTTGTGCATTTGCCACCGCATCGAGCCCGCACGGATACATCTAGTGTGAAATCAATTAATGCAACTGTCCAGGTGTGGGTCTGTGGACCGAGTAATCAGATGGACACTGGTATGCCAATCAATCTCCACCCTGATAGACATGCTTCGACAGTTTATATGCAAGTCGCAACTACTCAGGCTCTTAAAGTCGAGAGGTACATATAGTCTATTATAGTCGCGGGGAAACCTTCAGTAAACTTTGCCTCATCTTTTCTTGAATTCACAACGAGTTTAAGCCATCCGGAACCATTCCATTGTTTGATATCGCCCAGGCTGTCTCACATCAAAGCATTCGTTCACCAAGCACCGGAAAGTTCGAATGATAACTTAAAAATCCGAGAAAATGGAAGCATTTGTTCGTCGAGACTACGCAGTACTATTGATGGTCCCATCTCCATCGAATTATTGAAAGGGACCAATGAGCAAAGATCTCAATATCAACTTTTTTGCATAGAAACTACTGAACAAGATGAGGCGCGCTCGGCGCATGTCGGTGCAGCCACCCTTCGGGAAGAGGGAGGTTAACATTGTTGCATTGACCAGGAGCAGCAGCAATATGTCCAGTCATCGTATGGACAGCGTCGGTTCAGACGAACCGCACAACTCGTACAGCTGCTCGCATAGGCGAAGCAGTGACGAAGCAGTACGGTGTTCGTCGCCATTGAGGTTTCTTGTCGCCCATCAAATACGTCAAGGCACCATCTGCGCTAAATTGACGACAGGACGGTTCCTGCTGTAGATCCTACAGGTGGGATACTACTCGCATTTAGAAGAGTGACGGACCACGCGGCTACTAATGGACCTTTGGCAACGCTAAAGGGGATCGCGTCGTCGTTCGCAGTTATAACCTGGATGATTTCGGCTCCCGGACCTGGAATTACATTTCGTTGATACGCCAGAAAGTAGAGAGCCCAAGGGACTGAGAGGCACTTGAGCACCTTCCTCACCAGACATGATAATCGAGACCAGGGGGTCCGGAAACGTGCGAGCTTAACTTAAAGAAACGGTGCGCCAGCGCAGGAAGGGAGAGCTAGCGGGTGGAGACCCCTGAGGAGATGTTTGGGGAGCTGCTGGCGCTGGCGGGCCACCTGGGGAGACGGCGGCTGCACCTTAGCACTTGCCGGAGCTTGTGGTGCCTATCAACGGCCAGGTAGCTGTAGCACCAAACATATTGACTCTGAGACCGCGAGCTATGGCGTTTGTGCAACAATTCCACTTGGCGCTTGATGATGCTGTCGTGGTTTAAACGAGGACGAGCTACATGTGGCCTGTGCAGCGAAAGTGTAAAGAGAGGGAACAGTCAGCCGCTCATATTACCAGTGGGTGTCAGTGTGTGTGATGAACTTACGCAGCGAGCGCGAGCAGACGTGTCTGGTCACGAGTTTGCGTTAGATGAGCAAGGCGGAACCAAGAGACCGTTTTAGAGGGTTGGCCGCAGGGTACACCGGTACGGATCAGCGGAGCGTGGAAATCCCATGCGTGATAATGCAAAGGCCGTCATAATCATTTCGTGAGGGTTCCGAGTCGGTGCATGTGTCCATCGTTCCTAAAAAATTCGATGAATGCCACACATCGTAGACGATGGGAAGAAAGGGTACGCACGATTGTATGTGCACGTTCGTGAAACATGAACGAACAATCGACTGACGCTTGGTAACGCTTCGATTTTATCTTGCAGTCGTTAACTGGGATGCCATTCGTAGTGGTGTGTCTGCGCTCATCACGAAGTTGTCCTGTGAAAGCGTAAGACGTAATCAACAGAACAACCAGCAAATTGAAAAATAGTGACGGACAGGATCGCTCTGTGGATTTCCAGTAATAAAGTTAGCGTTCAACCAGAAATTTCTTCTGGAGGCGGAGCACTGATGCCTGAATTGTATCAATCTTCCCAATCCCGTCACGAAGGGCATGATTATTTCGTAGATAAGGGGAACAAATTCGTGCGGAGCCCGGGCCAATTTCCCGAGCAGCAGTTGAAGTTCCTTGTACGAATTCTTACCAAGGAGATGATGAAATCTGGTTTGGAAGATAGAAATGCACTCAGCATGCATGCTAGGAAGTATTCACAAGGATGAGATGCAAAACTTTAAGAACACTTTATCCCTTGGATCCACAATTTAGAAAGGAGAACTCACACCACTCTATTCGACTTATCTCCAGCAGACGTCACGAACCCTATGTGATACGAATGATTATTTTTTGAATGCTCACTCAAAGTTGTTGATCAGTTAAGTCGTCCCAGGCGGCTTGGGACATATGTCCGCAGATACCCCTCTGACGCCAAGTCTGAGACAAAGAAGGTTTTCGACCCGGAAAACACCCCGGACCGAGATGGAAGGTTGAGGACCAAGTGAGACGACCTCCTGCTTTCCGTAAAGGTGTCAATAAATAAATCATTCCAATCGTCTTTCCACATACTGTAATGTAAGCCTGGTGGTGTAAATGATACGTGTCTATGGCTGCAGCAACAGCGAACGAGGGGGGGACATGGAATTGGTTGGTGTCTCCGTCATCTCCTTTGTCTCCGAAATTGACCGAATGGTCACCACAACTGCCATCCATCCTGTGCTCACCTGATACTGCACAGCGGAACGTGCGCACGAATGACCTGCGAATTCAACAAATTGAAATCTGCATGCGCTACTCCTTATCGTACACAAGTGACCAAGATTTTGCTTTGGCGACTGGACATTTGATGACATCCAACTTGAATAGCTTTCACGAGGGATCTCTTGCCATGATTAAGGTTCACATTAGGTACCACTTCTGACAAAGATTGAGGCAGATTTTACGGTGTCCTCGTGACCATCGACAATAGGCTGGTGACCACGTGTAACCCTAACCTCGCCTTGATCGCAACTTTTTACTTTTTTTTCCCAACGACCATGACGAGGGCTGCGCGTTTTCTGACCTGGTCGGGCATTATTGGCGTTCTTTTTGTCCTGGCTACTCTTTCTATTGTCCCCGTACCACTCGTTTCTGAAGAAACAAAGGAAAAAATCCTACCTGTCGTACGCCTAGCCTGGAGGTTTTATCACAACTCGCATGTCTGATGAGTTGCACAGCTGCCTTGGTGGCTCTTGGTATCATTCGGGTCGTATTGTCTATGGTCATTGGGATGGGGTCTTATTACATTTCGAGACGCAGACGAAGCGTACACGGAATTGCTAAGTGTGCGTTGTAATGATCAAATTACATCTCGTGTCTATCTGACTCTTCGATCTAGGAGATCACACAAGCCAAGGATGACCTACGGTCAAAGGGGATTACTGTCGACTAATCCATTGCATCCCTCTCATGCCGTTATTTATTGCACCATATTCCGTTGAACCGTCATTGTGTCGTCGCTGTTGCGCATATCTTGCATTTTACGCATTTGAAATCAAATAATCATATATTGTGTCCAACGTTCAAGTGATCGCACCGGGAGAATCCATCTAATCTACTGGTAATCCAAGAGTGGTTCGCTGAAGATCGTGAATGTCCATTAGTATTTGAGAATTTCTTTAAGAGAAGAACGCGCACCATTTGTCTAACGCTGGCTCGTTCCGTGGGAGGCAGTCGATTGATCTGATCTGGTGTCATCGAAATCACCCGCATGATCATTGCCTTGAAAACCAAGGAAAAGAATTGAGTAAATTCATGTTTATTTTGATTCAACACCCACCTTCTGGTCTTCAGGAATATGGTTAAGTATGTCGGGAAAAGAAGGAGCGGCAGGAGCAGGAGGGACACCGTAGCCTGGTGGGGAGACGGTAGAAGTAGGATTCGGAGATGTCTGGACACCATTTCCATAAGCTTGATACATGCTCGGATGGGCTGGAGCTGCGGTGATAGGTGCATTCTGGGGAGTCCCCGTGCGGTATTGAGGCTGCATTAGATGTGGAGGTACGGCTGATGCCATCTGCGGTACTGGCATTGGTGGTGGTGCAGGCGGTGGTTGAGCAGCCGACGCCAGAGTCGTCTAGTTGGTGTCCGAGTTAGATACCTTGCGCATTCACTGAGCAGACAAGACATTCACTTGCAGTACTTCAAGGTTGACGACATTTAGCTTGATCATTAAGGTCATCAGAGCGTAGGCTATCTGCGGCTGTGCGCTCAGGATACTGCGAGCCTGCTCTGGCGTAGTTTTCTATGAAGGTTGTCAAATTCTAAATGGTGGCCGTTCGTCGGTGAGAATACGCATGTACTTGAAGCTGAATAAGAAGTTCTAACAGCTGCTCTTCTGGTAATGCAGTGGTTGCCATTGCGTCTTTACGATGGACTTTCCAACTTGAAGTTGTTGATGAAGACAGATATGGTGCAAGACTTGCCATTTTGGGCACAAAATCTTATGGTATTTACGATATGGTAAATAGTGACGCGTATGCAATTAGCAAACCTCCGTGACACACGTATGGAGAAAAAAATGGCAATAATAACGACGAATGAGTTTATACAGGAGGCCCTTTATTCTCCTTTTGAGCTGCGAATGTTGTGACGATGCGGTCAATGATAATTTGGGCAACAGAAGGACGCGCATACACACCTATCGTAATCCTGTCACCTAAAGAAAGCGCAATGCCTTGAGTCTTGCTGCGAATGCGAACGTGTCCGCTGATTGCGCCTGTCTCCGTCTTCTCAATGCTGAGATTCGCCAGTGCGTCCTCGCCTGTGTTACAATCAAGGTTATCACCGTGTTTCACGAGGCGGCAAGGTTAAAGTGAATGCGTACCAAATAGACTGCGAGCGTATAGGTTAGCTGAGAGGAAGTCGCAGTCGCCTGACATAGCTCCCTCTGGTGTTAGACATGCCATGTTCGTCGAATTCATGATGTGCTTCAGGTATCCTTGCAGATCACTAGCAATTTTGTTAGAAGTGTCGTGTGGGCGATGTGGAATGAGATTACTCACCCAATCGAAGTGCTGACATTGACCCTGTTCTCCCATTCAAACTCGGTCCACATGCTCCTGAACTAAATGATGTTCAGCATCGCTGGGGACTCCTGTAGAGCTTGCGAATAACATACCTGTGCCTCATTGCAGTACGCAGGCTTGATGTAGTCCATGATGTCGATGTGTATGTCATTCAATACCACGCAGGATTCAGACATTCCTGGACCCTCCCATAAGATGTTACCGAAGATGACACCAGTCTCTGTCGAAGAAACCTTTCAGGATATACGTCAGACCGATATTGCACGAGCTGATCAATGTAACAAAATTTCCAACCTTGATTGTAGCCTTGATGCTGTGGAAACTATGAGGAGCCAACGTGTGGACAGCTGGCCGTTCCACGAGTTTGAGGTCACCAAGAGTTGCAAAATCTAAGCAAAGATTTTGCAGGGTATCGCCGGTCTGGTTCACCAGTAGAACGTCTAGATTATAGGATGAGGAGAATGGTAACGGTACTGAAAGGAATGTCATACCCAGGAGAATATCGAATCCTTGGACTTTTACATACGCCTCAGCGTAAACCGCATCGGAGAACCCTAGGAGAGGGTGAGTCGTGATTTAAATTGCGGGTTCAAAGAACTCACCAGTCAGTTGAGAAATTCGACTCAAGCTCGACAAGAAATCTTCTGTCACCTCTCCGGCACCAGTCGCTCGACCAACATCCTCATCGTACTGTCATAACTAGTAAGTGTCGCTCTGTTTGAACAACGAAATGTAGCATACGTCAATAAACTCGTCAGCCGACTTTTTGCTGAATTGCCGGAAGGTGAGAAGATCGTCGACTTGAACGACAGTCACTTTGACTTCTTGTTCCTTCTTCTCTGCGGCCTTTTTCTATTCCGCGCCATCAAACTTCGCGTTAATATGACTCAAAAAAAATAGGTTGACGTACCTCCTGGGCGGTGATCATCTTAGTATACGCCGCCTTCGTGTCCTTAAGGAACACATCAACGGCTGGCTCTTTAGCCTGGAGCTCACTGAGTGTTTGGACACAGTTCATGATACGCTCCTGTGAGTCCTCGTCTATGGGGATGGTCACGAATTTCGACTGGCCGACGCGGATGATCGATGCCATGATAAGCATGGCCTGAAAATAAGCCGTAGATTAGACTTCGTCAACCGATGAGAGCGACTAGTAAAATCTTACCTCTGCCCGCAATGCATTCGCAGCCTTAACATCTGCAGAGACTTCGGCGTACCGCAGAACCAGCTTTGTGAGGGTAGAGGCAAGCACAGTGCCAGTGTAAAAGTCTCCCTGCAATATCAGAGCTAAGGCAATACTCGTTAGTCTAACTTTTTTTGATGCGGACGAAGACAATTTACTTCGCAAGGGTGGTTTTGCAGCCGCTTTGACGGCTTCTAACCGAGCAGAAGATGTGCTCGTGTATGCAGTCTCCGTGGCGTATGTCCCATCCGCTAAAATGCGAGGTTTGGTGGATTTGCTTTCAGGTTCGTCTTTCGGCTTCTCTTCCTCCTCATCCCCACCGGCTTCGTCGAGGAGCCGCTGCTCAGAAGCCAGGATTGGTATCTCTCCCAAAACTTTGCGGACTTCTTGGAAGGCATTCTGGATATCTGAAAAGGGAAGGAGATGATTTGAGAGTTGACGGATAGAATGTACATGGTATGCAAACCTGCGGCACTCTCGCAGTACTCTCCAACAATCCATAATGCACCGCGGAAAACCTTGCCGGACTTGATTTCACCGAAAGTCTGCATCAGTTTCTCTGTGATAGTTTGCCGGAGGTCCGGAAACTTCTCCACCACCTCCCTATCGGATTGTCAGTGACCGTATTCGCAAGACAGTTCTCCTTCCACTGACCGAACAAATGCAATAACGTCCACAGCAGCGGGGTTATTTGATTCGCCTAGGAACTCCATCAATGCGTACACAACGCTGGCCGCAACTTCCGAGAATTTGATCGCGCAGACGTGGATCGATTGAATGAGTAGTTGTCGGTAATCTGAGATCTGATAGCTTCCCAATGAATAGCATGTCCGGACTGAGGATAATGTACACTCACTTTCTCATAGTCCTCAGTGAGCGTTCGCTGCAGTTGCTTCTTCATGAAGGTAACGACTTCTTCGACATTCCGGCTAGTAACCATCGACAACACGATGCTGACGGCTTTCCGTCGGACCTCCATGTCGGAGCTGATAGAGTCGTTAGCAAAAACTACGGGGCTATTACATCGTAAGCCGGTAAGTACCTAGTCAGTACCCGCAGGATGTCCATGACGAGTCCGTCCAGGACATGCTCGTGCTTTTGCCGTAAGCTGTCTAATCTGTCCAAAACAATGAGTTTGACATTGTTGTCGGATTCTTTGACCACGAGCTCTATAAAGCAGGAAGCGGCCGCTGTTCACTGATCGTCAGCAAATCCTCTTGGAAAAATTGAAGGCGAGGAAACCTTTTACTGCTGCAGGATTTTGGGTGAGACTTGTCAAAGTCGTGGCAGCCTCGTATTTCACAGAATGTGATGACGCAGTCAGGAGTTCGAAAACGCAACGGATATAACGTGCCTATATAAACGAGTTAGTAATTGCTCGTAAATTTCGGAACCAACCAAAACACACTCTATGGGCCGAATCGTTCTTGCAGTCTAGTCTAATCACTTCAATGATACTCAGCTGCAACTGCTCGTCAAATCCTGGAATCTGATCGTAAACCTGCAGCACGTATTCCACCGCCTTCGGCATCGCGCAGTTCGTCAAAAATACGAACGCGTTACGCTTACACGTCGCGTCGGATTCTGCTGCTAAAAATGTTTGGATAAGCTCGGGCGCATCGGGAATGAGGTGCTCGAATTGTCGGTAGATGGTGTAGACGGCGAAGACGGCGTTCTTGCGAACATAGGAATGGCGGTGCTCGAGGCAGGATCGGCATGTTGGGATGAGGGGTTCTAAAAGCTCTGCGTCTTTTGAGATTTTTTGGAGAAAGCGCAATGTAGCGCCTCGAATGTATTCATTGGGATGTTGCTGGAGGATTCTGTGAGTATTTCCGCACGCTTATGACAGGTGACGCCTAGCTCACCAAATCATTCCGAATGGCATTGCTTTATGGCGAACTCAGACTCATTCTACACATGCAGAGAGTGAAACGTACCAAACGAGAATCATCTCCTGCTTCAGCTTGCCATTCTCATCATATTTCGGACAGACCTCCCAGTAGAAATGAAGTAACTTTTTGAGTTGCTTGTTTCGTGATGGCAGAACGTATTGGATGATAGGCATTAGGAGGGTCGGCTGGTATCGTAGCGCGTATTCAGAATCCAAACTTCTTAAGTAAACCCGCAGACTCAAATACCTGGCCGTTACCATTAATCGTGGCCACGATGATCTTGCGAAGAGCTTCGAGCTTCACATCGTCTGATCCCTTCTCCAGCTGTGAGCGCAACTCTTGAGTTGTGGGCGCCTCTGTGCCATCCTCGAACACTACTGTGTAACACGTCGAGTCCGGCGTCGACATACGAAACGAAATTTCTGGACTAGAGGGTTTGGGCGGAAGGTTTTCTTACTTCAAATTTCCACGTGGACAATTATGGTCAACGGTGTGCGGGGTACAGATTCCACGTACGTAAGTGCACGGGGTCGTCATTCGTACATTTACTACCAGCTGCTTTTTTTTCTATTTACCTCACGCCTGATTAGTAGAGAGCACGCCTGAACTTGTCCAACGGAGGGCGACCGAATGTCGTCTACCAAAATCATTTAATATATTGTCCTCAACGCAATGCGCAGAAACGCACCTCTGCTTCAGGCGCATTATCCAGAATACGCTCAATTTTCTCCTCTATCTCAGGTGTCAGCTTCGGGATGACCTCGATAGCTTTCAAGTTGTCGATGACCTGCTCCGGCTTCGATGCTCCAAGAATGACTGTGCTGGTGTATGGCTTCTTGGCAATCCATGCCAAAGCAAGGTGAGACACTTTACAGTTCAACTCTGTCGTGGAATATCGACTCGTAAGTGAGGCGACAGACCAGAGCTGGTTTTTTTACCTTTCTCTGCAAGCTCTGTGAGTTTCTCGACCTTGGTTAACTGACTCTTCCCCTCCTCGGTTTGGAATCCCGCAATGGTGTTCTTGAAGAAGTCCTTATGGTTTTCGAATCTGGAATCCGTCGGAATGTTGCCACCATTATACTGCAGATGAAATAGTTAGCATGTTGTCATTTATGGAGGTCAGATTTAAACGGACTTTTCCCGTCAGGATTCCGCCCGCGAGAGCTGAAAACACGGTAGTCCCTATGTCGTATTTCGCATATAGTGGCCTGAAAATAAGTCAGAACTCGCAACTCATCTTGTACCGCACGACGAAGTTGCTTACGCATATTCGGATTCAGCGCGAGTGCGGTGGAACATACTATGAAAGAGAATTAATTGACGGCTAAGGAGAACAACTGCATTCACTTACTGATGCTTGCACTGTTCCGCTATAGGTGGGATGAGATTGAGCATGTCTGCAACGTCTACGATACGAGTCCTGAGGTCAGATGATGAAAGGTCGCGCAGAGTCATTTCTTACGATAAGCTTCTTCAATCTCTCGCGCGGACCATTCTGAAGTTGCCCAATAGAATGCCTGAGTTTGAGTTGGTCAACTATTTTTCCGCGGCTAACCAATGTCACCTACCCAGCCTTTCTCTATCACATAGTTGAACGCTCTAACTGTTTCTTCGATAGGAACTGTGGAGACATGAGCAAATGATATTGAAATTGAATAGAATATATTATCCACCGGTGTTATCGGGACGATGGGCGAAGATAATGTCGACGTAATCCATTTGCAGTCGCTCAAGAGCTTCTTTGGTGCCTTCAATGATGCTGCCAAAAATTATGATGCTGTACTTGCACGCAAAACCAGACTTACTGTTTTCTAGACAGCCCGCCATCATTCGGTCCATTACGAAGTCCCCAAAACAATTTCGTAGAAATGACGACGTCGCTTCGGCGGATACCAAGCTCCTTGAGAACTCGACCCCTTGTTGACATGCTGTGAGTTAACATATTCCTCCAAAGCGCACGGAAGGATAACAGCGTACATTTCCTTCTCGGAATTCCCTTTGGCATAAGCCTCTGCGGTGTCGAACATGTTGATGCCATTCTCGAACGCGACTTTGATAATATCCTACAGAAGAATGTCAATTTCTGTCAAATTTCCAACGACGAAGGAGGGCCTGCTACTTTGACCGGATCGCCTTTAACAGTTCCTCCCAGAGTTAACCCTTTCAAAGTGTCAGAACGTTTACCATTCTACCATCATGTTACTCACACCCTCCGAGAGAAAAGAGCGGCACCCGCAGACCACTGGGGCCCAAACGGCGGAAGGGCATGTTTTTCGCGTCAAACTCCATATCAGGTGGCTGGTTGTTGTTGGTGGATAGGACAGACAAAAATCTCCCATAGCGAAGCCATTTATATGCTCAAGCATGTGGGTTTGTAAGCCAAGAGGTGACGCAAGGACACCGTCTAAAATTGGATCAACAACGGAACAACCCGGCCCGCCTTCAACTGTACTCCCACTTCAAAACATGTAAACCAGCCTTTCCTCCGCCTTTACTTGCTTGTATCTCGACCCAATCATCTAACGTCTGGATCAAGGTGAAGCCGTTCTTCTTGAGCACATTGATACTGGCGTCATTTCCCTTGAAAACCGTTGCTACGATCTTGCGCACACCCATTCTCGGAATTGCCCATTTCTCGACAATCGTTTGGATCAGAACGGTCATTAGACCTCTTCCATGCCGACTGGGTGCAAGGTAATCTGAAAATTTAATGTTCAAGGCATGCCAATGCAACTCGCGATGAAAAGGTCTTACAACCGATCTCCCAAACAATGTTAGGGTCTCCTAATGTTCTCCCTTCATTCTCAGCGACCAACTCTTTGCGACTCTCCTCCTCTTTCACGTCTGCAAAACGATATCTGAAGATGTCAATGGCCCCCAGGAAAATTTCAGACCCATCCTCGTTCAGCTCTCTAATGCTATTGACCGGACACCCTCCCACAAAAGTCGCACCACCTTCGATCTCCATCAGCATAATCTGGCTTCCACTAGTCGTTTTGTTTAACCATGCTTCGGCGTGTTCTAATAGGTGCGGGTATGCAGGAGTGCCAAGGTAGGGGTATACCATGGGGTCATTCATTAGTACCATCTGCGCGGGAGCATCGCTCATCCGTGGAGGTGTTATTACGATGTTTTCATGAGGCGGAGGGAGTCGGAGGAATGGTTCATGTGTGGCAGCGTTGATCTCCATTGGTCTTATGGGCTCTGCAGTGACAGGCAATTCTGTTGCGTTCTCGACATAAGTTTGCTAAAAGTCCCGAGCTTCCGCAGCGTCCTTTTGTTTCTCACACGTCTTTAGCGAACCCACTCTAAAACCTGCACGCTAACCTTTCCTCCTCCTTTGCTCTCATGAATATCAATGCAATCATCCACAACCTCCTTCACGATGAAACCGTTCTTCTGGAAGACCCGGACGCTGGCTTGATTGTCCTTCTGAATCACTTCGCGGAATTTATGGGCGTTCATTCTTGGAATAGCCCATTTTTCGATTATGGTTTGGATGGCAGCGGTCATGATCCCCCTTCCCTGGTGGCTAGGAGCTATGTGATCTGCATAAAGGTAGTTTGAGAAGCAAGTTAATATTCATATCGAAACTATGCATACCTCCGATGTCCCATACAATACCAGGATCCCCTTCCAGTTTTGCGAAATTCTCAGCGATAAGTTTGTCTCGTCGCTCCGGATCAAGAATGTCTATCCATCGGTGTCTGCCTATATGAATATTCCCTAAATACTGATCCGTCCCATCCTCCCGAACCTCTCTCAAGCTATTGACAGGCGAACTGTTGATGAATGTATTCGTTTTGTCACTACCTTCCAGTCGTGCGAGTACATCGAGACTGCGCGTAATGTTTCTTTCAAGTAGATTCTGCGCGTCTTGTAAAGTGTGCGGATATGCGCCTCCGATGTGTGGGCAGATGCTTGGGTCGTTTATGAGAGTAACGTGGAATGGGGCATCTGTTGTTCGCGGAGGAGTGATAATTATGTTGTCGTGCGGGGCAGGTAAACGAAGTACTGGTTCAGAAGTAGTAGGATGGATCTCCAAATGCCAGAGTTCTGTCGAAGCGCTCGACATGCTGACAATGTTCGTTGAGCCTCAAAGGTAGGCCTTGGGTGGGTTGTAAGTTGACGCTCTCATGCCGAATGCATTGATGGCAACATCAGTCCTACTTCACGCCACGGCCTCAACACGCCGCCCCCTCAAAGATATAGGTGCAACTACTTCGGATAGGCATATATGTAGGATATTTTTACGTTCAGGGAACGTGTTCCCGCAGGAGAAGTAAATGCATTTGTTATCGGAGGACCTGAATGACGAATCGTATCATTTTTCCAAGACAAATGTGAGTAGCACAATCAACCGCTATTACTATCACAAGAATAATGGGGAGCATAACCTCTTCCTGGGAAGTTACTTAATCTGCGATGGCTGGCCTGGAGACAAATTAGCAACGGCGAAGCCTCTTCATAAATGAAGGTTACCTTTGGTACTTTTCCGCAACGTATCCCAGTCGGAAAACTTGAAATAACCTGGAACCTGATCGATAACTTTGCGAACTCCCATTCTGCTGGACATGCGGTGTGTTTCGACACACATTCCACACACAGTTATGTCATTCCAGAAAGCACTGTCAAGGACAGCTGTGGTATTCGGGTCGGCGACGTGTTCCTTCCAAACTTCACTTTGAACGAAAGTGTTCATTCTGGAATTACACCGAGTGTTTTCACCACATTTTTTGCTTCCAAAGGAATATATGGTTTCGCGGTTACACTTGATCAGTGCTTCCCGTCCAGTGATGCATGTCTGCAAATCATCCATGGAAATTCTATACCTCGGACGCTCTTCCTTGGTTATTCTCTCAAAGATGTGATTGATGTCTTGTATGGCAAGAAAGAAGAAGGCGCCTGGGATGAGGAAGTCGGTTTTCGTCTCGCGAGCCGTGTTTATAATAAGGGGGGCGAACTGAACCCCGCGGGTTGTGGCAGTGTAACGTTCCACGATATTTCGGTTGGGTAGATCGTAAATTGGGGTAAGATATTTGATTGCTTGGTTGCGCAGATATCCAATCTCATACTTTGTGCTCATCCGCAGCAAACCCGCAACGACATCAATGGGTTGGGAGGCCAGAGAGTAGCTGGAATGAGATTAATACAGGAGCCCTCAAACTTTGGAAGTTATAAGAATGAAGGAACATACGTGCGATCGTACAAAGCAGTCAACAAGTTGACAATATCCTCATCGTCATCATGCATTCGAATGA
This sequence comes from Rickenella mellea, assembly GCA_004355085.1. NCBI lineage: Eukaryota > Fungi > Basidiomycota > Agaricomycetes > Hymenochaetales > Rickenellaceae > Rickenella > Rickenella mellea. The sequence goes on from ML170184.1 coordinate 109,414, forward strand.
GCGGCAGCCCCTCCCATGTTTCCTCCGGATCTTCGCTAGCGCTTTCCCGGGGAGGAATTGAGAATAGATCACGGAATATTGGGGAATTCAAGGAAAGGAAGCTGCGATGGACACGAAAGAGTGTGTGTTCTGCAGATAAAACAATGCCACCGTCGTCGAACCACAATGTGGGATGTCGCGGCTTTTCTTGACCAGCAGTGTTGCTCTCGTTCGGCCGAGATCGCTTAGGGGATGGCTCGGCGTCCGTTGACTCGCGTTCCTGGCGTTTTAGTGAAGCGTTATGTTCTGCCATGGTGGAAGCTTTGTAGAAACGCGCGTGTCACAGATTGTGACGAACGGTACGCGTCAAAATGTGGGCACCGTGTGGCTGATCATGAGATTCTCGGCCCCATGTCGAAATTTTGAAAAAGAAACACTGCAATTTAGAGACTCTGGGAATTTATTTTATGGCGTGGTATGTTTCACATTAACATTTTTGGAAGAAAGGAAATCTAGAAAACCTTCATGTCCCCTAGACTCGTAACCAGTATGGCTAACCCGCACAATAGCTCACCGCAGGTGTGGCGTCAACGCCACTCCTTGTATCAAGGCGCGAAGTAGCCTGGATGGTCACGAGCCTACATGTCCCCGCAGTATTTGAACTTGTCGTGTTTCAAATTTTAGAAATTCAAGACATGCGTTGTAACCCTTTGCTTACATTTTTCGCGTATTTCCGCAGCCGGGAAGCAATGTCCATCTGAGCTTGCTGAGAAGCTGACTTTAACCTTCGCAGGCAAGTTCAAAATTGTTATCCCTAAATGAACCCAGCCTGAGAGGCTCCGCCATGTAATAAAACAAGATTGGGACAGGGTTCACTTTCCGCCCCCCGCTAAGTATCGGTATGCTACCCAAAATCAATGCAGGCGATATGCAATGTCCATCCATTTATGATGTCAGAAACGTGCAATGCAATCCTACAATGCTGGTAACCGGTTTAAGGGACAACAATCTCTTTAACCCAACCATCTCCTTCTCTTCTAAATTTAGTTCTCTGGTTTGGAATAATCCCCAACTCGACGTAATCCACCTCCGTGGGCTCGACGACTACAAGCGCGAAATTTCTGAACGCACCTTTCGCTTGCTCGGCAACCGTTCCAGTCACTGTCCCCCCGTCAACATCAGAAAGCCCAGGGAGAGTCTCCGGCCACTCCTTCGCTGCAGCGTAACCTCCGGGAAGTGGTGTGCCTGGCACCGGACGTGCCCACGATGCGCGCATATGTGAACTGAGACTGTCAAATATTTCCTTCCTCTTCCCGTCCCAATCGCATTCCTTCCCAGCCAACCTCTCCCCCGGAAATTCGTCTCTCAACTTCTTGGCTATGGTAGAACCCGGTCCACCAGACGATGCTGCTTCTAATGAGGGCAAGATGTGCGCTGTGCCAGAGATCCGGAATTGCTCCTGCGTGCCAGCTACCCACCAAGCGATCGCGACGGCGGGCGTGCTTGCAATATCAGCGGCTTTCGGCGTGCGTATATCAGTTGTGGTGAGGAGAAGTGGTTGTGCCGGCGTGAGAGGTGAGAGGAAACCGCGATGGACGTGCGTGCGGACGTGTGGTGCCAGTGACAATGTGGAATTAGAGGAGATGGTGGCTAGCTGGTAGACGGTCGCTTCCTTATCTTTCTTCAACGCATTATCGATGGCAGACTTCCAGAGTGGCTGCGCAACAGAGCTGGTCGACATAGCGAGGTTGAGATGTGCGCGTAGTTGTCCGACGCGAGAGGTCATATGCGGTCATCGAATCGGAAAGGCACGCTTCGGTTACGTAAAGCGCATACAGTCTGGTTTGTACAGTCAATCTGGCGCATGCTGAGCTCCAAATCAACTAAAGAAAATCCCACCACACCATACACTCTCCGGATCCGAAGACACATGAGAAACGCAGTTTAATCACAAACATGCATGTGTAGCTGGTCGTGTGCTGATACGAGCAATCTAGTGCATGTTACTTTCTCTCAGCAAGAGAACGAGTAGCATCGATTTTTAACGTAGAGTGTGCTTATGGACCATCACCTGAGTGCACAACCAACGTCAGTATGCATATTTCGATAAGTCAGCGACAGTTCTATGACTTGCCGTCAATTTCTCCGGAGATGAACTCACTAGAATATCCATCTTCAAACCACTCCGAAATATCATAAGACTGGGTAACTTATCCAATCGTTAAATATACTCGTGTTCACAGATACATCACTGGCATTATAATTGACTTACACTTCTGATTCCCAGTTCCTTCACCAGTTCTCCAGGCTCCTTCGTCTCGACTGCATAGAACGCCATCTTCGTTTCGTCCGCATTTTCAGCTAGTTCCTCGAAGACCGGAGCAATCTCTTTGCATGGCGCCTTCCACGCTCCAAAGAAGTCGACGATGGTGTATTTGTCCTGATTGATCTGGGGTTGGAATTTAGCATACAGACTTCGCGCGCCATATGTTGGAGCACGATTTCGTTAAATTCTGCGAGAGTGGCGACTGATTTTACTAGCGATATCGAGATGGTTATTGCGTAAGTTCTGCGTGTGAGTGAGGCTGTTCTCACGGAGAACACAAATGGTTTTGGAAGCATTCTCATTCCCATCTGCTAATTAGTGGCGGCGCGGCCTGCAAGTCTCGCAAGGCGTCCTTTGTAAGCATTCAAACCGAATGAAACGTCTTATAAAATCCCTTGCGTTCCACCGACATTAAGAAAAGACCACGGGAATGAATCACTTCAGCCCTTGAAGACCCCATTCGCACAATATTTGCGTCAGCTAATGCTGCCTCCGTTGTCTCTACCTTATAAAACTCCAACGTCTTTTCGTCCGAATTTTCGGCTAGATTTCAAACACTGGCGCCATTTGCTTGCACGGTGCGCACCACATTGCCCAAAAATCGAAGACTGCGTATTTTTCCTGGTTGATCTGCGACACAAACTTAGTTTGAATTGATGAGTGAGGAATTGATAAAATCGTACAATTTCATCGAATTCCTCGGGAGACAGGTTTCACTGGCATACTCAGGCTATGATTGGGATGTTGGCTGCGTTGGTGGTGGGCATGGGCAAGTCCCAGTGACGTAACTTGCACAGATGCTATAATTAAAGGCATCGCAGACAATCGTGTGCTCCTGCCGACGGACCGCAGGATCTCTAAAGTCTTGCTTGCAAAGTCACGTTCTGGCGGAGTCTGTTCATAAAATTGAAATCGGGGACGAATGAAACACACCATTACCGAACAGTACACTACCTTAAAGTATTTTTCATCTGGGTCCACGACGCTCGAAATAATGGCCTTTTTTCATGTGTGCGTTAACACAGCTTTGAGAAGAGACTGATGTTTTAGACTCACCGGCAGTTTATTCAAAATTGCGTATGTAATTTGGTTGAGCATTTGTCCGTTCTTGAACAGCAGAATGCGGGCATCAGGAGGAGCTTGGGGTCGGGCACTCACGGACGAGATGTACGACTATCATGCCGACTTCTGTAGTTGCGCCATGAATCCGTGTTGAGAAACCATACGTATAATTAACTAATCTGAATGAGAAATTAACAGATTGTTTAACGGTTCGTATTTTGATAACAAAATGCCCGGCATACGCAGCACAGCGACTGGTACGAGACCGCACGTTGGGGCGCGCATCGAGAAACCTGGCATTTCTACTAAACCACGGGCACGCGCTTCGGCCGTTATTTCAGTACATCGGAGCCACCGAGCGCTTCAAGGAGGATTTCGGAGACGTCACCCCCGCCAGTTGACACATTGCTTGAATGACCCACTCAGCCCCGCACCACCCATTTTCTTTCTAATTCTATTCTATTCACACAGATGTAATTTTCTTGATTCCTTACTCACAAAGGTCTCTTACCCTCGGGCACTGTTTTTTCTTGACCACATCCGCATCATGGAGACGTTCGATTCGCAAACTTAACCGCATGTATTATCTAACATAGGGCATTGCCCCACCGGATAAAAAACGAGGATTCCCAAAAAAATTTAATTTAATTTTTAATTTTTAAAAAAAATATTTGAGACCACCAGTATTCGGTTCGTGTTAGAGGTTCCGTGAACGCCGTTGGCAGGGCGTCAAATCCGCAGTGCCCGCGTTCCTCCGTGAGAGGGCCGAGAGGACCAATTCGGATCCGTTTACTCCTTCAAGAGGTTATACTTCGGATTGAATATCTGTGTGTATGCGTGAATGATTCCCATCTAAATACATGGATCCGCTCGACGAGTTGCACGACATGTCGAAACACATTCTTTAGTCTGACTAACCGTGTTCACAAATTTGACATTTGGAGGCGAATGAAATACACGCCGAATCGTACATTACTTCTTCGCATTCTGCAAGTTCCCTTTAAGTCTCTCTTCATCTATTTTCACGACGCTGGTGATCATGGCCTATTTGGTCATGCGTAAGCCCAACTCAGTTTTGGAAAGAGTGTCATCCCTGGACTCACCATGAGTTTATCCCGATATGCGCCTTTAAATTCGTTGACTACCTTTCCGTTCTTGAACATCAGGAATGTGGGCATCTGTGGCACTTTAGATCAGTTATTTACGCGGCTTTCACATACAGGACGTACTATTGTGACTGGAAATCCATCGACCTTTTTCTCGTCCTCGTCCTCGCCCATACCCTGACCGGCGATGTCAATCGCCGCGTCAGTGTCCACCTTGTAGAACTCAATCTTTGACTCATCGGCCTCTGCGACCGACTTGGCTAATGCCTCGAAAGTGGGAGAGATAAGCCTGCACGGAGCACACCATGTTGCCCAGAAGTCGAACACGGTGTACTTGTCTTGGTTGATCTGCAAACGACGATGAATAAAGTGATCTGAGATGGTTGAATGGAACGGCGCACGATTTTGTTGAATTCTTCGAGTGTCGTTACAGCCTTTGCTTTTGATTCAGCCATTGTAGCTTCGATAGGGATCGATGAGTGGGGATCGCAATGAGGAGCAGAAACCCGTCGATGGCGTCTTTATAGGCAATCGGAGCATTGACGCTGACTGATGTGCTTAGTCATCGCCAAACTGATCGACCAACTCCGAACACTGCGCTGACATGACACGAGGAGGGCGTACATTTTGATGCCGTCCAACTTCCTCTCCAAATTCTCCCGCTCGACGACGGTCAGCACACCGGATGGTCAGTCGCGCTCGCCGAGCATCAGGGGGCGGACGATATCCACGACCGAACCCAGGACGGTGAACCTGAATACAAGCACACAAGCCAGCCCGACGCCGACTCCACGCCTCGTGCTGACTTCAGATGGAAACGACTCGCCTGTTCCACCGCCTTCTCCTGGGAGCATTCACCGCGCTGACTCACCCGCCACAGCCCAGCCTCAGCAGCAGCAACAGTCAGCAGCACGCGGTGGCCGGTCCACACCGCAGTCAATCCCGACGCCTCGCTCAGCCACGATCGGCATAGAAATGCCGCACACAACATCCCCAACCGAGGCATCCTCGGCCACCCATGGATTAGGCATCGACTTGGGACCTCCTGCCGACGCTAACGACGATCCTGGTAAAGCGTTGCGTCACAAAAGCTCAGAGCGTTCTGTCCGTAGTCAGACTACGCCTCAGCTTCGCTTGGATGACATTCCGCCTCCGCGTACCGCAGAAATAGAACAGACGCATGAGCGCCGTGGATCGATAGCGTCATCTGGCTCAGCGCCGATCATTGGGCACATGCAGCCAATTGTCGAATCTCCGGATGCACAACGCACATCTTTCAACTTTCAGCCAATTGACGGTTTGGACCGCAACAGTAGCACAACGAGTACTAGCCTGAGTACTAACACCAGCAGCCACCTTCTTTCCACACCCGCCCCAAGCACACAGGACTCGGACGCCATTTCCATTCGCTCAACAGGTGCAACGAAAAAGGCGCCCTGGCGTCGTGCGTCAAGCGCAAAGGACAAGCCGAAGGACCCACCACCCCGCAAACTGACTGGTCTTGCCAGCGCTATTGCCGCGTCCGGCATGGCGATGGCAAACCCTACAGTGAACATGCAGCCTCCTCCCCAGCTCTCTTCCCCGCCAAGGCCAAAACCGAAGACTCAAAGAACTGCAAGTTCGGGAAGTGGGCCGAATCGCACTCGATCTAGGCATGAAACTGCAAGCGGTGGCCATGTCCATCACCACCACACCGCGAGCAACGGATCACCCAACGGCGACGACAACGGAAACGACGAGTACTCAGATATGAGCAGCGGGTCCGAATCGGAGCTGGATTTGGACGATGACATTCCCGTTACTGGTTTTGCAGTCGCAAGCAGCAAACGAAATGCTGATTTTCATGAGTTGTTTCCCAGTGTGCCGGAAGGGGATTATCTTATTGAAGGTTTGTGTGGCGTCTCCCGTCGTCTCTCCAGCACATGCTCAACAGTATCGCAGATTATGGATGTGCTTTGCAGCGCGAGATACTCATACAAGGACGTATTTATATATCAGAGAACCATATATGCTTCCACGCGAACATTTTTGGGTGGATAACAGACGTGAGTACTCGCTTTACGCCACATTACACCCACATCTTTACACACCTGGGTGACAGCTTACCATACCCGTTTATGAAATTACGGGCTTGGAGAAGAAGATGACGGCGTTCGTCATACCAAACGCCATTCAAATATGCACCCGCGCCACGAAGTACACCTTTGCGTCGTTTCTTAGTCGCGATACCACGTTTGACGTGATGCATAACATCTGGCGCCTCGCACGACCGGATGCTTCAGCAGAGGGAGATACGAACTCCATGCTCTCGCGTTCGCCACGTGGTTCGCTTGACTCTGGGCGAGGGACTCCTGCCAGGAGCGCAATGGATGTGGCAGTCAATGGTAATCTTAATAACGGGATGGCACTAGACCTCGGTGGTGGGGGTTCGATAGAAAGTGGAGGTGGAGGTGTGGTGACGGGGAAACGCAGGAAAGCGACGTTGTGTGCCTGTGGGAGAAATAAGCAACATTATTCGGAGACGCCCATGGAAGTGATCTTGCCAGGATCCCCAGAGAAGATATATAATCTGATGTTCGCGAGTGGCTTCATCAAGGATTTCATGCGGGAGGACCAGAAGCTTATGGGTGCGTGTTTGCCTCTTATATTTAACCTGGATCTTCGATCGGTATTGATCGGGGATGTTTATCCAGATGTACAGATCTCCGACTGGTATCGCGAAGGCGAATCTGGGCTTCTCTCTCGGAACTTTTCGTACATCAAGCCGCTCGGAGGAGGACTTGGGCCAAAGCAAACGAAATGCGAGCTCAAGGACGAGACGGTGCATTGCGACTTTGATGACTACGTGTCGACGGTGACGACGACGCGCACGCCGGACGTGCCCAGTGGTAGCGTGTTCGCTGTGAAGACACGGACGTGCATTATGTGGGCAAGCGCTGCAACGACGAGGGTTGTGGTCACTAGCCAGGTTGAGTGGAGTGGACGAAGTTTTATCAAATGTGAGCTCGGAGTTACCCAGGCTTTCATTTCATTTTTCTGACTTCGTTTACGTATAGCTATTATAGAGAAGTCTGCACTCGATGGACAGAAGACGTATCACGCCGACCTCGAGCGTGCGATGCGCAGTTACATCAACGAACACCGGACGGAGTTCATACCCGATGGCGTGGATGTCGCAGACGCCGAACCACTCGCAGAGGCAATCGTCGAGTCGCCGTTACCGGTCACGCCCGGCACGGCAGTTCCACTTACACCTGGCAGTGCAGACGCGGAGAAGCAGCGCGAGCACGAGCGCAATCAACGCGGCTTGCAATGGGCATGGGATACGCTCATGGGTGCATGGAAGGTCGCGAAACAGTCGACAACCGGCGCGCTCGACCTCATCTCCGACGCGTGGGACCAGTCCTCGAGCACGACCATCCTCATCTTCGTGATCGTCGTGCTTGTGCTGAGTAACCTCTGGACGCTGATGATGGTCGGGAAGCGGGAGGAGATCGGGCGGAGGAAGGAGTTGCGGAAGGTGGCGGAGAGGGAGCGGTGGGTGCAGGGCGTCGTGGCGGCTTTGTGGGAGGAGATGGCTGCTGGGCGAGGCCCGCACCCTCAGGTGCAGTCTGATGGCGCCTTGATTCCGAAGGTGAGCTCGGATTGGAGGGACGAGGTTGGTGAGATTAATCTGGCGCTGGACGCGGTTGAGGAGAGGGTGAAGAGGATCCGGAAGGGACTCCAGGAACTGGATTAGATGAAGATATCTTGCTCTGGTATTGTAGTTTTGTAACGACTTTTCTGATGATGGGTTTTTGGCATGACCGAATGAAACGAATTATGACGATTCGCGAATACAGTATCCCAAAAATAGCGAAGCCACCACGTGAAAATTCCAACGCGACTCTAACACCTACCACGACAGCAAAAACCACTGAAACGAATTCGAAAACAGCATGGTATGCATGCCCTGGTCAAAAGATCGAACATCCTCTTGTTCGGATTTTCCGATAGAGAAGTACATTACTAGTAAAGTGTCACTAAGCTTCAATTTTGCCCCCTACAGCTGAATTTCTACCGACGGAGTCTCATTCCCCAGCCCTAATTTCAGACACTCTTACCCAGAATTCCGAATCCTCAACTCCCTTTGTCCTTGTGACCGCATGCTCACCGTTTCCACGAATTAATTCATCTAGCGGTGATAAGAATGTCCCCCACTCTGCCCCTCGATGGTAGACGATAATGCGAAGGCTATGCATTTTGAGGCTTGCACCATGAAATTCATGCAACACGTCCCACTGGCATTATTTGGCGTTGTTCGGTAGCTCAATTTCTTTCGATCTAATTGCACATCCGGGTTTGAATAACACAGGATAGATGAGACCGAACGATGCTACTCACTCATAGGTCATTCCACTGAGGAGGAAAATTTTCTGTGGTGAAATTTTGGGGGCTCCACAGATGTCGGCTCGGAACTTGAACATTCCTATCATTGGTTTAGATCCTCCAACGGCTTTCTGGAACTTCACGCTGACGCCACGACGGTCGAATTTGGTGAGAGTGACATTCAGCGTAGGTTTTCCTGCGATGTTGTTTGCGCACACTATATTGACCTTCGTTGCAATCCTCAGAGAAGTGATCATGTGTGTCGTTACGTGAAATTCGGCCTGCCTGTCTGCTTTCTTACCCACTGTAAGAAAGATCCTGATAGTTTGGTTCTCTTGCAAATTTTCGAATGAGTAATGTGGAGGTTCATCCCATATGATTGACGGTTCTTGCGTCCTCTCATCTGCCTTGATTGTTGCCCCAGAGTGAAACAGTTCTTCTGCAAATCATACGCACAATGTGGTGAACGTCACGACGCGTGAGTAACATTTATACCACTTACTACTTGATTCCGGCTTTGACTGTGTCAGAACAGCTGGGTCGAGAATTCTGAAGTGAAGCCTTGTCTCGGGAGGCGTAGGGAACTCGTCTCCCGAAGTCAGGTGGTTCACGGTCAGGTCTAGGTCAATCCATGCTCCAAGGTGAACTGATTCGCCAAGTGTTTCATGCGCCATAGATCCAATATCTTCTTAAATTTTATTTTGCTGACTAGAAATCGCAGAGTGTGATATTCCTCAGAAGGCCCAGCTCCCAGATCTTAAGTTTAATATTAAAATATATAGAATGCTACCAGCGACCCTCAGGTGAGCTTTACCATTCGGAGACCAATATCATGCGTTTAACCCCATCCACCAGTACTGCGCGATGCTTTGCTCACCTGGAACTCCATTTATGTTAGGCTCTCCAGCTGACCCTGACACGGAGGGGCCTAATGGGGATGCTCCGTGATTTAGTTCATCGAATTGGAACCTCTGGACTGGCACCCTGTATGCAATAGTTCTCTATCAACGATGGGAAAAACGTCCCGTGGCGATGGTGATTGGAACGACGCTTATACACCTTCTCACACCCCAGCTGCCAGGAAAACGCAAATGCTGAAAAGTACTACGAGAACATTTCTTACAGAAGCTACGAGATTTGGGTGGACTACTTTTCCAAACAACATTTCTATGCGTCTTACCTACACAGGCTTTTCACCCGATATTCAGTCCAGATGCCCAATCATCCCTAAATCTCCCACTTGTGACCGCTGGCGTACCTCCTTGAACCTGGAGTACAGCATGCACATGCGATTCACAAGTTACCGAAGGCTTTTAAGAGAGCCATCACGATGTGGAGTGGATTGCAGTGCGCTTCTGAATCAAGATGACAGTGATTTTAACTTACTCCATTGGGTGGTTAAGAGAGAAAGGACTAAGTACGACTTCGACCACAGAGCTTTGTTCCCAACAATCGAAATAGTCGCAAAGACCAGTTGGCTGTGGAAGTTAAAGAAGTCGGCACTCTTTGTATCACTACGACAGACGATCAAAAGACCAACATAGTTATATACGGCAAATAGAAAGGCGCATATATGCTATCATACATCTTCAGTTTTTCCGTAATGTGCAAGGACTATGAATTGCCACATCACTCGAAGGCAATGAATGCTTACTCAAGCCCATTTCTTGACGTCTTCCTCGGAGGGACCAACCGGGTCGTCGGACGCCGCCAGATTGCATTGGTGGAATGCACGGACCTGATCCTTCGAGAAAGCACCGACCACAGTGTGAAGGACTCCGCGGTTATGGAATAGAACCATGTCCTTTTCGCGCCTTCAAATAAAATAAAGTCAGTCTCCGGATAGTGGTCATACATAGCCGTGGTTGTACGAACCAGTCATGGGGATATACGAGAGGTGGCGCGATAGCGGGTCGCTGCATTTTGTACAAAAGTTCGCGGACTTCTTTGAGGTTGGTGAGATGCGCGCCGTCTGGATATAAAGCGCCATCCTTGCTGGCACCTTCAGGGAGGGGATCTATCAGGAGTTCTGAGACGCCACATGGGTGAACTTGGAAATGAAGTTCATGGGTAACGGGATTCTTCCATAACTAAAAAAACCCCTGTGAGCAACAAGGAACTATCCACAAACAATAAATCCTCACCATTGGGAATATTTTAACCTTGCTTTCCTCCCAGGCCGGCAATTCGTTGTAAGGTAACTCCAATCCATCACTCTCGATTCCCAACCCAGTTGACATGGCTTGAGCAGGTGCCATCCAGACGTACGGGTGTGGGGCATATTTCACCTTGGTCCTCACGGCGAGGCTCTTAAGTTCCTTCGGTAGTATGTCGAACATCGTCTTCCCGCTCACAAACGCAGTAGTGCCAAGTGGGACAGGTAATTCATCACCTGTCCCGTCATCGTACCGACAGATCTGTGGAGCACCGGATGGTACTTTCAGCCCGTACAACGTCGTGACCTTTGGCGGAGATAGGTCATAGAGCGCCGCATCGATGTGCCAGCGGTAGAAGCGCGTATAGCCTTTGGCGTCGTCTTCCGGAGAGATCACCGTTTTGTGGAATGTGGTATGAGAGGGGTGCTTGAGCTGAGCTTCGGCGAGACCCTCGTGGTTATAAACTTTTCCGTTGCCGATCAGTTGCACCTGAGGAACGCGAGGGATGGTCTTGAGGTCTGGGTGGAGGACTGACTTCTTTTCGGAGCCAGTCTTGTTATTTCCGTGACCGTAGCTTTCCGAGGTGGGGTCGAAGGCCTTTCATATTTCTCTTAGTAAATTGACGTCATGCTGAATGAGACAAATCCTACCTTGGTTAACTTGTACTGCTCTTCAGGAGAGACATCGACGTTTCGGAATAGGAGTGCGCTGTGCTAGACAAAGCCTGCTATCAGACATTAGCTGTTCGGCAGCGGGAATTAGATGCACCTTGTACAGCAGATCTGATATTTCCTTGAACTGCTCGTCGGTGAGTTGTCCAGGATTGACGCCTTTGACTTCTCGACCGAAGTCCGCGAACTTAGAAGGGTCTGCAGACGGTGGCAAAGGCAGGGGGATCACTTCGATGGCCATGGTTCTTGGTATCTTTGGAGACTAGCACAGGTGAATTTATAGCGGTATCTGCAGCGGACTCTATGTAAGTGATAAGACTTGTATGACGTTACGGATGGCCGCCACATCGGAACGGAAGAGTGGCGGAAGACCGCCACGTGTCATCACACAGCAGATTCAAGGGTCTAATCAGCATCAGTTGAGTTGCTAACCCGTTGGCGTTGGACGCCGAACAAATTTTCTTCATGACTGAACCACCTATCAGGGAGCGGAAACGCGCAAGGAACGCACGGAAGGCCGACGACGATCCGTCAGAGCAGGTGCATGCTGTTTGCTTTTCTGATGGACTCGGACGAGCGTTGTTAACATCGTCCGCAAGTCTTCAAAATCTCCGAAGGCGGAACAGGGCAGTTCAACAACAATTTTCTACGTGGTGGGAGCGGCGTTTGTGGGGCTCGTAATCTATCTAGTGTGTTGGTCCATCTGCTCGATTCTCCGCCGCTGAAGATTGTTTCTTAGTTCCCTGAGTTCGTCAAAACTCTCCTGGAACCGTGGATAGAATTTTCGGAACCAACGCTACCCGGTTACAACCCAAATCTCATTACTGACTTCTCTGCGGACGTTCCAAAGCGCGATGCCATCGTAGAAGCTTTCAAAGTGAGTCGTCTTTCTGTGAGGCCGTACCGTGCTCTAAGCTGTCACGCGAAGCACGCCTGGTTAGCATATGGTATGTTGCGTTGTTGTTAAGTCCGCACTTGATTTCTCACACGAACAGAGAGGGATGCTATGGGCGATGACGAGTACCATCCGATCAGTCAGAAGGGTACCAACCTTACCGCCGCAGGAGGCATAGGATATACCGTCATTGATTCCATGGACACCATGATTCTGATGGGACTGACCGAAGAAACTGCACGTGCGAGAGAATGGGTAGCCAACAACCTTTCATTTGAAAGAGATGCGAATTTCAATACGTTCGAGGTATGTCTGCATCTGTCACCGTCCCACTAATTCTAATCCAAAAATTCAGACTACAATCCGAGTACTTGGTGGATTACTGTCAACGTATCACCTCTCCAAGAACGACAACCTCTACCTCGAGAAGGCTCTGGAGCTGACCAACAGGATGATGCCCGTTTTCTCCACGAAGACTGGGTTACCTCTCTCAAATATCAATCTTGGCCAAAAAATCGGCGTAGGAGACGCAGATAATAATAATCTTGTCAGCACCGCCGAAGTTGCCACGCTTCAGTTGGAATTCAAATATCTGAGCTCCGTTTCTGATGATGACACATACTGGAAAGCAGTCGAGCGGGCAAGCTTTTCTGAATGAATTTCTCCCTTTCATAAGATCTGACCGTATGTGAAGGTTATGCAACTGATCAATTCAAACCATCCAACGCCTCGTCTGGCCTCTATATTCATGAAGTCAGTCAGCCTTGCTCTTTTTCTGTGTGAACTATACTTATCGAAATAAAAGTCCTGACAACGGTCAATTCGTCACATCTGATATCCGCTTGGGATCGCGTGGAGACTCGTTCTATGAGTATTTACTGTAAGCGTTTTTTACTTCTTGGTATTTCGAAAGCTCCTCCAACGACGAGCAGAAAACAGTATCTTCAGACGGTGCGTTGCCTAACATTTTCGAATGGAACAAATGCTGATTGGCCAAGTCAATAGTCTCGGACAGAGGATATATATCGTCAGGTAAGAACTCCAACAGAATCAATAATATTTGAAATTATGATGCTTGTCCAGATGTATGAGGAGAGCATGGAAGCAATCCATCAACACTTGGTAAAAACGAGCATGACATCGCACCTAATCTATACGTCAGAGCTTATTCCAGAGCGGGGCCCAGACGGTGATATGTAAGCTTCTCGCATCGTATCTACTCAACCTTTTACTAATTCTATTCTAACTAGGACGTGGCGCCTCACACCTAAACAAGACCATCTCGTCTGCTTCTTAGGCGGCTCATTAATGCTCGGCGCTGTGACCACTGGTGCCCTGGTCGACAAGGTTTCTGTTCCGCCGAAGCATGACGAATTAAGTCCCACCGGAAGGCGGGACTGGAAAACTGGTGTAGAGCTTATCCATACTTGCATGGAGACTCACAATACTGCCACGTCAGCCAAATTCGTCCATTTTCCATGCAGCGAAATTTAACTCGCTGCTATGTTATACTCAGTGGGCTGGCGCCTGAAATAGTACACTTCCGGATACCAAGCGACAAGATGGATATGGGAGGGATTGCTCCGAACGACTGGTATATCAAAGGCGCTAGGTGAATACCACCTCTGAAAGACTAGAAACATAACTAATGACTTTTCTTGCCTAGACCAGGTGCATACCCTCCTCTGGATGCTCGATATATTTTGCGGTAAATTTCCCCAACTCATACTTTCAACCGTTGTACCAATCACGTCGTCAACGTTGTAGCCCAGAAACGATTGAATCTCTGTTCATCGCATATCGTCTGACTGCTGATAAGCGCTATCGAGACAGTGGTTGGAAAATCTTTCAGGCGATTGAGAAACACTGTCGTATCGAGACTGGGGGATATGCGAGTGTTATCAATGTCGACGAACTACCCGTACGCCATGAAGACAAAATGGAGACGTTTATGATGGTAAGCACGGATTTGTAGTCGGAATTCCGTGACTCTCATTGTTTTCAACTCGCAGAGTGAGACGCTAAAATACCTGTTTCTGCTGTTCTCGGATGCGTCCGTGATACCGTTAACAGGTCAGCTAATAAGCTTCAGTATCCGATGTATTTTGTTCTTATTCTTTACCTTCGTAGATTACGTGTTCAATACGGAGGTGACCGTCATTTTTCATTTATTCTTATCCAATACTCAAATTTGATTATATTAGGCACATCCTTTACCAGTCTTTGTACCCAGCATTCGAACAGGATTTGCATAAAAACATCTATCAATCAATTTTGAATTTCACGCCACCTTTGCTGAATGCATGCATTCATGCGGTCAGATTAACATTTTCCTGTCGACGGATGATCATTTCCAGAGTTACCTATGCCGTTATCTGTATTATCTGAGGCTGGTACCCTGTGCGGATATCCTATTCCGTCTCAATCACTTGATCTCGACGCAAATCGTAATCACTGAACACTGTCTAGGACATGGAACTCTTGATTGCCTGCGGCAGGCGCGGGTCTACCTTTCATAATACGTCTGACCGTCCAATGCGTAATGATGGCCTTGGTCAGCCATTGCAAATGTGATAGATAGACTCATTTGCTATGTCAGGTTGGCCGTAACTTTCAGGTTGGAACTGAGTGGAACAGCATCGGTCTTCCGTGAGTGGCTTGCATCCAGGGTCTAAATAATAGATCACATTGTTAATTTCGGCACGAGAACAATTTCCCCACTCCGTTGTCAGTCCTTTATTTACTTCGTTTGATCCCTTGGCTAGCAAAACTTCGTTACATAAACGCATCTAACACTCTATTTCCACGTCCGGTATTCGACATCTGTCCAAAGTTTACCTGTTAAGGATGGACGACTATGTCGCTTTCCGCGTCGCAGGTATTCATGTTTAGAGAACTTTGCCCTACGGTAAGCCGTCAGACATCAGAGTGACATAAGAAAAAGGTGAGTGATTGCAAACTGACCAACAAGTGAACTACTAACACGCCGTCATGGGTCGTGGACGTAAATACTGCGTTGCCTTTGTACATGACTGTTCCTTCGCCAAAACTAGATTCGGGATTGTCTATCTGAAAAGAAATTTTTGCGCTTTCTTGGACAGTTTTTTCGCCATGACGGTACTCGATGTGCACCGTGACTGCCAAGTGGCTATTTTTGGGACAGGTTTTGACGAGCCAGCCGGAGGGTTCCCACTCGAACAACTGGTCTTTCTTTTCTTCCCTCATTTGGTAGCGCGAAGGAATGCCACTCGTTATGGAACTTAATGAACACCTGCGTGGTGAGATTTGATTCTCTTTTGCTTTTGATTTTCTCGTACGTACCTGAACGATTCGATTTTTGAACTATCAGCACCTATAATCTCACATAGAACGGTCGGCTTAGAAATGCTCAGCGCATCTTGTGGTATGCCTGTGATGTTGAGTCCCCGAATTTCGAAACGGTGCGTCTGCTCCCCGCCGGTTTTGTATGACATTCGATAAAAATCTCTGGGTCGGGTGAAGGAGTATGGTTTTCAGCGAATTTCCGTGTGTTGGTGGAATTATATGTTTCGCAAATTACTGCGGAACCTAGAATGGAGGACGACCACTGTCCAAATAAGTGAATCTACAAACCCCATTCGAAATGTCTGTGTGTGTCGCCACAGAGATCTGGGTTCCGACTGACTAGGGAGGTGACTAAGTTAGACCATCATCCCGGCGTAGTTACCCGCTTAACCCCCTATTGAGGTATGAGCGGGAATTTAGGGAAGGCTCAGACAGCCCAAAAGTATATGGGGGAAGACCTTTTTCATAAACCTTGCTTTGTGCTCCGGTTTCAAGTTTTCGGAAATGAACTATGTTGCGCCACACGACTTGAAACGGTAATGTCACCGTAAATGGAAAGGCTCGCGACGCAAATTTCCTCGGGATTCATGAAGGCAAAACGTTAGTACAAGACAATGTCGGGTCAATTCTTCATCTCTACTAGTCATGAAGATCATCTAGTCTGTTAATACTTTCATCAGCGCACTGATGCCATGCCTTCCCAATCCATGTGGTGGAAAGCAAACGAAGATTGGTTCCCCCCGCACCTCGAACTTGTCGCGAAACGCCCGTTTGTTCCCTAAAAATGTACGTTCGATACCGCTGTATGTCTTGCTCAGAAATTTAACTGATGTTCCATTGATGTTGGAAGAAGGCGTCAGTTTCTCCGCAGGTGTCGGGCCAAATGTGAGGAAGTGCTCATCGGTGGATGCTAGAGAATGGATGGCGCTGGTGATGAGCCATTCGGTGAGATTCTTTGGAGCGCCATTTATTTGAAGACTATCTTTGATGGCCCAACCGTCGGCAATCTTTGCTAGGAACAGGAAACCGACCACCTGATGTGGGACCGTTAAGAGTGTGATATATTGACAGAAAATGTTGCCATTCACCTTCCCCTCCGCGTCTCTCGCATAGAAGTACCGACGATGCTCAAAATCCCTCCAAGGTTCGACGTTGGTGGTATGCACCTGGACACCTCGCCTCCCTTCTCTCCATCTATGACAATAATAAATATAATCCATTCATCATCTGTAGGACGTACTCCTTGATGACAATGTCAATTTCTTTCTTCACCTCCTCAGGCGGTTCACCATCCTCTTCAATAATTTCACATCCCTTTGCCTGTGCACTTCGAATATGCTTCCGCACTTCTTTGTTCCCTTCAGGATTCGCCTTTGCAATAACTCGTAAAAGTTGTATTATATTATAGAATGAAAGTGTTCACCTTAGTTGGATCCAAGCCATCTTCTTGAACACACCACACGGATCGCCATTCCAGTTCTGTACAAAGCAATTTCTCCAAAACGCCATTTGTACAACACCAGAGCGGTTTATAACTCTCAGTTTTACACCAGTCGAGAAATGCTTGAACAACCTCTGGGTACTGAGAATGTTCACAAAGTGGGTTCCCCCAAACAATGCAAAATCCTTCGGAGATCGCGTAACCTTGAGCGGCGCCAGACTGCTGGTGTCTCCAGACGGAGAATTTGTCTTCCACCCAGGTTGTATTGGATGAGTCGCCGTACTTGGCAATAAGGTCCTCAAGAGAGATAGTTGAAGATGAGTTCTTCGACATTGCCAGTGTACTAGTAGTAGATGTTTGATGTATCTTCGATGTTTTGTGAATTCATTAACTCGAGTAGATGCAGGATTATTTCATTGTCACTTGACGTCATATGTCGATGATGGCTCAGTTTCGTGCCGTCAATACGCCCCCACAAGTTTCTTCCTATGGCCATGACGTCGTCGGCCGGTGTCGTCATGCGAGTGTGAAGC
Source organism: Rickenella mellea (assembly GCA_004355085.1). Lineage (NCBI taxonomy): Eukaryota > Fungi > Basidiomycota > Agaricomycetes > Hymenochaetales > Rickenellaceae > Rickenella > Rickenella mellea. Next base: position 127,275 of record ML170184.1, read on the forward strand.
CGACAGAGGTGGTAAGATGTGGTAAGTGCGGAAGGTTCAGGTTCAGAGCTAGCAAAGTGAACCACGTGTCGTCCGAATTCGTCACTTGTTTACCGTCGAGTACTGTATCTAGCTAACCACATTCTTCCCAAGGTTGCAATCTGACGACCTCTATCAAAACCGCTATTTATATTTCAACGGCATGTCGTGTCCCTACAGGCTTATTTAGTCCCATTAATCCTTAGTTCTACGGTTTATACCAAAGTTCGCTGTTGCTTTGCATCAGATTATCTCCATAATCAACGAGATAATGGAGTCGTTCTCGGACTCCCATATGGATGTGGTGAGGATCCTTTACGTTGGCTACAGCTATTTTGATGGATGGCTCGGTTCAACTGCAGCCTGGGTTTTCGGGATAGCCTTGGGTTTGGGGACAATGATCTTCGTAGCCTGTTAAATCCACCTGTGAGTTTGACATTGCATTGCATTGTATGATAAAATGTTGCGACACACTGTGATATTAAAAACTCCTGTGCAGGTTGAAGATGTCGCCATTCCACCAAACATGAGATCTTTACCACTGGAACTGGCAGTCTGAGGTTTGTCTATCTCGATAGAAATAGTCGCTGTTGCTTTGACAGTTTTTTGTTTAAGTTCGTATGTCAGGTGAGCCCCGACACTCATATGGCAGCCGTTGTGGATCCTGGCTGTCCATTCGGATAGAGGGTCAATTGTCCATACAATTTTCTGGTCCTTCTCTAACGCTGGCCTCTCCTTGCTTTGGATTAGATGCCCGTCATTCCTAGAACTGAGAAGTTTGAAATCCCTGTGGCCATTTTCAGTTGCAATACTGGTGCAGCTTACCTGAAACCTTTAATTAACTTCATTTCAGGACTAAGAATCTGGCATTCAACAAACGATCCAGAATTTGCTACGATCTGTGCGTGCTCCGGAATACCTGTTAGGGTGATCTTTGTGACTTCGAATTGATAGGCGGGACCATCTGGTGCATTTGATGACATCGTTCGAAGAAAATTTATAGCCAACAAACGTTAAGGTGCTCGGATTAAGAGTGCACTGATATGTCCGAGTCGCAATGTTGGACCAGTAATGATAGTTGACTACGATCGCGCTGCATTATTATAAATTCCATTGACGTTAGTGTTGAAGTTTCAAGTTGAGCGTGATTGCAGTCTCGGCTTCCGGCACCGGACGTAGCCGCCGCTTATATAGCTGTCTGTATGCGTGATTGAACGCGCGCTGTTTCCGCCCGCTCGTCCACGCCCCCGCCTGCGCGACGATGTGTATACGTTGAACGAACCCGTCTTCGATCGAAATACCAAACAAGTAAATTTCATTAGTTAGCCTAACGGGATGTCTGTCGCATTGTGAACATTGTATAGAGGTCAGGGTTGGCGCAGGCTAGAGGCGTTTATGAACAAATACTTGGCGGCCAACGGTATTGTTTGTCAATACGCCACAGATCGACCACCATCTTCAAAACAGATGAAATATAAATGCAAAACTTTTCCCCATGGGGAATTCCAGCACCCACATCAAGGGAAGTTTTTAATGACAACGTATGATAGAAAGACGGCAGTTTTGGGTAGCGCACCGTGACTGCTCTCGGCGTGGAAGACTGTGGCCGCGCTGCAACGCTCAGTATTAAATTTGAATATGGTGAGCTGCACCTAAAGTTGATATAGTGGTCAGAATATTCGCTCCCCCAGCCAGTGGGATGCTAAAGGTGCTTTCTTCCGTCCCTATATTTGCGTTAGACAGTACGGCCGTCGATAGCCCGTATCGTACAGAGACATTGATATTGTCAACACAATTTCAAATACAGTCGGATCTCTAATTCATCAAAGGTTCAATTTTTTGATTTCCACTGGGCTTGTATGTTTAGTACTGATTTCTTCCGGACATTCCATTTAGCTGCCAGTAGCACCCGAAGCTGACTATATGCGCCGTTGGTTTCTATATTAATATTTCCAAATTCTTTAATTTGCAACTGACATGTGGTGTGGTGTTTCAACCATGTTTTCCACAATTCTGAGCGAGAGCCGTGAGGTTACTACACACATTTTGTGATTTTACGGCAGCACGGATGGTCGCCACAGGTGGCGTTAAGAATCGGAGATAATCGGCGTGGGAAATGCATAGAAGATAAACAGCAACTTGAACCCCGAAAAATCCATCATTACCCCAACCGTTCTCTTCCATCGTCCTCCATACATCCAAAATGTCCATCACCAAAATTCACGCACGCCAGGTAATGCTATTCGCTGATAAGAGTTGTTCTTATCGTCTGAGAGTGGTGTGTTTGCGTAGATCTTCGACTCGCGAGGAAACCCCACTGTTGAGGTTGATCTGTGGACGGAGAAAGGTATATTTTGTCGCGTAGTCTTTGCCGAGGTATATTCACGTCGGGATTACTTCCTAAGGTCGTTATCGCGCGGCTGTTCCTTCCGGAGCATCTACTGGTATCCATGAGGCGGTCGAGTTGCGAGACGGAGACAAAAGCAACTACGTCGGCAAAGGCACGTGCTATGGCACTCTCTTCAATGTGAACATGCACTAATGCATTACATAGGCGTCTCAAAAGCTGTAGCCAACGTTAACGATACTATCGCGCCCGAACTCATCAAGTCTGGGCTCAAAGTCACGTCCCAGAAAGAGATCGACGATTTCCTCATCAAGCTCGATGGCACGCCAAACAAGGGCAAGCTCGGAGCGAATGCCATCCTAGGTGTCAGTATCGCTGTTGCAGAGGCTGGCGCCGGCGAGAAAGGCATCCCACTGTACCAGCATCTCGCAGGGCTCGCAGGCGTAAAGCCGCCTTATGTCCTCCCCGTCCCGTGCTTCAACGTCATCAACGGAGGGTCGCATGCAGGGAATAAGCTCGCGTTCCAGGAATTCATGCTGGTGCCGACTGGTGCTTCGAGCTTCACGGAAGCAATGAAGATCGGAACAGAGACGTACCATACATTGAAGAAGGTTATCAATGCAAAATACGGCATCGATGGTTCGTCCCGATCTGAATGGTGTTTACATATTCGATCTGACCGGGATTATGTATGTAGCCACAAATGTTGGTGATGAGGGTGGATTTGCACCGAACGTTTCTGGAGCTGAGGAGTCACTCGAGCTTCTCTCGGAGGCGATCAAGAAGGCTGGTTACGAAGGCAAAATCCAGATCGCTCTTGATGTCGCGTCCTCCGAATTCTTCAAGGATGGCAAATATGATCTCGATTTCAAAAACCCGAACTCTGATCCTACCAAGTGGATCACTGGCACGCAACTCGCCGACATCTACCTCGAATTCGTCAAAAAGTATCCGATCGTATCCATCGAGGACCCCTTCGACCAAGACGACTGGGAGGCGTGGACGCACTTCACAAAGAACAGCGGTATCCAGATCGTTGGCGATGATTTGACGGTAACGAACCCACTCCGCATTAAAACTGCTATCGAAAAGAAGGCGTGCAATGGTCTGCTTCTGAAGGTACTTTACTGGTCCGATACTGGTCCGGCTTTGCAAGTCACTGAAGTTTGTCCGTCCCGACTGCTTAGGTCAACCAAATCGGCACCATCTCGGAATCCATCCAAGCGTGCGTTCTTTACTACCCCTAAAGCTACCGGGGTTTGCCGTACTAAGTTGTTTCCACTAGAGCACAACTGGCGCAATCCGATGGATGGGGAGTGATGGTGTCGCACCGTAGCGGAGAGACTGAGAACACCGTCATTGCTGATGTGGTCGTGGCGTTGGGCACGGGTCAAATCAAGACCGGAGCACCAGCGAGGTCGGAGCGTGTGGCGAAGTATAACGCACTTCTTCGTATTGAGTACGTACCCGAAGATCATCGCTGTTCGCTTCTTTGCTGATTCGACGGTGTTTACCTTTGCAGGGAGGAAGTGGGAAGCAACTCGATCTTTGCGGGCGCGAAAGGCTTTTCAGCTGGGCAAACCTGGCCGGCATTATTGAAGAAGTAAGAAGCGATGTTGTAGGAAAGGTGGCCGTCCCGGTTGCGCAGCAAAATTAGGCATGAAGCACTGTATAGAGTAGTAAGAAAGCACTGAATCCTATTGTTGTCCACGTTCGACGTTGCAATAGTAAAACCGAGCAGCACGTTTGCAACCATGCGCCACATCACGCAAACAACACGTCAATAGAGCCCTTATCGGTCACTGCCACCGTGCCTTAGTCAAGCGCATGATGACATCCCCTTATACTTATCGTCCTCAGACATAGTCCGATAACTCCTGTTGCAAACCAACCCCACCTATTCCATCCCACCAACATCCATGCCTCTCTTCACTTCCTTCACTCGCCACACTGATTCTGCAAAGACAAAGGCTCAGGTCAAGCCATCTATCATCACAGACGTCACCCCACAGGTTGCGGTGTCTGAGAAGCAGGCCGACACGGCTGCAGACCAAGTGTGTGAGGCCTGCGCAAAGGAGCTCGACAAGGACATCCCCGCACCGATCTCGCCCACGACAGGCATCCGCGCGCGGGACGCAGATGCGAAGGCCGTGCGTGCATATGAGGTCGAGAGGAATCGCGTAAAGCGCACCGCGGAGCGCGCACGTGTGCGGGAACGCAAAGCCGGGAAGTGCAGATGTTGCTCACCCGTACGCTCCCGCGGTCCTGGGAGAGGTGCTGCGAGGGTTCAGTGGGAGGGCAGAGGTGGCGAGCACGACCCAGCTGCGGAGGACGAAGAACCGCGAGTAGGAGGTATTAGAGACGCTTTGTCCACCGTCGCACCTGGCCACTGGGCAAGGGAAGTCTTGCTCCAAGATCTTGTGGGGCAAGCCAAGTTCCGTAAAGGCAAAGGTGCGCCCCCGGCGGTGCGCGCGCGATAATGCGCGTGTTGCTAGCCCTCGCCACTTGTTTCAACTATCTGATTGCCGTTTGTATGCGCCTTTCCGCTTCGTGTCATGTGATCAGCGGGCGATTTCGAGTTGATCCCCCACGTCCGGTCCGTTATCGTGCTTGAAGATCACGACTTCGAGGAGCCAAATGAGGATGAGGCATGGGAGCACGTATCCGGTGACGATGAGGATGATACCAGCAGCGTCAAGGCGCCCTCCTATGCGGAGGTCGTTTCGAGCACCAAGTGATTTATCGGCCAACCCCGACCAACGAATGACACTTTCAACAATTCAATCTTTCCAATCTGTGCAAATCAATTTAAACGAATCAATATCTGTACGTTCAGTATACCTAATGGAGAACTGTGTTGGGACGGACTTGTGTTACGAGTCTTCATGATCAGGCAACCATTTGATACCACTTCACGGTTCTTTACCGATCTGTTGTATTACCTAGAAATCATTGGTTACGTCGAGACTCTGTTCTTACTGTGATACGAAGACCTTGTAGAATCCTCGGACAGAATCGATACTTTGATTAGACATGGCTTTGAACGCAGGTCGACAGACGTCATCAAAGGGGGGATACGCAAAGGTGTGACGTCGGTGATGCAAATCTTGTTCAGCGAGCATGAGTCATTCGCTAGCAGTTGACGACGTTTCAAGACCGTAGTTGTGAGCATTACGGGGACGAATAAATTTCTTATGCATTTTTCTGCGGAAAACTTTTGTAAAATTATTGTAAGTGGTGAACAGATGCTCTTACCGTGATCCAGTTGCCAAAATACATGGAATTTTTGTCTCTAGCAGGATTATACTGTAACTGTCGTAGAAAGTTTTTCGCACACCTGGGGACAACCGGGGCCGCCATCCCCGACACCGCAAAGCAGAGCCTTCTTTTGATCTCAACAACATGGAATCGACAACATGCAGGAGAACTTCAGCTGAAGTCCAGGTGAATCTTATGGCCAATACTCCGTTGGTGGTTCCAATTGTCCGATTGCGTGTCGGAACGGTTCCTTACATGGGTTTGCTCGGAAGCTGGGTTGGCAAGACACCAAATCGCTTTTTGATGGTGACTCGGTGTCGCGAGAACTTGTCATCCGGTGAGAAGCGGGCTGAATTCGCCAAGACTGTGTTCAGGAGGCTGTGGGGATGGAGAGTGATATGATGGCAAACCTGGGTGAGCGGATTTCGTCACCTTGCCCGCGTCTGTCAATTTCTATAGCAAGTTTTGTTTTAGTTTCAGGGTAGTGGGCGGTGAATGGATAAGAGACAGACCTTGAGAGTGTAGACTCTGTTGCCTTCGGCATCGAGGGTATACATGAGATGCATGTTGGTGGTCAACAGGAAAAAATAACGTGGTGAAAAGATGAATTTCCGAAAAAGTAAGGTTTGATCGAGATCCACTCATTTCTATTCTTAGCGTGCCTGCCTCATGTCGGTCCCACCCAACCGCGATACATTTCAAAGTTCCTTGTTCTGAACCACCATCTTCCCCTCACTCAGTGTCTTGAGCCATAGAGCGCTGCTCTCAAGACGCGACAGCGAAATATCTATCTGGCGACGTTATTTTACCCCCGAGCTCCTTTTGTTCTAGGATCAGCGCCACCCCCTTCAAAATTTTTATACCAGGTGCAGGATGCCTCGCGAGAACAGTTTCTCTGATTCGGATGGGCGGTCACTTACTCCTGATATCGAGGACGAGGAAAATGTTATCGCCCGCCCATTTACAACCCCAACGGCTGAGCAGCAACGCCCAACACAACCTCAGCCACTAACGATTCAATCAGACTCGCCTTTTGGCACGCTTCAACAGGTGACGGTCTCAAATGGTGTTAAATTCGTGGAGAAAGGCTCTAGTGTCAAGTCACCTACGAGTCCGACGTCGCGGCCGAGTAACGTCGCCGCGAGTCCAACGCGGCCAGGCCCAACCGTATTCCCTCCTGGTGCCGCGTCGGCAAAATTCCGATCCTCAGTGCGAAAGGTCATGCAGATGAAGCGCATGTCGACTATGATGTCCCCTTTGGCAGTCGGCGCAGAACCTGGTATCGACCCGCGCAGGATGACTGCACAGATGACATATGGAGGTGTCAAGGCGAAATGTGTTATTGACATCGTGGACTACTCCAGCTTGCGCACGTCTTTTGGCAAGATGGAGAACGAAGGATTTATTGATTACCTGAGCAATCCGACGGCGTGCAAGCCAGAGCCTTGGGTTAAGGTGCGATGGATCAATATTCGAGGGATTAGCTGGGACGTGATAAGCGCGTTGGCCATGAAATACGGTCAGTACTGTGTTCCTAAAATGTGCTGGTATTTTCTTGTTTCTTGTTGTGGACGATTGTGCATGCCCAACGTGCATGGTACTTCGCAGAGTCGGGGCGTATGGCATTTGTCAAAACGTGACCTCTGGGACAGACAGATCGGTGGATATAGATGCCTCGTGCCATCCACTATTCCCATTTCGCAATCGCAACAGTCCTCATGTATCCCCTATGCCGTATCGTCTGACATTCGTGCTAACTACACCTCAATTGCAGATATTCATCCTCTCGCCGTCGAAGATATCCTACACCAAAGGCCTCAAGCCCGCTCCAAGGCGGACTACTACCAAAAACACCTTTTCATCCGCGTACTACGGCATTGCGTCGGGGACGACGACGACGACAGCACCGCCGAATCTGTTCTTCCGACTCTCACCAACTTGCCTCGCTCCAGTTCCCCTGTAGGTTTAGATGATAAGGGAGCTGATAGTGACGATGACGAGACAAAATTGGGAAGCGGAGGGAATTCGAGGAAGTCGACTATGAAGGGGACCGGGAAGGGGTTGTTAGGAAGGAAGGCAGACGCGCTGTTAAATGGGGACTTGGAAAGGGGCAGGCCACAGACGCAGAGGACGTCGAGCAGTGTGAGAGCGGTATGTTAGATCATCACTTCATTTGCGTTTCCCGTGGTGCTCAATTTCTGCCTATTTTATAGGGACGTCGTGAGGCCGCCAAGATAGAGACGGCGAAGATCATGGCGATAGAAGAGCTCAAACGAGAGCGCGTGCACGTCACCGTCAAACCGATGTTCATTTGCCTCTACCGCGATGGTAAGTTTATCACTCTTTGATGTTTATATTCTTCTTCATGAAATCGAATCCCACAGGCACCGTTATCTCCATTGAGGCAATCCCAGACCCAGGCTTCACAGCGCCGATCCATGCACGTCTTCACCAGCGTGATACGGGATTACGCGCAACAGCCGATGCATCCCTTCTCGTCCAATCGCTTCTCGATCTTGGTGAGACTTCGTTCGCACTGCGTCTTTGACTTGCCCCACAAGTCTGATTAGCATTGCAGTTGTCGATCAGACTTTCCAGGTTGTCGACGAGTACCAGAAACGTATTCTCAAGCTCGAGCATGAGATTCTCGTCAGGCCGAGCGTGAAGATGGTTAGACATTGTAAGTTCCATTCCCCCATGTCAGTTCTTACATTTCCACTGCCTTGCTAAATGAATTGTAGTGCATATACTTTCCGGCGACCTCGCATTGCACAAACGCACACTCGACCCAATCAAGACGCTCGTGTACGGTTTGAGGCGGTACGATGTGGATCGATGCGCGGCGCTCGTTACTTCGGCGTCTGGCGCGAAATCCACTGACAAAGTCACGGTTGAGGGGTTCATGAGTCATAAATCGAAGATATACCTGGTGAGTGGAAACTTACACTGCGAACGTCCATTGAATACTCAATGTGATCTTGGGTTCGGTTTGCAGGCCGACGTTCATGACCATATCGACTACATTTTGACAAGCATGGACATGTTTGCGAACATCGCTGAAAACCTGATCAATTTCACTTTCAATGTATGTCATTTTGCATCCCGCCATTGGGTAAACATTGTTAACTTTGTGTGTGATTAGATGGCATCGTATGACATGAATCAAGTAATGTGAGCAGATCCTGATTCTCACGTACGAACATTCGAGTTGAATGTAACTGCGAAGGCGACGATTGACTCTTGCAACGATCATCTTCCTTCCGTTATCTTTCCTGACCGGTTACTTTGTGCGTATCTTATTGCGAATTTTCCGACTGTGATATATTGATCTTCGCATGCAGGGCATGAACTTCGACAATATGTGGTCTGTCAAGCACGATCACACTGATGTCATGTAAGTCAAAGTCTTTTGCAGACCACTGCTGCGATGTGTGGCCTCCGCATCGACAATGCTAACCTTGTCACATACAGTTTCTGGATTATCGCACTCCCGCTGATGGCTATCGTCATTGTGGCCTTCATGCAGCAGGACATCACCAAGATGGGCCACTACCTACAGAAGCGCTGGAAGGCGCGACAATACGTCGTCCAGGTGAGATATTTCGACGTATCCAGTTTCACTTGGTCTGATGGTGAATGGGGATTCTCAGACTACCAAGAAGAATGCTTGATCATTTCATGTCACTATCAAACACGACACACCACGTGCGTTGACTTGATATCCAGTTGACGCAAATGTCTGCCTCAAGTGCTCTCAATGCTTTCGGATATCCAGCGGAAACCCCGATCTCATTTACATAGCTCGTCTGCTCACGAATATCACTACATCACATTCCTTTATACTATCACGAGTCACGACTTCACACTCCATGCATTTCCTTTGCGTTAAATAGAATACAGATTGGTCATTTAGGGGACATCGACTCACTGTCAAAAGTCATGGTTATAATTACTCACAATACCCATCAGCCACATAGCAATTTTTGATTTCTAAAGCACTTGCTTCAGAACCGAATGATCTGAAAAAATAATGCATCAAGAAAAGGCAAGACTTTTTGGAATGACTGGCAAGTTGTGTGCTGACTCAGCCTGAGCTTGGATCTCTTCAATTGCTTGCAGTACAAATTCCATGACAACCTTGTAGGTTATTCCCAAGACGTCGGAACCCCGTACAGTAGAGGGTGTCTGGACCTACATCTGAAAGACAATGGCAGGAATGTGACGGGATTGGACATGTTGTATTTGCCGGCGTTCTTTCACATATGGCCATGCGCATAACCACTCTTGGAATAATGGCGGACAACATCAACCACCCTTCTTCAGTCTTGCATACTTTATTCTTGTGGAAAGACCGGTGCTTGTGCTTCTTAAGGTTGAAGGTTGCGAAACCCATCGGTTTTCGCCTTGCTCACCTCTGAAATTCTGGAATTTCTTCGTTTTAATCATCCATCCACTAATGTACGAATGCCCGCTATGCTTCCAGTCGTTCGGGGAACGCGTCATGCCTGTGGCTCTTCCTTGTGGTTCGTCCTCAACCTGCTTTGCGCTTGTTGTGGAGCTAATATGTATCTTAACGCAGGACACGTTTTCTGCCATTCAGATATCAGACGGATGGACGCTGTGCAGGACTCTAGATGCCCGACATGTCGAAAGGACTTTATACCCGGACCGAATGGGAACTGCATCAGACTATTCTTATCCAACTCTGCTCCAGCCTCCGAAGGCTTGACATCCTCAGAACGGCAAGAGGCTCATATCCTCAGTGAACGCATGAGATCGATCATTGGGACGTCTTTCGGAGACAATACGGACCGTACAGTACAAGACATTCTTGCTTGGGCTCAGAGAATACGAGGAGGAAAGAGCCAGGTATGCTCACCACCCCTTTTATATCTATGGCATTTATGTTACGGAAATTAGGCTGCACTTGCAGAACTGATGGCATCGTTACATCTGATGACTGATGGACATCCTACGTCTCGCGAAGAATTCCCCGAGGACTATTCAGACGGCGAATTGGCCCAGGACGACAATTCGTCGATAGCTGACGATGAATTTTTTGAGCGGGCGTAGGTTACGGTTACAATCGGACAGGGAGCATTGATTTCTAACAGCAGTGTGGTAGAAATCAGGTGGCTATCGATATGATCAATCTTCGCAGGCACCGAAGCCAATCCGAGCAGTCCTTAGGAGAAGATTCGTAAGTTCCTTTTTCCACCTTTAGCGACCTGCGACTACAACGCCTCATGATCCACCTAGGACTCACCGTTCCAGTGGATCTCCGCCAGGACAACCAATGAGGGTGTGGCGGTGAGTTCTGCACCACGCTTCTGATTTCAGAGCTCGTTTGAAGCTTTTCATGCAGACCTACCCCGCCAGACTCTGTTGTAAGCCATTTCATTAGTATTTTGAATTTGCAATGATAAATTTTGTCCCGTAGAAATACCTCCGCGACGGCTTTGAATATTGCCGCAATGGTCGTACTGGATTCCGTAGATATCGTCGGCGGTATACCATTCGCGACCTTGTCCCCGAGCTTGATCAATTATTGAAAGAGATGGATTGCTAGCGGAATAGCTGCGTCAATGTGTTATCGACCTTGACAGTCGGAAGCTGGACATATGATCGACGAGATTCCGGAAAGCCTTCTGAGTGACAATGTTGTTATAGGTGTTTTGGATCCTATAATTCATGCAGTGGGGTTACAGTATGGATGTCGTAGGGAACGATTTCTCATCGCATTGGCGAGTGGATAACCTGGACCACGAAGCCCTGCACGCGGATATAGAAATACATAAAACGTTGATGTTCACGATGTCTTTGAGAATCATTGTAGAAGAATAACATGTTAGTTTCAGCTGAGTGGCTGAGAGTAAGGGGGCTTTTGCTCTGAACTCTGCATATCGGCGGCATACTGTATTGCAAGGCAACATCCTCTGTACCGTATTTTGAACACTCCTGACTCGGATATCCTTGTTTTGTATCGCCCAGGCAATGTTTGTTCCAGTGGTGACATGTGGGCGTCGATCCACCTTGATTCGCGCCCTTGTCTACTTTCTCCTGCAGCAAGTCTGGTATCTAAGCACTCGATCTTGTTGTCTCCTAAGGCCTCACGGACAACAAAGGACGGTCCATTTCAAGAAACAAGTACTGTGAATTCAAGTTTCACGCGGCCACCATGCCAACTTGAATCGACCGGTGCTATTCGAAATTTTGAACATTGTTTCTGAGTCTTTGTAAAATTTGCACGATGCCACATGCACCACTCTTGGAATAATGGTTGTAACCAGAACTCAAGGCTTCAAGGCTCCTGTTCATTCGTGGTCATCAAAACGCAGAAACATTGTTCTCCGGGACGTGGTATTTAAGGAGTTCGGAAACCGCACCATGACTCTCGTGTTCTTCTCGTACGCCACCTTGCAGATTTTTCTTGAAGCCTCATCATGTTGGAATGCTCTGTATGTCTCCAGGCTTTCGGGGATAGCGTTGTTCCTGTCAGTCTGACATGTGGTTCGTCCTTTCATGTCGTCAGCATATTCATAATGGAACTAATTATCCCCTCAATCCACGCAGGCCATATCTTCTGTGAATCAGATTTGCTGAGGATGGGTCATTCCTTGGAGGGAGGACCTAAATGTCCCACATGTCGAAAACCTTTCATGCCAGGACGCTGGGTCAGACTTTACTTTTCGGAGTCAAGTTCCCCGTCTACCAATGGATCGTCCTCTTCGGGTTCCAATACCAGTCCTGCCGTCGAGAGTCTGACGGAATCTGAACGTCAGGAAGCATTCATTCTCAGTGAGCGCATAAGATCAGCCATGGATGAGGGTCCGGAGAACTCTGGTCGGGTGCTGCAAGAGGCACTCCGTTGGGCTCAACGAATCCAAGGAGCAGAAAGTCGAGTACGTCAGATTACCTCCTTCGTGCAGTTGTGACAATTATCGCCTCGACCCATCAGGCTGTGGTCGGGGAAATGGTGGCATCATGGCAAATGATGATGTCAGATCGGCCCAGAAACGAACCCCATGGAAGACCTGACCGCGTCGTGTTCAACGACGAAGACTTGGGCGATTACCATCCCGTTGTAGCTGACCCGTTTGAACCGACATGGGACGATGACCACCTTAGTTCAATGACGTATGTAGCATATTTTCGTTTCTGTTTGAATTCCTGACAGCCGTCCCTAAGAAATGCGATGTCTCTTAACCCAACCCTTCATCCCGGGCCGCCGCTTGATTTTGGGACGTACAACTGGACGCCGTAAGTGAAGGTTAACTTATACCCATCAAGGCATTCAGAACTTAACGCAACCACAGTCCAACGGCCCACATTTCGAGTAGCCGGCGGCGCCGTTCCACACGGAATCACCGATCTTCGCGGCACGAGGTAAGGTTTGCCGACATTCCGTACGTCACTTTGTTCCTGTTATTGAAGAAGGAAAACTCATGCATGAGGGAATAACAGACATGAGACGGTTCGCAGGGGATCCGACCCTCCTGCAATCCCACGTTTGGCCGAAATATTCACATAGTAAGTCGTGCATAAAACATGCCAGTACTAGTACTGATTTGCCTGAAACATTTCGGTGTCCAGCATGCCTGAATCACACAGGTACAGTCGTCATCGCACCAATGCTATGAGCTCTGGAAATCCAAGTTACCTTTATGGTCCTCCTGGCCCAACATTCGTACGTGAAACATTGGTACCCGTATACAATTGATTCCATCGTTCAAGTGAGGAATCAGATCCACTTCACGGTTAATACACATATTGACCTCAAGTTTATAGGCAGGTGCAATGAATTTGATACATAGATAGAGACCCATGTGCCGGCGGATTCGACAGAGTTCTGCAAGAGCCTATCCACCACTTTCCTTCCAATTTCACAGATTCCTTCCTTCCCTCCTTGAACAGTTATCAGTGTAACATAGTGTACCGTGCGTCAATTTATACGATATGCTATCTCTTTACCAGCGGTTAAGCTCTTATCAACCGATGCACTTCATCTCGGGGTTTGGAGCTTCGACGTAAGACACTGACTGCCAGGCTTTGGACTACCGACGAGTTTGTGCAATTCATACTTATATCAACGCGACTCAAGGAATAACTGGGTAACTGGTCCTGGAATTAAATGACTGTCTACGGATGACTATAGATTTATGCTGGGAGCACATCGAAAACAGTGGTGCAATATGACTAGGAACTGCAAGATGGACGCATATGAAGACACCTGGGATAAACCAATGAGTGGACTTATTGTTGGGTAAATTTTAAAAAGGAATGTGTTTGTGATGTCGAGGAGCAGAAGGAGGAGCAATGAGTGTTGGCATACATGAAAATGGAAATATAATGGGTGTACAAGGTTTGTCAGCGATGAAGACCCAAACAGCAGAAATGAGTGACTTCGATGTAATAATACGGTTTCTGTAACCAGTCCATCCGAAAGGTTCATGGGCGAGGGGACGCAAAAAGTGAGAGAACTTTCTCAGCACCTTCCTTGTACTTCTTGAGCTTCTTTGCCCTCGGCTTTTCAGGTTCTTCGCTTAGAGATGCTTGGGATGGGCGGGGAGCAATCTTCGGGCTGCCGTGCCCATTCACTTGCAAGCTGCCAGTGGCCGAGTCCCTGGAGGCTGCAATATCGCCATTCATGGATTGGTCAGATGACGAACCTGGAGATCCAACCGAAGTGGTCGACTCCTTGGACTTTAGTGATGGGCCAGTGGTATATGTGCTAGGAGCAGTTGACGGTGACGGAGTAAGCAAGCCAGTACTTGATACAACGGATGAATTAAGAGTGGCAGAGCCCGAGTTGGCTAATGCCGCTGAACGTGCAGAAAAGGTTGAAGGTGGAGGCGACCGAGCTCGCAAAAATTGTTTTGGATTTCGTCGGAATGTCAGTGGGGGCTTCCTGCCACGACTATGCTTCTCCGCTGGTGATGGGGTGCCCGATACAGCTGACACATTCGCATCCGAATCATACGAAACGCCGGAAAAGTTGCGTTGGGTATTGTTCTTCCCGGGTGTTGAGACTTTACGGAATACGGCCAGCCTGTAACGATCCACCACACCACGGGCAAACAAACTCGGTCCTTTGGCACCATTACGCTCCTCGCCGCCTGGTGCTTCGACAAAGTCCCAATCGTCCTCTTCTTCTCGTTCTGTGCCTTCATTGTCTTCGTCGATCGGGTCGGAAAGGTACTTGTCCAATGCAGGCACACCAGATTTCTCTCGCTTTGCACGAGGAGCATGTACAGGGCCCATGACTCCGACTCGTGCAGCGATCGCGGGAGGAAGAGTCTTCGAAATGTGACTCGTGGCGGGTGCAACAGGTAAGACTTTCTCCACAGGCGACTCTGGACTCTCGGGTATTTGTGGCACGGATTTGTCACCGTCAACCTTCGGGGTGATCTCCACAGTAGTCGGTGAAGACTCTGCTGGCTTCGGAACGGCGTGGTCTTCCGACTCCTCACGCGCGATAACATCAACACTAGGCGTACGACCGTCCACTGCGGCAGGTTCAACGAGTGAGAGCTTGCGCTGTTCCGGAGTTTTGGGTTCCGGTGTGTGGTCTTGCGGTGTAAGGGGACTGCTGGTCTCGTGCAAACCCGCATCCAAGGCAGCAATAGCAGCTTTGGCATCCTCAAGGACAGACTCCTCGTCCTCGTATTCGTCCTCGACATCCTCCGGTTCGTCCTCATCGTCAATGAGAATCGAATTCCGGCCTTTGTATGAATAACCATCAAACAAGTCGGGGCCATCCTCAACCTCAGGATCAGGATGGACCGATGGGCTCCGTGACTGCGCTGGTGTACGGACTGAATCTTCTCCATCAGTCTTGTCCGTATCAGTCGGTTCGCCGCCTGTGTCCGATTCGGTCTGTTCGGTCTCGTCCTGAATGACCGGTTCCATGTCGAGAAATGCATCGTCAAAGTTTTGGGTATCACTAGCATTCGAGGGGTCGATAGGGGGGATATACGGGGCTAAAAGAAATTCCTAAGTAAAACGAATGACGAAGATACTGGTATGACTCACGAATATAACGCTTAAAGTACACGTGAGACCAGTCTCTGAGGAACACAAAAAAGTCAGAAACAATAACAAACAGATGAAACAGTGCCACGTACATCATTGAGAAGTAAGGATGCCGTTTTATCCGAGGTTGCTTTATCCGTAATGCTGGGTTTCGTTGAAGGAGCTAAAACAATAAGACATCAATGCCCGGTAACGCGACCACCAGGAACCACGACATGGACCCACCCCACGTATCAGGCTCTTGGTATCTTGATCGATTGCGCGATCATCCGGGAATTTCAACTCGTCCTGTAGCACTCGAGCATACATCTCGGCATGGTTGTTCGCCCAGAATGGTGTCTGCAACAGGAATGGTTAGAACTACATTTAATTAAAAATGAGCACTCACGATGCCTGTTAACATCTCGTAGAGCATGGTGCCGAAACTCCACCAGTCGACCTCAAAGCTATAAGGCATGCCTTGAATCACTTCCGGTGCCAAATACTCTGCAGTGCCGCAAAACGTGGTTGTAGTATCGCTCTGGCCACCGACACCAGATCCCGGCCAACCCTCCTCGCCTTTCATCCAATAGGGCATATTGGGTTGCGGAGTTCCAGGTAAGGATGCGTAGAAGTCTCGAGAGCCAGACGGCGTTGGAGGTGAGGTGATTGGCGATGACCGACGAGGGAACTCTTTCGAGAGACCGAAATCTGTCAGGACGATATGGCCGTCTGCCCCGATGAGAATGTTCTCGGGTTTCAGATCGCGGTAGATGACGCCTGCAGCGTGCAGACCATCGACACCTTCCACCTACAAAAGGCTGTCACTCAAAGAATGGATCCGGAGATGGAATGAGCTTACGATTTCAGCCGCGTAAAATCTAGCCCGATCTCGGCCCAGACGTCCCCACCGCGCAAGTTGCGTTGCTAAATCACCTCCAGGATGGAAGTCCTATGGAAACAGGTCAATAAGATTCTACACGGCGTCGCCAAACTCAATCAACCCACCATGACAAGGAATAGGTTCTCTTTATCGTGGAAACTCCAATGCAGCCTGACAACAAACGGATCCTTGCCTTCCCTCGCCATCCTTTTCAGAACAGACTGCTCAGTCAACGTATGTTGCAACTCCTGATGCGCGAGGACGTGTCTCTTCGTGATCGCTTTCAAAGCGTAGAGACTATCCAGCTTCTTGTGCTTCACCAGCAACACCTTTCCAGCACACCCCTTCCCAAGGACGCGCATCATCTCAAAATCGTCGATGACAGTCTTCCGCTCGATCATTTTCACCGACCGGTCTGACTTCCGCTTCCCGTTCCGTGGACGGGACTTCTTGCGAATCGACGCCGATGCAGACGAGTCGTCTCCGAGCGTGGTCGAGCTGACGTACTCCGTCTCACCCTCGACGTCCCCAGGTGTCTCGCTCTCTGATTCCATAGCGGACTCTTCGCCATTCAACGGTGAGGAGATGTACATGCGCGACATGCGAGTGGCCTTGTCGGGGTCTGCAGACTGTGAACGCGGAATACGTCCAGCGATGGTTGCGTGCGACAGCGTAGGGGATGGCGGCGACCCGACTGGAGAACTGGGCTTTGCTTCGTCCTTCTCGGTGACGTCCTGGTGAACTGGTTCGGAGACATCAGGTATGACGTCTGATGTCAAACCGATGGGTGATGCGCGACCTCCGCCAGAAGCTTCTGTGTCATGCTTGGCACCACCATCGACGGGTTCAACGGCTTGGCTTTCCTCCTCCTCATTCTCCTCTTGGATGCCGGCTTCCCTCCTCCCACCATTAATTTGTTCTTGATTCTGTAGTTCCACCCTCTGCACGTCATTATCCAACCTGTCCAACCCAATCTTGGAACCTTCCGTGTCCGAACTTGACGTCCGAATATCCATCTTCGTAGCTCCAACAACCATCCCGCTTCCATCCCCCAGATGCGCCGCAAGATCACTCCTCACCCGCTTCACTGCCCTCTCCACTCTCTCGCTTTCCAAATCGTCGGTCCTGACTCTGACAAATCGTCTCCAAGCTTTCGAGTGTTTCAGAGTCGCCTCATTCGAGAGCGTCGTAAGGTACGCAGCCAAAGCTGTGATGGTCGCACTCCCAGTAGTGCCATTCGACGGTGTTTGCTCGATGGCTGGAGCTAGGAACGGATCATTGAGTTCCTGGGATGGCGACGGCGACTGAACACCAAGAGTCACAGTAGAGGCTGCAGCGCTCGCCAAGCTGTTTCGCGAACTAGGTGTGGCGACGCCAAGTTTCGAGTCTCGATCCTTATCTTTGGGGCGTTCTCGTTCTCGACGATTTGGGCCAGGTGACGCCAATCGGGAAAGTGTGTGCAAAAATGATGATTTGCGCTTCTTCTCGCCATTCGCAGTTTCCATGTGTTCGTCGTGAAGAGGTAGAGGGAGTTGCGGAATGTTCAAGTCTGGGTGTGAGGAAGATAGCTTGCGGTGTAATTCGATGATCTCCGCAGCGGTCCGAGTTAGGGTGAGGTGATGGGTCGGGGCTAAGTTCATTATCGATAAAAGGTAATCGTTCGTTAAATGTCGTTAAATATTGAGGAAGCGGGGTAAGAACGACGAGAGGAAGCATAAGTTAGCGCCAGTTAAGAACGAAGAAGACGAGAAAACCAGAATGGGGTATGAAACAGAGTCATCGATTACGTAATCCCAACCATCGACAAAATAGATGTTCCGCCCGCCATTAGTGCACCAAACGTCATCGACGACCGCACCGATGCAAGTGGGAATCCAACTGCGGACGCATTTCTACTCGAATGCATCCGAAGTTGCGGCGTGTTGGTCGCCCGCCACAAGAAGTTGATACAGCAAGAAATGGAAAGAGAGAGTCCTAAGGGAAAATGACGCACTCTTGATATAAATGCTGTAACTTCTCTTATCGTACGGCGTTTCCGCTGCGCTGACGCTCCATGGGCCGTCCTGCGCCTCCAAACGTACAATTTTGCGTCGGTTTGCCCGTTCAGGAGGCACACCAAGGAGGGTCGGCGCGGTGTTTGCGTGAGCCATGAGCGCAGGCCTGTGTTGAACAGATTCGGGTTCGGATTCGCGTTGGGGTTGAGTATCGAAAAACGACACGTCGGTGACGCTGGATCTATCGGCACGCGCTTTCTTGCGTCTGTAACTTGAGCGAGAAAAGGTGCCGGAAATATCGATGCTGCGGGAGCCTTTGTGTGTCGTGTTCGTGTAGTTGGCCTTGTTTGAGATGGGCGGCTGTGGGTTGGCAGCGGTTGCGAACGGAGAGAGGCCAAGGACGGTCCTGAATTTCTTCTTTGTCTCCGTGGTGTTATTATTTGAACGAGATCCTGTTACGCCTGTGCGGGCGACGGTGCTGGGCATCAGCTATGGTTGATGGTCCGCAAGGCTGTGACTTCAACCTCAAGCGCCGAATGGGTGCCAGCGACTGCAGGACTCGTCGCGAGGAAAGTTGGTTTGGGCGTTTAGTTGGTTGGTTGAAAGAGAGAAGAGAATATTAAAGAACGGAGCCGAAAATATTTAGAACGGGTGTGTGTAAACGGCGTGGTCGTCGTGTTGGCCTCGAGGCGGTGACGAAAAAAACGGTAAACCCCAAACTAGGCACGGATGTTTCTGGGTATGATCGCCACGTCGTGCGGGGCAGTGAGCAGCCCAGTACCTGATCGTTGGCTCGAAGCTGGGGATTGTGCTGACGAAAATTGCGGTGGGCTGAAGAAAGATGGTAAGAATTGGTGAGATCGTTGCGGTGTTCACTCGCTTCCAATTCGCACTACCTCCATATTAGGCTCCGCTTACATCAGCAATTGTGGCGATTTGTGGACGTAAAATCATCCAAAACAATTATAGCTACTCTCATGATCGGTGCTATCGGGCGAGAACTCGACAATTACAACGGCGTGTTCCCCTTTCAATTAATTCTGCACGCCGAGAGGACGATCTTGACACGGAACGAACCTGAACGGTCTTCCGCATGTCGCGTGCACATCGATATCAAATGTTTATTCATAGTTTACATAGAACGGGGCGGGGACTTTTCGTCCACGCCCTTGGGGGATTCAATCATTATTTTGGGGTAATAGTTGCGCAGTTTTTGCATTCCATGGGATGCTGATCGCCATTGGCCAATACAGCGCACGTGACAAAGCGTCCTTAACGGGAAATGTATTTTCGGCAGCCAATTGCTGTCCTTTGCCTTCATGGCCTCAGCCAAGAAAGTCGCCGAAATACCACCAAACCTTTCCAAGACGGACGAGGGCGAGGAAGAGGAGGAAGAGGAGAGCGACGAGTATGATTCGGGTATCGAAGATGACGAAGAGCCTGAGGGTGCTGATGGTGAAGATGACGACGAAGAGGAGGAAGAGGATGAGGTACGTGTATTCCCTTGAGCGAGGTTTACTCGATGCTAACTTCTCTTTCCCCGCATCGCAAAAAGGGAAATGCCCGTCTAACACATCTTCTACTTGGCGTCAGTACCAACCTGCCTTTTGTGTTCTTTCCTTCCATGCTGGGCTAATTACTCAACTTCCTCGACAGAATCCGAACGCAGGTGCAGATGACGAGGTGGAAGATGACGATGACGACGAAGGGTTCACGCCAGATGGCCAGAAAGACCCGGCTGACGACGATGTCGATGACCGTGCCCCCATTAACGCCCCACCGGTACCCGCAAACGGAGGTGGAGGCGCTTCATCCAGCGCAAAAAGAAGTCGAGAGGTAGACGGTGATGTTGCTCAAGATGCGAAGCGGACTAAGGCTTGAGTTTCGGTGTGCACACACACGCCTGGATCACGTAGATGGTTGATTTTGCAGGACAAACGCCAAAGTCGAATTGTGCGATTGTATTTTTATCACTTCTCACTCCGTTAGAATTTTCTGCTCATGTGCTTTCGCTATGTGCTGCTCGTAAAGTTATCGTTTATTCTTCTTGCATTAACAACCTTCCGCACTGGATCGTTCAACCTCGTCAACAGAAATGCTCTCATCTCTGGAGGAGCTGTTGCCATTCATCATGCCCATTACGACCCTGAGTCGCATTTAACTTCTTCACACCTGCAAAGCTCAGTGCATTTCGTCCTGCATGCCACTTGTGCCGCACATGCATTTCCAACTGACCACACGCAATACAATGTCCCTCCTAGTCATTTTTGCAAAAAATTACACGCTTCCTGCCGCATGAACTTGGCCTTATTAATAAAAGGACCAGCTTTCAAAACTGCCGCAGATGTGAAAATTAAGTATCTATACCTGTATGGCCGGTAGAATTATGGCGCCAATTGATGTCATTCTCGTGAAACCGCTCATGAAGTCACCGGAAGGAGTTAGCAAGTAAGGGTAAGGGTGAATGCCACGGTCAACAATCACCCCTCGATCTCACCATCAGAGATTCGTGCAGTACCATGATTGGCTGCTTGATAACTGTTTCAACGAAAGAGCTCACGCAATGATTGCTCTTGTTGCACTACCACTATAGGTTCGTGCCGCGCCACCTTCTTTCGGTCTCCGACAAGATCCTCTTCCATAAATGGAAGGCTACGCAAGGACAGAAGGGCTTGTGACAAAGTACCAGTTTGAGGGGGTCCACTCTCGCCGCCGTGCACCTTTGCACAGTGACATTCTCGCTCGACTCTTGCAGGCAGAAAGTTTAAGTAACCTATGTCAAATAAATCTGTCTACTCAGCTCCTCCGTGTGACTTCATCTCGTGTCCGGGCAGACCATAGAAATGGGTGACTTTGGTGTAAACTAGGTCTTGCTCTTGTTGAGGTTGTATCTCAATCTAGGATGATGTAGCGGACAAATCCATGGCTCAGATTTTGCTAAAGACCTTTCCCAATGGACCTGTGTGATAAAATTCTGGTTTGGTACCAGTGTTGTGTGTAGAACGACTGATCTTGTCGTCAAACGTTAATTTCCCACCCGCCAAACTGACTGCAACCGATTGCCTGCAGTGGCCACAACCACCAAACTCGTGCGTCATGAGTGTGTCACAAGCCGTCACAATGATGACTTCGACGCCGAAACAGCTCGCTGATGAGCACAACATTGACTCAAAGCACAAATAATGTATCCAAGGTACTTTTTGGCATACTACCACATATAATGGTGTAACAATTGTATTTTTACGTTAGCCAGGAGACAAGTAGAAGCGAAAACGGTGAAATATGCAACTTGGCTGCATACACACTCCGTACCTCCACATCAATGGGTCGAGCAAGTATCCAGCCTTCAGTTATTGATTCACTGTATATCAAACTTCAAATTACTCCACCAAAACGAGCTGCCGTTCGCACTGTGGGTTGCTGCATTTGACGTAGAGTGAACCCCTCCCTTGTTTGCGGCACTTTGGCACAAGCCCCTTCTAGGGAAGGTTGCCACGCAGCGTGGCGTCGGACCGCGGGGGCGCGATCCGAACCTACACTACCACATCGAACAAACGGAAAAAGAAAAAGAAGGCATGCAAAAGACGAAAGGTGCGGTAGTCTCAGACTAGTGAATGCTCGACGTTCTCTTTGACTAGATTGTGGTTTGCTTGAGTTATTGGCATGGTTCGGGATGCGGATGCGGATGTTCAACAGTCGTATGAACACACGCAGGCCCTCAACATTTGCATGGTATCTCAAAATCCCAGAAAGGGTTGTAATGTCACATCTGTCACAGTGGCGCAGCAATCACGCGCATGCGCACAAAACCATGCACTCAGCCACATCAATATCGTTCACTGGACAGTCTGCAAGCAAACATGGAAGACCCTCAACGAGAAATTTCTCAAGTCGTCAAAATGTTGACGACGGCCGTGAAGCCTGATATCCAGCAACAAGCACTCGAGAGGTGAACTCGCGGCGGAATAATGACATTCCATCCGAAACACGTTTATAAACCTGGTGACGCTTTGTAGATTCTTCGTGAGCAATGCGGGATTCAATCACCCGCTTTGTGCCGTTCAACCAGGTCCGGAATCACGCAAACGTATCCTCGCTATATATCAGTCAGCCTTCCATTCTGTGGTCGCTAGGAGAACTAAAATAAACACTTGCGGCAATGTTTCAGATGGTACAGAAATCTCTCGCCACACATAACCCTGGAAGTAGACAGCGTTGGTATGTCCTTAGATTAACTCGATTAAGCTCCACTGAAGAGGAAAGGTGCGGCGTTGAACAGTTTATGATGCGGAAAAATACAAAATGTATCTGGATATTACACAGCAATTCCACCTGTTTATCAGTCCCTTCAAACCATCACCTGCGCATTGAGTTCACATTTTAAAATGACGGGCTTTCTCGCATCACATTCCTTCCATTTAAAGTCTCCTTGTTCGTCTTACGCTCCTGAAAGAATCAAATGGGCTATTTTATATCCAACAACAAGAGGATTTCTATCAACCTGAGGTGAGATATGAATTGTACTGTGCAAGGCAAGGTTAAACGGTATTAAAATACAGGACCTTATGCACACGATCGTTCCTCGACTTGCAGCTTTAGTCATGCTTTTCAAGCACTTTGCTGCATACGTGTGCTGGATCTGCACATCTATATTCCAGACATTTGGCTTCTGGACACCCACAGCTCGGAGTGCGGAGAAGAAAGATTAAAGAAGTGTGGTTTCGCCCAGATTTTTGCATTGTGTATGCGGGCTTGTACATTACCGTGTAAGAATGTTTTGGGGATATAATATGTCATGTTGCGCCTGTACGCAACAGTGCTGTCGAAGTCAATGGGATGTAGACGAGCACGTAGATGGTTGCCGTGTATGAATAAATATACATGATGCATGCGTAGCTGCCGTAGTCATGATATCGACAATGGATATAAAATACGAAAGCAAAAAACCAAGAAAAACCTTCATCATGCAGGATATGTACAACATATGCTGTGTGGACGTAACAAATAAAATGAGTCTAGAAAAAAATTGCTTCAAGACTGGGTTGAAAATGAAATGCGAGAATTGAGGACCGTGCGGTTAGATTGCAATGTGCGAGCAGACTTTCATCCGCAGATATTGGGATACTGCAGGTCGGTCGGGTCCTGTGGAATCCACCCGTACTGGAGACCCTTCTGGTAAGACCACTCTTCACCTGTCCCGCCTTCGGTTTTCCATGTCCATTGGATCCAACCTTCTACCTGCTCGTAAGTAATAACCTGCGTGTATGCGAGAATAAAATCAGTCAACAACTCCGAGGAAGTGGACAGCAAGAACGCTTGAGGGGAAGAAAGAGTGACGTACTTGTGCCTCCCAAAACTGCCGCAAGAACGTCTTGTAGCTGCTACTGAAGGAGCTCGCTGATCCACTTAGACCTGTACAGCTCCCAACTCTCGTGCTGCCGCTGTACGAGCCATCGTATCTACTCCCCACACCTCTTCCATTCAAATACTTTGCGCAATCCGTCGACCCCGGAGTCCATTCTCCGACAATCGTCCACAGATCAAACGAGCTCAATGTACCTGCGTTTCCGCAAGCATTACTGATATGGCCCTGCTGTGACAACGCGACTAGGTTATTGGAGAACATTTGGTAGATATGGGTGTCCATAGCGACACCTTGGTGTGCCGGTGGGGTGAGGATACCATTCCAGTATGATAGAGGTTGGAAGGCATCGTGTACAAGAACGAGCGTGTTGCTCTGCTGTGCGGAGCCGTACGGGAATCGAATATTGCCATAAGAATCGTACCAATATTGTTTCACAGCAGCAAGAACGGCGCTGCCGTCGAACCCTGCAGGTCTTTTCACGGAATTTCAATTGCTGAGAATACGTTACACACGAGCCACTTACTCATTCAGAGGAGCAATGATCGGGACCACATTGGTGTTTGATTTGAACATGTTCGCGAGTGTCTTGATGATAGCGTTGGTACGAGCTATATTAGTCTGATTCGAGTGCCATGTCGGAAAGGATATTCGATGCCCTGAGTTATCAAACCTGGCACAAAATACGTGAGATGCCATAATAACAGTTTTATTAATATAATCAATTACACTGACCCATTCTGACTCCCTGGCGCACCATGTAAATCGACAATGAGCTTTAAGCCGTGGTTACCTGCCCACGTCACTGCCTTCTGCAAGTATGCTTGTTGTCCTGAGATATATGGCTCGCCGGGACCAACGTCAAATGCCCAATACCCAATAGGTAATCGGACATGATTTAATCTACCACAGACGTAAATTATTGACTCGGTGGCGGCGATGACAACGTGACATACCCAGCCGCGGCAATTGCTGCGAAGTCTGCCTCAGTGTAAAAGGTATTCCAATGGTTCTGCAATGTAGCTAGGGCAGTACTGTGACTTTGATACTGGCAGAACGTCCATTCGTCGACTATAGCGTTGTTTCCGGTATTGTCAAACAAGCTCGGTGTAATCCAAGGTTCAAGGACCAGCCATCCGCCAAGGTTCACGCCACGAACTTTCTGAGAGCCATATGGAAATCCAGGAGATATAGGGTTGTCCGCTTGCGACGTTATATAGAGAGAAGAGAGTGTAACGAGGGCTATTGCCAATGAACGAAGTCGGGCGGTCATGACACACCAGCACGGAAGAAAAGAGAGGATGCCGAAGCTTGCCAGTGGTTCTGAGGGAGAGCCATTGTTCTTATAGGTGTATAACCCGTTGATTCGTATTGAAAAAAATAGAAGAGGAGGATGGGGAATGGGAGTAGCCCCGTATGACCTCGAACAAGATTGTGCGGCGAGGCCGGTGAGGCTGGAGATGGCTGGATATGGTCACGTGTAGGACGATCTTCTTTCCGTTTGCGGACATATGCCGTCGGCAAACACTGGGTCTTGATTTGCTTCCATAACTGCACATCAGGTCTGGTTGCCCAATTGCCCAAGCGACAGCCATTTGGATCCCATTGGATCTTATTTTCGAGTGCAAATCGAAGGTTTCCAGATCTAGTCGTTCGCATGTGCCAAAGACGCGTGACCGCCACAGTCTAATGGGGTTTCGAAGCACTTCTTCGACGTTCTCAAAATCTGCCGACTGTCCACGTATAAATCGCTCCTGTGTCGATTGCTTGTGCTGGAATTCTATTCACTCTGGCCTTACTACTTGTTCGATACCCGCTGCCTTGGGCCATGTTAATCCTGGTCACGAGCATTTCATTCATGTCGATTTAAGGCATCCTGCCCTCCTTAGATGCGGCAGACAAATCGTGATTCGCCCGAAATGTGCGAGGTAGGCTGACGTGCTAAAAACCGAGTTCGGAAAATCTCTTGCTTAACGCCGTTTGCCTGAGCCTACCACTTGTGCCATCCACATGACGCTCGTAACTGTCTTTCTTGTCTACGTCACAGTGCGTACCGACAGTGCCGGTACCGATGAAATTGCCTTTCTCCCTCTGTAAGGTTACTCGCACCAGTCGCTCACTACCAATTGTCAGCAGGTTGCAGCTGCCGAGTCCTCGGGCCATTCGTCGGCGATTCGACGATAGTTTCGAGTAGCGACATCGCCAGCTCAGAAAGTTCGAACTACCGTGAAGGCTCCGACTGCAACTCGAACCAACGACAGTTCATTTCAGCTCTGCTGTGTTTTGAAATTTACGTGCATTCGGAAAAAGCTGTCAAAACGATTTGGTTATTCGCAATCTGGAGCACTAGTCCACCGCACAAAATCCGTGATCGATCCAGATGACACACTCGTCCGGTGCAGCGATCGTCATTCATTAGGACGCTACAACCACCATCGTCAAGTCGAGGGCAGGGGTATACTATGCAGTAAAATCACATATACAGCATGTATTGAAAGAATGTGTCCTCAAGTGAGTAGACGTCCTTGTTGTCTGAGATCTCCGTTTATTAATGACTATAAAATTATTTCGCGCGAAGCGTTCAATTTGAAATCACCGTTCGAATTGTGGCCATCAGCCGAGTCAGGAAAGTGACGCCTTTGGAGGTATCCATCCATTTTGAAGCCTGCTTGGTATGACTATTCATCGCCAGCACTCTCCTGTATCTTCCAAGTCCGCTGGATCCAACTTAAGATGTAGCAAGGTACCCAGCGAGAAAAGAAAGATAATCAGTACCAACCTGAGCCTCCCGATACTGTGTGGTTTGCAACTTGGTGAACTCACAGCAACGAGAAAACGGTCGCCATACGTCGCACCTGTACGATTATACCAGATTTGTCGTGTCGTAGCAAGAGCAGCGCTTATTTCGTCTTGTTATGAATTATAATCAGATGAATTACAGACATACGGGACTCACACACGTGATGGTGAACAGATTGCTAGTTTATAATAACCAGCGCGTATGCTCCTACTCACGTCTTGTCCAGACCATCTGCTCAGCAGCGTCATAATGTTTTGTCTGGTGCATTTTGACGACCATCTGACTGTCGTTGACATACTCCGGCTCACATTTTGTCTCAACGATCCGCTCAACACCGTCGCAATGTCTTCGTTTGGCGCACCTCATCACGCATGGTCACGATTGGTTGTGATATTTCTTTGATATCTAGAGCTGACACTAAGGTTGGCGCGTGGACCACCTATGTGACTCAATACCTTCCAAATAACAGCCAGCCGAGGGACACAAACCTCTATTATTAGAACCCTGAATTTGGCCCTTGTCTCAATGTAGCGGAAATAATGTCTATTCTTGTTAGGACAACTATCGCATTCTTTCTTTGAGCTAACACCTTCCCGGGTCGAACGAACGGTTCAACTGCGAGTCATCCGAGTGCCTATATGCGCCAGAAACACGGTCACGTGGAATGAAACGGCTTCATGGATGAATGTCATGTACACTCCGGCACATATCTTGTCCAAACGATCCACTCAGCAACGCCGGAATGTCTTCGTTTGGTGCACTAATTCGCATACGATCGCCATTGGTTTGCAATTTCTTTGACCTCTGGAGCAAACGCTGACCGACTGCAAGGTTGGCACGTGGACCTGCAGTCACCGCTGAAGGTTTCTACAATTTATCGCTGGATAGATATTGCTTATAGGACTTCCTATCCCTATGTTGGGGTATCAACTACTGCCTTTGCTCTACATCCGGTCAGCGTCGAACCGAGTGGGCCAATCACGTACACCGTCAAACGAAACGGGCCACCTCTGTCTCGGCAGTCTCAGGAGATGGTCTTACCCGGAGACTATGGAATATACAATACTGGTATGAAATTTTACTTAGTTGCACTAGCCACATGTCAATTTGACTCGCACAGATGGATCAACGCCAGAGTTCTATTATCGATTTACGCCACAGCTCTCAATGTTGCAATTGCAGAAGGGCATGGAGCGTGCAAGTGCTGTGCTCGCCGCAAGGTACATCAATGTCGTGCAAAGCATAAACATCTTTCTCTGACTTGGAGCAGACAGTGTTTCCACTGTCTTTCGTTGACAAAGCTTTTGAGAGGGACGGGCATTGTGTACTAACCGGAAGTCGCGACTCCGATGAATTGACAGCAACCTGGATACTTCCTCCCTCCCTCGGATATCTGGTGGGTCTGACGATTGAATCTGCTCCGAATAAAATACGCTGACCTCCCGTTCTGTTAACAAAGTTATCAGATGACGAGTATCTACAAAACCAGTACCAAGAAAGTCCCGAATCATGCGACATGAGTCACTTAATGACCCTCACAAATGTCCTGTCCATGCGCAAGGACATCGCTCATCTTTTCCAGGACAATGCCATTGGTGTCGATGTCGATGTAAGTGTATTGTACTCTATTCTTTGCTCTGGTAATGTTTGTTCCTGCTAGGACAATCACCGTATTGTTGTCTTTGATCAGCCGAAATATGGTTATCCGCCTCTGAACACAACTCTCACCGTCTTCGACGGACCTGATCGTCCAAGCGACCAGTTTCTGCGTCTGCATTTTGCGCAGGGCCTTGCTGCTAGCGCATTTGGTGGCGATCTTACCGATGATTTCAAAGACGGAGAGGTAGAAGGTTTCATGGAAACCCTTGAGGAAATGAGCCCCGATGATCCTTTAAGGCAAGGTTTTCTGGGTATCCAGATCCAACAATTTTACGTCCGACAAACGCTTAAAACGTACGTCCTCCTTTGCATGCACCAACCAGTTTAAGATGGTCTTTGTGGCCAATTTACATATATTGGTCCGTTAGACTGAGTGACTTTCCAAACGAGTCCGGCGAGTTTGTTGAACCTTGGGATCAAACTAGTGCAGATGAAGCTGAATGAGGGATTGCCTCAATGTAACCGATGTGATGTAGCAACGATACTGAGTCAGTAATGTTTATGAAGCTTTCGGAAGAGACTAGTGCAGGCGAAGGCGAATGAGGGGATGTAAACGATGATGCTCGCAAGGGACGTATCCGCGGACACGGGGCCACATCGTTGTGAGGGTTCAATGATACAATGAGATACTCGAGCATAGCTAAGAGACGGCAAACTTGAACACCAAAGGTTGTAGGTGGAATACGCACGCCTTCTTCGGTCCAAGCATGGAGACTGCACGAAGGCTTCAATAGGGAACACGAGGAGTTTGTACACGGAAAAATTAGAGGCCGAAGTCTGTAGCTGGTCGTGAAGAGGATCCGATCTCCCGTTGTTTCGTATTGGAAATAAAGAAGTGAGGAATGGGAACATTCCCAAACGACTCAGACTTCCCGCAAGACGCTGCAGTGACGCCAGTGAGAGTAGGATACAACAGACCAAGGCCAAGTTGAGGAATATACACCATTCAAAAAATCAGAAGTATCGCTGAGGAATACGACGAAAGGTGAGCGCATAGTCTTTGGCGTCGGAGATGTCCAATTACTGAATTATCCCGGGCGAAGCGTACACTTCGAAATGGCAAATTCGAGATGAGCTGATCATCCACAGATATTCGGAAACTGGCGACTCGTGGGGTTCTGAGGTATCCATCCATATTGAAGGCCAGCTTGGTATGACCATTCTTCGCCCGCACCTGCCTGAGTCTTCCAAGTCCACTGAATCCAGCCTTCGCCTTTCTCGTACGTGATCGTCTTTGAAAACGGGATTTTAGCAAAGCGCTCAGTTTTGTAAGAGGAGATGATGCGGGCTATACCTGGGCTTCCCAATACTGTCGCAAAAATGTCTTGTAACTCGAGGAGAATGAACTCGCAGCACCGGACTTGCCCGCGCAGCTTCCAACATAGCTGCTCCCAGGGAAAGTGCCATCATACCTTGCACCCATACCCCTCCCATTGACATACTTCGCACAATCCGTCGTAGCCGGCGTCCACTCCCCAACAATAGTCCATAAATCGAACGCCGCAAGCTCGTTCCCCCTCGCACACGCAGAGTTAATATGTCCCTGCTGCGAATTCGCGGCGTCGCCATTTGAGAAAACTTGGTAGATATGTGTGTCCATCGCGACGCCTTGGTAGCGCGGTGCTGTCATGAAGCCGTTCCAATATGATAGTGGTTGCATGGCATCTCCGATCATAACGATTGTGTTGGATTCCTGTGATGTGCCGAATGGGAAGCGGATGTTTCCGTACGAGTCGTACCAAAATTGTCGCGCCGCAGTGAGGATAGCGTTTCCGTAAAACGAAGCGGGTCTTTCCACGTCCGTATGAGTGATAGACAAAGACAGGGACGGAACGAATAGCGTACTCGTTCAGCGGTGTAATAGCAGTCACGACGTTGGTGTTTGTCTTGAACATGTTCGCAAGCGTCTTGATTACGGTATTTGTGCGAGCGATATTGGTTGAGTTGGAATGCCATTGTGGGAAGGAAACATGATGACCCGAATTGTCGAACCTGGCGTAAGGAAAAGTTAGAATTTGATACGAGTGAATGGTATTTCACTAAAATTGCATACCCATTTTGACTTCCAGGAGCGCCGTGAAGGTCTACAATGAGCTTGAGACCGTGATTGCCTGCCCAAGTAACAGCCTTTTGCAAATATGGGAGTTGACCTTGAATATACGGCTCGCCGGGTCCTACATCGAATGCCCAGTAACCGATTGGCAGACGGACGTGATTTAATCTTAAGTAATTTAAATCAGTAACAGGACGGAACAAAAACGCGAATGCACGACGCACCCGGCAGCAGCAATAGCAGCAAAATCAGCTTCCGTATAGAAAGTACTCCAATGGTTCTGAAGCATACTTTGCGCGACAGGTCGAGGTTGAAATTGGCAGAACGTCCATTCGTCGATAATAGCAGTGTTTCCTGTATTGTCGAATAGACTAGGTGTAATCCATGGCTCGAGGACAAGCCAGCCTCCAAGGTTGACACCGCGAACTTTTTTGGATCCGTATGGAAAGCCTGGCGATATAGGACTGTCAGCTCGTGCAAGGAATAGTAACCCGAAGATAGTAAAGAGTGTGAATGTAAAGGAGTGGAAGTGCGTCATTGCACAAGGTATGGGAGAAACAAAATTGAAGGGAGAAGTGACAAACTGGTACAGAACAAATGAAAGGTGTTGTCCTTACGTCGAATAACGTTCAGGGCTAACCAAACATGTCAGCCATACGGCAAGTGGCACAAGACCACTTGAAACTCCGCACGACGCGTCCTCCGCCAAACCTCATTGCACTGAACAACGTGCACGCAACCATGTACGGCACAACCGCGAACAAAGTCAAACGACACACGCGTGTCCGCCCCGAACTCACCGACGAGCAAAAGACGGAGATCCGGGAGGCGTTCGAGCTGTTCGACACGGACAAGGACGGCCTCATCGACTACCACGAGCTCAAAGTCGCCATGAGGGCACTGGGTTTCGATTTGAAGAAGGCTGAGGTGTTGAAGTTGTTGAGAGATCACGATGAGGATGGGACGCAGAGGATGAAGTTTACGGATTTCGCGAAGATCAGTTGAGTTGTCCTTTTTTGCTCCCTTGTCATGGTGGAGGTGGAGAGACGCGTCAAACGCGCAAAAGACAAGCTTCACGTACTTTAACTTGACTCAGAAGTGTATTCCGGCTCATAACTAACACATTGCTTCTTTGCACTCGACAGTGAGCGAACGAATCCTAGCACGCGACCCACACGATGAAATCCGACGCGCATTCCAACTTTTCGATGACGACAACACCGGAAAGATCAGTCTACGGAATCTACGACGCGTCGCGAAGGAAATCGGTGACCGACTAGAGGACGAGGAATTGTACGTTTATTTCCTTTGCATTCCTTTTCCTTTCTTCCCTCCCTGTTGTCACCGGTACCCATTTATCTTCATCCCGCGCCTCTTTTTCTTGGATTTCAATATGCTCTTTCAAAAGCATCCAACGTTACTGATTAAAATCTTTCACCCATTTCATACCTCCAAAATAAAAACTAATACAATAAACAATACAGACAAGCGATGATCGACGAATTCGACCTCGATCAGGACGGGGAGATAAACGAGCAAGAATTCTTCGCCATCATGACAGACGACGCCTGAAAAATTCTCCGGGGCGTCGGCGTCCCGATATTTTCATTCGAATAATACCGAATTCCGCTGCGCGTCTTTCGCGATGGCATGTCGGGTCTCCATGTACTTCGTCATCGGTCGCCATTTTCTCTTTCGAATTCCCTTCCGTCGATCCCTCGGCATCTCCTGTCTGTACCATTCGTCCTATCGTCTCCATGTCACTCGGCCGCACTTGCTTCTACACGTCCCTGCCAATCATCACAATCCCGACGTCGTCCTTCTCCGGCGTCTTCTTCTTATGTCCGTCACGTCGCACGTAGTTATCACACCACCATCCACTTGACAGCCCAAACGCCAACCCTATTTCTCCATGTCAACTTGTCTCGTTTTCGCTCCTTCGCCCTGCACGTTTCTCGCACTACCCAGCATGTGATGAAATTTGTATAAGATAGCGTACAATCGCCCCCACCCGCCGCCATGCATTCAATAAATTAATTTATGAACATCGCCGCAGCCATTATGCGGACGTTGTCGCGATGAGGAATCTAGCGTAAATGCGCTGCGTCGATTACTGTATTGAATGGGTACCCTACCCCGGAATTCGAAGAGGAAAAACACGAATGGGCTGAGACAACGCCAATATTAATTTACAGTAATACGTCTTGACTCGGACCCGCTAAACCGTCAAGTCCACACGTACAGGAGTACAATGTCCATATTCATCTCCATTTAATACAAAACGCAAATCCCCAAGTTAAGCATCATACACATAGGAGGAGGGACTTTCAGTGATCTGCGGCATCGATAATTGGACAGCGAGAGAATCTGGGGGTAAAACAATAATAGAATAGAATAGATATAGTAGTAGCGTCGAACATGTACATTCAATGGTACACACACAGCGGGGATATGGATCGATACATGTTTGGTGTGGAATTAACGTCGACAAGACAATAAATGTCCGCCCCCTATGCCTATGCCAGGCCTACCTTCTCTGTACCGCGTTCGTATGATACGTATTCGGATACGGATACGTATATTCGCTCCGATCGATCGATGGAGTGATTTGCGCGAAGGAGCGGGTGGATTCGGAGTTTGGTGTGCCCGTTGAGGAATAATGGCATGCGGGGTAATTGAGAATGATTTCGTTTGTTGTTGTCGTCGTCGGGGAATAATGTAAAGGAGCGTGGTGGTAGTATGGCTATAGTCTGCTATACAACAAAAGAGAGACGGAGACGGAGACAGAGACGAGAGACAGTGCGATGTTGTGTGTTGTGTGTATGGGTCATAGGGAAAAGGAAAATGGAAAATGGGGAGAAGAGAAAAAAGATTGTGTGCGGGTATGCAGATGGAAAAAGAACTTCAAAAAAAGAAAGGGAAATGGGGGGAAGGAGTGATGATTTCTTCGTGCCCTATACAAGTCATCCGTCGTGCGAGTTGAAGCATACATATGATATATGAAGAAGGCATGACATGGCAGTTGTTGTGCGTGCGTGCGGGGATGCATACAGGCAAGGGGAAAAAGGGAGGTGGGGTGGGCATGGTATCGTAATCGGATCGATCAAGAGAAAAAACCAAACGCGCAAAAACAAGGAAAAGAGAAGGAAAAGAAGGGAGCCCCGCCGACGGGGAATGATGTTGAGAATCGAGAGCCATAGCGTCGTGGGTGTTGGTCGTCGTCATTGTTGTTGGTCGTTACGTTTGTTTGGGTAAAATTGGCTGGCTGGCTGGCTGACACGAGAGGGGGAGATCTGGACATCCGAGACAAAAGGCAAAGAAAAGAAAAGAATAAAAAGTTGAAAAAGAAATGTTCGTCTTCTGGGTGGCCGTTCCGGGTGCGAGTTCCTTCCGTCCGAGAGCCCGAGCCCGAGCTTGAGCTTGAGCTTGAGCTTGAGCTTGAGCTTGTGTGGGTATCCACGCGTGGTGATTGTACCACCTTCGTCGTCCGCTCCTCCTCCGCACCACCGTCCCTCCGAGTCCCCCTTCTCCACCTTCCCGGCGCCTCCTCCCACAGGGTATGCTCGCGAACGCATAATCGATTCCAGGGGTAACCAAGGAGGGGATATACGAGCGAGGGGTGTACGAGGGAATAGCGGATACGGATACGGATACGGGAGGGAGGGAGGGGGAAAGATCGGAGGGCTCAGAGACCGCCATCGCGCGGCGCGGAGAAGTTGCGGTGGACGCGCATGTGTTGGCACAGGTTATCGTGGCGGCTGAATTCCTTGCCGCAGCCTACATGCGGGCACCTATGTGCTACGCACACCCCCAACCCAAAAAAACAACATCAATCAGCATCCTCATCTCCAATCAACTCACAAAAGTCACAACCAAATAAAACAACTCACGTTTCTCATTCGTATGTATACTCCTCACATGCCTCTTCAGATGCTCCCCGCGCGCAAAACACTTCCCGCACTCCTTCACCTTGCACGTATACGTCCGCGCGACCTTCTGCACCCCGTTCTGCACGACGATCGGCGAGGACGTGGGCACGCGCCGCCCGCGCGACTTTTTCGTGAGGTTTGGGACCGGGATGGGCGCGGTTATGCGCGAGGGACGTGGGCGGGCGCCGTGAGTGGTGGTGCCATTCGCGTGAGTGGAGGAGGGGGAGTGGGAGTAGGGGAGGCGCGAGAGGGAGGAGGGCGATGTGGGCGATTGCGAGTGGGCGGAGTTGGATGTAGAAGGCGAGGCGGATTGCGCCTTCAACCCGCGCGTGACGATGCTCCCCCTCGTCCTCCTCGCACCACCGCCCCCACTAGCCCTGATCGTCCCCGCATCCCTTCCATACACATAATCGCTGTCGCTGTCGTCCGACCGGCCGTCTCCGTCCTCGTCCGTGTCCTCCATCATGTACTCCGCCTCGGCGTCTCCGTCTGATTCGGTGCTCCTGTTGTTGCTCCTGCCTCTGGGGGTACTGTGGGAGTGGGAGTTGCGAGTGAGGCTGCGCGGAGAGGCGCTCGTCCGGGTGGGCGGGCTGAAGGTGTTGCCGTTGTCGTATGACGGCGGAGAGCCGCTGACGAAGCGCGGGTCGCAGCCTCCCTGTTCAGCATGCTGTTGCCCACCCCCACCAGTAGCAGCACCATACGAAACCGCACCATTCGCAGCTCCGGCAGCCGCAGCCGCCGCGGTCATCATCGCCAGCTGGTTCATATGTCCCTGCTGAGACCTCGGCACCCCAATCTCCGCATGCGTCTGCGGCGGCGTGTAATACGGACCACCCGGGCTGTCCCCGCCGACGTTAGCAGACGAGTGTGCGCTCGACTCCGGTGACTCCGGGTGTCCGAGATGGTAGTGGCTGGAAATCCCGCCGTCTTCTGCGTAGATGGGGAAATCGAAGTCGCCGTTGGCGGTCGAGGAGGTGAGGTAGGGATGCGGTTCCTGCTTGATGGTCGACATGACTGGGCTGCCGACGTACACGCCGCCGCCGCCTGTGTTCATCGCACCGCCTGCCGCTGCGACGGCAGCGTATTGGTACGCAGCGCTGTTGTTCATGCGGTCGAAATCCGCGATATCGAGTGCGTGTTGCTGGTGGTGTGCGATATGGGTATTATGCTGCATGATCTTCGCATTGGACGAGGCGGGCCACGAGACGGGTGCGGGGTCGTAGTAGTCAGCGCCGTACACGATGCCTCCGCTGGGGTAGTCGTAGTCGAGGTCGGCCATGGAGTCGAGAGGGCGCTCCGCAGGGCTGAGGCTGTCGTCGTCTGTGAGGGACGCAGGGCCGGGGGAGAAGGGGGATTGAGGGAAGATGTTGCGGCCGAGGGAGAGGAGGGAGCGGGGCTGGGTGTGCGGGGAGAGGTAGGGTGAGTCTGGACTGGGGAGGGAAGGGAAGTATTCGGGGGACCGGTATGCCATGGATGCGTCCATTTGAAGAGTCACTGAGTCCCGACCGTAAGTAAGCGCCGAGGAACAAACGCAGCATTACACTCACCTATTGTATGCTCTGTCTCGGAAGGAGTGTGTCGTCGGGTGTCGTGTGTGCGTTGCAGCTAGCGGGTCAAACGTAGACTAGACTTGGACGTGAGCTCTCGTGCGACTGGTCAAGGTCGGTGGGTCGTGTCGTCGGCGGGGAGGTGTCAGTTGGATATAAGAAAGGATCTGGGCGTTATCGGTGGATCGTAGCGGGTCGTTACGGAGGTCGTCAATGGCGATGACTTGGGGGAGGCCTAACGCTCTCTCTCTCTCTCAGCACCTGTCGGGAATGTCTTGGTTACGATTGGCCTCTCTCCGCAATCTCGCTCTTATCCTTTGTTTGGCTGCTGTTTGCACTCTCACTGAGTCATGTGGCCTGCACGGATTGGGACGCCTCGGATCATCCGCGCAAAGGGCTGCTCGCTGTTCCACGAGGCATGATGTCCAGCGCTCCAATCGATCGTCCTCCCAATATCTCCCGGCAACCGCCTCCCGTCCACCCGTCCCATCGGGAATAATCGAGCAACAACCACAACCACAACACCCGTTCCTGGTCCGCGATCACATATCACATGCAATAACACCCACATCACATCCCATCAAACAGCAGCCCTGTCGATCCTTTCCTCGCCTCGCCTACGGAAAATATGGCTAGAAGAAATCAAACAGGCGCTCGTCACTACTCGTGTTTTGGCTCATCCGCTTTCGAAATCGTCTCACACAATCAGTGGCCATCGGTGCATAAGTGCATCATGTGGCGCAGACAGTGAGAGTTTCACCAGTCTGGAGTCTGGACACACACAGCCTATGCACATCCCCGGTACTGCTCGAACACCTGAGCTCGCCGCTTTGGGTTCTGGCTGTGCCGGGCGTTTGATAATACCTCCCCTTCCTGGAGCCACTTTTCATTTCCGGCTCTCTCCGGTGTGTATTGTATACCTGACTGTATGCGCTTTCGGTCGCATACCAAGCACGCTGCAAATATAGCGTGTCACGCCACAATCACAATCGATGTCTTTTCGTCCGAACAGCGACGGCAACAGCGACAATTGTCATACAATTTTCTTTTTTCTTTTCCTTCCGACTTTTTCCTCTCAGCACCCGCAACAACTATCACCCAACAACCGTGTGGAACAACACACGTCATATTCACCACAAACTCGAAACACGGAAAAAAATCACACCCCGGAAAAGAAAAACACAAGAATCATACGCACGAACAATGAAAAATCACGCACCCAAGACCAAGACTCGCCACCGTAAGTCCCCGACGGCTCGGACATACCTCGCCAACACCCGTCAGGCTTCGTTCGCGTTAAATGCGCAGCGGCAGCGGCAGCGATAAATGTGCAATGTCATCTAAACGTCCTTCCATTGATTTCGCTGATTTATTACATGCTATTACTTATTTCTTTAATACATTGATTGACACAACATCGTCCGTCGGTCGATGTCAACGGGAACGGGAACCAAGTAATTGCAATAGCAACGACCAAGACGACGACGACATCGACGACGTCGCGGACGCGGGCGAGGCCCAGCAATTAATTCAATTCAATAATATTCCACTCGGAAAAGGTACTGCGCCGTCTACTCTATTACATCGATATCGTATACGACCGATCTCAACTAAACCAGAAACCGCAGCCTGCAGGCGCGACCGACGAATTCTTCGAGGGAATGTGCCAAAATGGCCATGACCTTGTCGCAATCATTGAGTGGGATCTAGGGGATCTGGAATCTCGATGATGTCATTGCGTTACGTACGGAAATACGCGGTGGCTTTCGCCGATGTTTCCATTTCGGGCGTACTAGCTAATCGGGAAGGTGTCACGGATGTTGTCACAGTCACGTTTTACGATCAAGCTCTTTCAAGTTCGCAACGCAACGGATTTCTGGGCGGGGACTTTGGCATGATCGTGTTACCCGTGCGAGTGTGGGCATGGCTACGGCTACCACTACGGCTGCGAATACGGCTACGGCCACCACTGCTTCTGCTTATGATTCTGGCTTTGATGATAATGAACGCGTGTCCGTGCGTTGCGAATACGGAGATTATCAATTTTGTAGCGGGGGAGGAGAGGGAGGTGTATATCCCTGATTCCGCGTACTGGTGCGTCCCATCCACTCTCCATTCTCCTCCATGCACTGCACGCTAACCTCCTCCCTCAACCAACCAACCCCAGGCCCAAAATCTCCGCAATCCCCTCCACCTCGCGAAACACGCGAAACACGCTCCCGCTCTCCTTGCTACCCGCACACCTCCTCCCAGGCATGAACATGTCCGCGGACGAGATCTGCGAGATGGAGTATGGGTATGCGGGGTATGATGTTGTTGGTGGGGAGGTGGACGTGCCGGCGAGGAGGTGTCCGTATGAGGGGTGGGTCGTGCTTGATCTCGATTTGAGTTTGCAGGTGCAGAATGGGGATGGGGATGGGGATGGGGAGGTAGGGAGTTGGGCGGATAGGTTGGCGTGGTGGATGGTAAGATGGAGATGGCGTTTCGAGATGTTCAGCGTGAAGGTTTCTTGGCCCGCCTCTGTACGTCTCCATCACCTCAGCCTTGCTTTTTGTCACGAACTTACGATTAATAATCTTATTTCTGCATTGCGCGTACGCGACTACGCACAATAAATCATAAAACAGACACCAGCAACGTTCGACATGAAAGTGTACAACCCCTACGACGCGTTCCGGGTGCTCTACCCCAACTCTCCCCCACCTTCCACAAACGCAAACTCAAATCAAACACACCTCAAATACCTACACATCCTCCTCTCCTCCTCCTCTCCTCCCTCCGCCTCTTCCCTCTCAGCCACCCACGCCCACCTATACACCCCGCACGCATTCCATCTACACCTAACACCCCTCCTGCACCCGTACCTCCCGATCCCGCTATCCTTGCTACCTACGGTGTTGGCGATTGTGCTTGTGGCGTGTGTGGCGATGGGAGGGGTGTATCCGTTTGTGAGGAGGTGGTTGGAGAGGGTGAGTGGGGATGCGAGGAGGGAGTTGGGGGAAGGGAAGGTTAAGGATGATTGATTGGTGGGGCGGCGGTTTAGATTTAGATGATTATTTATTTTATTTTACAAAGCGTTGCTGGAGATAATTTATTTACGCGCATCAATGGTATCGGCGGCAAGTAGAGCTGCTCGAGATGTGCTGAGTGGAGGAGGTATGTACTCGTATATGTGCTTGCGAGTATTCTGACCAAACGCATCATATAACCGATGAATATGTAGAGTAGAGGATGGAATAGTTAGCAGGTGGGCCAAACTTCTGTCTCTGGAGATTCAACGTGCATCGTCGTAATTCTCTCCAATCGCGAAATCCCCTTCACAGAGATCGATCATATCCATCGAGTGACCTGCGTTTCGCACAGCAAACTTTCCGTGACGTTGGAGAGGTCCGACAACAGACTCAGATTGGCAGGTGCCGTTCGTCTATTGCATGACGAGACGAAGGATCGGAGCTCATGAAAACTCCGACGAACGATTTTGCCAATGATATGAGGCGTATAGAAGGAAGATTCCCAATAGATAAATTCGACCAACTAAGAAAATATTTGTCAATCAACCGAGAAAGAGAAATGGAACGGGATCGTTCGTGCTCACATACACATGGCATTCCTCCAGATTTTGTACGACTTCTTGCGGACCACAGAGCAAGACCTCAGAACAAGTGTAACCCTATCTCTGAACATTGCAGCGCGTGTTCTCCGAAGCTTCCCAGAGTTGGTTCTGTCCATTCACTCATACAGACGCACACAACAACATGTCCGTCACCCTGCGCATACGCCGTTTCGCCAAATTCTGCCAATAACCGCGGTACACGGTTTCTGTAAAGAAAATCGGCCACGCTCCCCAAGGGCTCGTAACTTGCTCAAGGCCAGAACGCCTGAGAAACGGGCCGAAGAGGCTTGAGCGCCTATGGAAGAAAAATCGGACAATAATACATTGCTGAGGTGTGGTGAGGATCTGCGTAGGACCTCGGATTCGAGTAATTTTCGGGGAAAAAAGTCGACGGGGCTGTCGAGAGAGGGTGGTTCACTTGAATGTTCTTCACATGGAGAAAAAAAAGCCATTGGATCCGATAGCGTTAGGCGAAACGGCCGACGGCGTTGGAAAGCAGCCAAGTGTCCATCAATACATACTCGGTCCCACAGCAAGGACGATTCAGACGAATGACGATATCTTGTTCATAAAATGCGCGGGCGTGTTGGGGGCATGCTGAATAAGTGTATGCGCCATCGAGTCGCCTACGTCGCTCTGTGCCTGCGTTGCATCCCCTTCCTTGAGACTCGACACACGGGCCGCGACCACCACCGTCCTCAGAGTAGCACTCGGGCGTGTATATCTCTACCTCGTGTGGACGAGAACCAATGCTCACGTATATCGCACGCGGGAACTCGACAGGGTGCGATGACATTCACAATCTCCGTTCGTACGATGATCCGCATTGAGAGAGCTATGCAACTGCATGGATAGTTCTTGACAGGCGTGGTGTGAGCCCGGGGAATCAGGGATTGGATACGCGTCATTGTCCAACTCGCCATTTTCGCCTCGGTGGGAAGGTAGCGTGAGTACGCGGACATTGGCAGAGAGACGTAGCCACAGCAGTGACCTGACCTAGTTGTCATTGCCGAGCGAGCTTGAGTCGCGCCTCAGTACCCCAACGATTACCATAAAGTCTCTCCTAAAGTCGGAACTGCTTCTCTCCCCAGACCAAGCGGACCTCCGACTTGAAGAAATCTCCCACAAGTAAAGTACGACGCGGTGTGCGGCCGCGGACAGAGGCTGTTTGTCGGTGGTAAGAATTTCCAGGTTCTAGTGCGGTGAAAGTTGACGAAGCGATTGAACGAAGAGGGGAGGGAGGTGCTCTCCGAGTCATTCGGATAAAAGCCAGGTCGGAGAGTATGCGAAGACAAGTGCCAGTGTCAAGCTCTCACCATATTTGCTTCCAGGACCGGGCTTTGCTTCCAGAGCCTCCATGGATTCGTGGTAAGGCAACGACACACTGCGTACCCAGACACGCCGCTCCGCACATACCGCATAGGGGTACGGCATGGCGGGGATGAAGGCTGGCGAGGGTTGGCGATGGTCTATAGGCGGAGCCAGAACAGCGAGCATAACATGCGCTAGTGCCAAAGGTGGTGAGGAGAAGGATGGACCGGGAGCTGGTGGGGGTTGTTATATAACCACGTATTTACCCTCAACATCCCAACATCCTCTGTTCGGAACATGGGTCTACTGCCAGGCTGGAGGGGAAGTGATTTGTTAAAGGCGATGTACAGTAGCTGTCCCTGTAGATGGCAGCTTACTATAGACGCGGACGCAACATTTGGCAATCCCGGATTACATCGTGACACCTTCCCGTGACACTGATCTTATCGATCATCAAGCTCTTCCTTTCACTGTCAAGAACGTCTTAAACTCTGCGCACCTCGAACTCACAATGTCAAGTACATCGCCAAGGAAACCCCGCTTCCGCGACAGGCTACATTCCTGGGGGAAGAAGATCGCTTCTCGCATCAGTCGTTCGCGTTCCCCGCAACCTCATCCAACCGTGAACGAAGCCAGTATTGCGAGTGCTGTCGAGCCACCTGCGGAGCCACCGTCCCCCACTGCACAAGAAAACGCAAGTTCTGCCTCTGTCGTTGTGTCCGCTGCACTAGTTGGTCATTCGCCTCTCTCTGGGCCTGACGCATTCGTCGAACGATCTCGAGCCTCTTCTAGTCCTGATGTGACAATGCCTACTGATGCCTCTGGAGAGACACCCCCCGGAAGGATGGCGGACATGGCGAGTGCCGGGTTTGAAGCTTTGAAAACGACACTCAAGGTCGCCGAACGGGCCACTACTGCATTTCCACCTCTGCAGTCGGCAATTGGAGGGCTATTGGGGGTTATTAATGTTTTAGAGGTACGCGACTGTCATGACCGATAGCGAAACGTAGCGAACGTGTGGTTTCTCAGGCAGCCGATCAGAACCAAGTGGATCGCGAGGAGTTGGAGCAAAAGTTCAAAATGGTTGTTTCAATTGTCGATGATCCGTCGAAACTGGCCTCGGGATCCCATGCGGAGTCCCATGCTGATCGCATCGAGCGCCTTTTAAGGTGAGAGGGTTGCAGAAGTCCAAATTCATGCTGAGCACCTCATGATATCTTGAAAGTCTGATAAAGCATCAAATGGTTGTCATTCGGTCACAGAAGGATCATGGACACGCAAGGCGTGTCGTAGACAGCGCAAAGGATGCCGGAGCAATTGCAACAGCTTACCGTGCACTTTCTTCTGCTATTGATATCTTCCTGGTGAGTTTAGCTTGTGATGCCTGACTAGTATTTACATTGGCGGCTACAGGTGGATACTTCAATAACAATTGAGAAGACAACACAAAAGATCCTATCTGTTAATTGGTTTACTATTCCTGATGAGTTTCCACGGTCACTAATTGTGTTGTTCTTAGAATTCATTGTTGAGAGAGCTTCCACGTGTGGTCAATGCAGCATATGATGCCATATCACCTGCTCAACGCAATTTGTGTTCAGAAGGGACTCGTGAGACAATTCTTGCAGCACTTCTGGCATGGGCTACAGATCAGTCTGATACTAAAATATACTGGATGAATGGCATGGCTGGCACAGGGAAAACTACTATTGCTTACTCATTTAGTCAAATTCTTCATGAGAACTCTATGCTGGGTGCAAGCTTCTTCTGTTCTCGTCTGGAAGTTGATTCCAGTAGTGTTCACCGAATCTTTCCCACCATTGCCTATAGTCTGGCACAACACTTCCCATCTGTGTATCATGCACTTGTACAAATTCTTGAGCAAGACCCTGATTTAGGACACAAAACTCTGAAGCAACAAATGTCAAGTCTCATAGTTGCTCCAGTTAAAACTGCATTTGGCAATGTCATCAAAAAACCTGTAGTTATAGTTATGGATGCTTTGGATGAGTGTGCCAACCAGGATGCAGTTGCAGAAATGTTGTTAATTCTCTCCCAGTATTCCTCATCTCTTCCTCTCAAGTTCTTTATTACCAGTCGCCCGGAGCAGAAGATACGGAAAGGCTTTGGTAGGCTTAAAACTGAAACCATTTCAAAATTTCTTCTTCATGATGTGGAGAAGGATATTGTGCGGGCAGATATTGAGGTCTATACAAGGAAGATGTTATTGGAAATTGCAGAAGGGCGGAGTGATTTTCAGGGATCATTACAGGATTGGCC
The DNA here is from genome assembly GCA_004355085.1 of Rickenella mellea. Classification (NCBI taxonomy): domain Eukaryota; kingdom Fungi; phylum Basidiomycota; class Agaricomycetes; order Hymenochaetales; family Rickenellaceae; genus Rickenella; species Rickenella mellea. Next base: position 170,340 of record ML170184.1, read on the forward strand.
TCCAGAAGTTGGACTTCAAACTCTGATTGATCATGCAGGCAATCTTTTCATCTATGCAGCCACTGCTTGCAAGTATATTAAAGATGGAGGAAATATCCAGGAACGATTTGAAACAGTCACTGGAATCTCTGCAGGACTCACAACAGGTCAAACAGAATCACTAGATGCTCTCTACAGCAATATATTGAATACTGCATATGACAAAGCAAAGGAAGTGCAGGAACAGAAAGACATCAATCGTGTTCTCTGTGCTGTGATCTCGGCTTTCAGTCCTCCCTCTATTAATTGCATGTCTACACTTTTGAATATGCCTCCTGCTAGAATTTGTGCAGCTCTATCATCATTGCACTCTGTTGTACATGTGGTGTCCTCAAACAATTGGAGCAGTCCCATCTCCACATTTCATGCCTCCTTCTCAGACTATCTCACAAATATTCAACGCTCTGGAAAGAGGTATCTTAACTCATCTGTCTCACACCAACTCTTGGCCTTTCAGTGTCATGCATTGATGCAAAAACATCTTCATCAAAATTTGTGCAATCAGGATAGTGGTCATACTAAAGCAGGCATTTTGGAAGGCCTGGAATATGCTTGTGTCTATTGGACTTCTCATGTTATTCAATTAAAAAGTGAAGACAACATTGATGACCAAGTATTACAGTTGTTCTTTGACAGAAGTCTGCTACCTTGGTTAGAGTACTTGAGTCTTCTGGGAAAACCAGACACTGCTCTAGGTTCATTGCAAAGTTTGGAAAGATGGGCTGCAGTAAGTAATTTTCTGGTATATATCAAATATTGAAGATTTCAATATCTTTCTAGATTTATTGTCCAAGCATTTTGTTTGTTACCAATGATGCTTTGAGATTTGGCAAAGAGAATTATGAGCTTCTGAGTGACCAGGAGTACTGTCTGGAAATATATAATTCAGCTTTAGTATGGTTACCAACACAATCTCCAATTTACAAAAAGTACAAATTAGAAAAATCCATTGGTTGCAGAATCACATGTGGATGCAGACAGATTTGGAGTGCTTGTGAAGTTGTGCTGGATGGACATTCAAGCATTGTAAATTCAGCCATGTTCTCACCAGATGGTCAACATGTGGTGTCAGCATCCCGTGACAACACTGTCAGAATATGGAATGCAGTCACAGGACAAT